>CM060908.1:151110604-151603104 GCA_030737815.1 Allium fistulosum
TTCTTCACTAAAATTTTCAACTATTCTAAACTTTTAGTCTTATATTGAATTTACCATTAGTTAAGTGTCTTTATAAGATTTCCATATATTTATATTGTTTTTATAATATGCATATATATAGGAGCGGTTCGCATATCTAGAAACAATAACACAGAAAATGAGTAGAGACTAGTAATATCGTGCATGCCTTTTATAAGAGACAACTAATAGTTTTACAACTCAAAGGAAAAGAACAAATGCTGGAAATAAAAATATACAACAATCCTAAATAAAACACCACCTAAGAACTATGAGAAGGTCTTGCTCCGCAGTTGAAGCTTGAGCCATTGTCGCGACCGCATAATGGT
Source organism: Allium fistulosum (assembly GCA_030737815.1). NCBI lineage: Eukaryota > Viridiplantae > Streptophyta > Magnoliopsida > Asparagales > Amaryllidaceae > Allium > Allium fistulosum. Next base: position 151,110,952 of record CM060908.1, read on the forward strand.
CGTAGCATGGCGGCTATACACCCAATCTCATGCCCTTGACGCTGCTGCTCCATCCTAATCTCTCGGAGCTCTGCCTGAACACGATAGATTACGGTAAGTTCAGGACTCATGTGTGCCTCGATGCCATGCGCTATCCCTTATTATTGGTGCTGCGTCTCTGGTGGCGGTATAGGTGGTAGGTAGGCGACAAAGGAATATTCATCCTCCTAATGGTGGTCTGGTCGATGATGGGATGGACCTTCCTCACTATTGGCTCTCCGCTCAAATTATCTCATAATGTCTAAACACTCGAGTGTGCAAGTGGCAATATGGAAAGTGAGTCATCGAGGTACCAACACTTTGATCGACCACATAGAGCATCAACATAAGAGCCTAATTAATGGCAACATCGCCAATTATAATATAGATGGCCTTCCACACTGAGGTGCAGATCTGGTCAAGGTTCTCCGTCTTCAGAATAATGTTGTGCTGAATGATGCGCATGACGAGATAGGCCATCGGTCGTAAATTGTCGGTCCTCCAATCACTAAAATTTCCAGAAAAGATGCACTATGGAATCTACGCCTACTGCGGATATCTCCAAGAACCCAGCGAGACCATCATCTGACATCTCAATCCGAGCTTCTTCACCTTGGACTCAATATAGTTGTTGCCATCATTGAAATTCTACACCATCTTAGCATTGAAAAAACGGACACAGCGCGGATAATATTCCCACTCATAAGTCTCGAAGCGGAGGATCGGTGCAAGTCCTGCTGTGATGAAAAGCTCTTCAAGCTCAAGAGCAGCGAAATCTCCGAACTTCACTGCTCGTCCATGAAGGAAATTAAAGGCCGTTGTTTCGAGATAAGTGGTGATCTTTTGATCGCTCCAGTCAAGCCAAGCGGCTTCTTATGGAGTGAGGTTGGAATGATGAGAGGAAGAATCGCCAGTGCGTGGCGGTGGCATGGGATAAGAAGTGGTTCGGAAAAGAGAGAAAAGGATTTGGATCCGGAGTGGTGGTGAGGCAAGATCTAACGCACAAGAATTTTGGCATCGGTTACGGAGGAATGATGGAGAAAGCTTTGGTTAAGCGGAGGAAGGGGGAGGTGGAATTTGGTTTGACTAAAAAAAATTAAAGAGGAGGAAGAGAGTGAGTGGGTGCGGCGGCTGAAGGTTTGGACGCGACTTATAGTCGCATTCCTAGTTCGGGTGCGACCCAAATCCACCTAGCGGTCAACCTCTATTAGGTTAACCGGTCAACCGCTAGGGTGACTGCTTGGTCGACCGCTAGCCTTGATTTGTGTGACGACCCGTAATTTTTGGATATTTGAAATCAGAATATTTAATTGATTTTAAATATTTAAAAGTTAATTTTTAGCTTGAATTTCAAATATCAATGTTTATTGGATAATTTAATTATTAAATTAAATAATTTGAAGTTGGGTAAAATTTTAAATCTGGGGTTTCAAGCTTGTTAAAAATAATTTAAAAGCTTAGAAAATTTACATTGATAATACTGAAGATAATAAAAGCTTTTAAATTGAATTCGGAAGTGTTTTGTTCAGTCTTGAAAATATATCGTTTAAATTGAATTTAAAAATAGCCTTCCGAGGTATAGTCTAGGGATTCGACGAAACCAATTCCATTGGATCCGTAATATTGTATTATTATCGAATTTCAAATTTTGTAGCGTTCGGAGTTGTCATGTGATCGTACGATAGGTAAACGCGCTGAAATTAATATCGAATTTAATTTAAATAGTCGGTTCAAAAAGCTATCTTCTCCATACGATCGAATTAGGACTCGAAACCTTTTCCATTGCGTTCGGAATAGGGGTATAACATTATGTACGCCTAGCGGCACGCCTCGATAGGGATTCGAATTTTTAGACTGTGTAAAACGAGACGATTTGAATTTAAATTTAAACATTTATATATATATATATATATATATATATATATATATATATATTATTGGCCAGTCAACTCTCATGTCAAACCCTTTCCTACAGCAGCTTTTGCTTTCCAGAAAACACTATAAAGACCTAAGCCGACACGCAAAAGCAATTTTGCACGCTAACGTCTTTTCCTGTTCCCCCATTCTTTCTTTAAAAGAAAAGAAAAAATCTTGAGCCTATCTCCTTTTCATCTCCAGTTCAAACGAAATAAAAATGTCACGTATTACTCCTCCCTTTCCTCTCAAATTAAAATCAGATTCCTTTTCATTTTCTTCAATCAAAAAGGGCCAAACGAAATCGTTTACAAAAGAAATCGATCGCGCTCAATACGGTGAGCGAATCGAATGATTTTCGATCGAGAGAATTGTTGAAGCCGTGTTCGAATCAGTGGCGACGGTGGGTCGGAGTTCGCAAGGCTGTAGGCCGAGGCGTGGGATCGTTGAAGCAAGAGAGAGAGTGGGTTTTCTCGAAGCTGGGATCAAAGACGCGGTTCGCTCCGAGGGTTCGGCACTTGAAACTGAAGTCGGAGGCAAGTCGACATTGGGAAGCCAAAGTCAGAACAGGCATGCCAATCGAGCTGCTAGCAGGTGAGATCGAAGTCACGTTCAGATCTCGATTTCATGGAGATGGGTTAACTACCGCTGCGTAGGAAGTGGGGAAGAGGCTCAGCTTTGTTTCGCGTGATGGGAGATGTTCGGTGTGTGCTCTGTCGTGGCAGTTTTGGGTCGCGCGATGAGGTATACTGTAAATTATTTTCTTTAAAATTATAGATTTATATATGCATGTATATATAAAGTAGGGTAGAACTGCTGTTGTTATTTACTGAAACAGAAAACAATTTTTAGTAAATTATATATATATATATATATATATATATATATATATATAATACACACATATTTTAATATGTATGGAAAAACAGTAAATAAGTATATATGTATAAGATTTTGGAAATATAGAAATTTTAAAATGTGAAATTTATAAAATTAGATTATTAGTTTAAAATAAAATCATTGGTTAATTAAATTTATCAAATGGGAATTTAATTGTTCGATTATTTCGAATATTAATAAAAATCATCTAATGTTTATACAAGGTCTTAAATCATGGAGGAAATAGCCGGTTTGGATCGGATTTGCTACATTACAGCATGATAGGGGGTTTCGCTTCGTGTTTGGTGGCGAGCAGGGGACTCTTACCCCTACATGTCCCAGAGTGGGTTGGTTGCGAGTCGAGAGGCTGGCCGTAAAAGTAAATTCTAGGTATCACTGTATGATACGACGGAGAGTGGCCGCTGTCGATGGTTGAAAAGCCTAGACTATTACAGTGGTATCAGAGCTTAGGCTGGTGATAACCTTGGCTTTGGTGGGGATTACTCATTGAAATAGAGTCCTAGTACTCTAGAATGATTTTGAGTGTATTAATAGATATGAGCGCGTATTTGTTAGTGAATATAAAATGGTATTATATTGTGTTGATTGGTTTGTTGAGTAGTTTATGGATTCTGGTCAATACGAGTAATTAACGTTATTGATAGGGATCTCTAAACACTTGAATAGAACAATTCGACATAGTACTGTTTTAAAATAGGGTAAATGAAATAATTTTACCTAAATTATTTTTGTATATGAAAGGAATAATTTTCGTAAATTATTAAAGTTATATATGGTTGCTTGGTTGTTAGGAAGTGATAACATTAAATTATTATCACTATGGTGAGGGAATTTAATAAGAAATTGAAATCATAACTAAAAGCTAAGAAATAAATTCATATATAAAATGGGATTTATGAATGTGAATTATAATTGAAATTGAAAATAAAAATTCCAGAGTAATGTTTGAATATAAATTGGATGAGTTTGAAATTTGGAATTTTGGGAAGTATAAATTCCTTTGAGTTTGAAAATGGTTTTCAAATGCTTTGGAGAAATAATGATGATAGTATTTGAGAAATATTTTGAGTTGAATTTGAAATCTGGAGAGATTTGGAATTTAAAAATATTTGGAGGGGTTTTAAAGAGATAAAAGCACTGAACTCTTTCGGTTGTTGGAAAATAACTTCGGTGATGACTGCAACATCATCGATGTTCATTTTCGAGTTTCCAAGAGAGAAATTGCTACCAAATTGTTTTAAATTGGAATTGTTTGCAAAACTGGGTTTGGTTTTGAAATTCAAAGAGATAATTGAATTTACCAAAGAATAGTATGAGGTTAGATTTAACTAGATTTAAGTTAAATAAGATTGAATTGGAATAAATAGATTTCGATGGCTTATAAAAGAATTAAAAATGTGTGAATAAAAATGTGCATGGGCTAAATGAAGGTCTCAGGTTAAAATAGAAGTGGAAAAGTAAGATAATAATCCAAAATAATATTGTTTGAACTCTTAGAAAATAAAATAAAAATCCAACCTGAGATATAAAATAAGATTGAACGTAAGAAAAATAAAGTGAAGTGATTTCTGAAGGTAAAAATCAAATGTTGAATTAAAAGTGGGGAATGAACTAATTTGAATAAATTAGTTAAGCGAGTATGTTATTGGAATTTTGATTGGTTGGATAAAAATTGAATTATGAATTAAAAATGGATTTTGAAGTTAAACTTGAGTTTCAAATAAAATTCAACTTGGAAGTGTTAAGTGAATTGAATATGATTGAAATATGGTGAAAGGAAATGAAGTTGGATTAAAACAGAAATGGTTTGAATTGCAAATAAATTCAGGAGAGTGGAAATAAAAATTGAAATAGGTATCGAAACCTTATATGTGCCTATGAAAACTATATAACATGCATTGTATATAGAATTCATGTATTAGCTTTGTAAACGAAAGTGAAATGTTGTAAATTGCATATATTTGGCACTTACATGTTTGAATTGAGTAAGTACAGGTACAGGAAAGCCGTTTGGCTGGTTTTGATCGCGCAAAATGTTAAATAAATAAGCTGCTTGCTTAAAAATGCTAAATGAAGGTACGCCTATGCAATAAAAAGATAGGAAATATGAACTGTTGTTTGTTTTTTGTTTTCCGACCATGTGGGTCGATGTATATATATTTATATCTCTTGTCAAATTGCAAAAGCTCCTCCGTACAAAGGAGACTCTGCCAAAATTTTCCGAAATTTTGGGAGATAGAAATTTTTAAAATTTTCACTAAGGACAAATGATTTCAAATTGGAATTTGAGATAAAGGTAAATAGAATTCAATATCTAAAATGAAGTAAATTGAATTCATATGGAATTGGAGATCCAGTTTAAAAATAAGTGATATAAAGACTTAAGTGGTAGAGTAATAATATAAGAGTATATAAAATGCTTATATTAAACTTAAGAAATGAATGGTGAAGTTCTTAAGTAAATTTGGTATTGGAAATATACTAAGTAATTTTGGAATGGAGATTAAGTAAAGTTGTGAAAGGGGATAATTGTGGATAAGTGGATATGAATCAAAATAAATGTGAATAAAAGTGAAATTGATATAGTTAATAATCAATGGATATAAATACGGAAGATGTACGTATATTATTTTATTCGCATAGCGATTTGATCCAGATTCGAGCACAGAATTTCGAGGTAATTATACCGATCCAAGTTGGGATTTTTCACTCGATTTTCGACGGCGAACCCTGGATATGGATTTTGATTGACTATGGAAATTCTCTATCATAGTTTGTGGCTATGCAAGGAGAATGACGGTTTCTGATCAAGAAACCAGATCTGAGTCCGCACTAGAGAGTCGGGTGGACGATACTAGTTCGGAAATGAAATTGTGTGATCGAGTGAGCGATCAGATTTGGTATTGCGTACGCATGATATATGTGCATCGTACGGGCTTGAGTAAAGAAAATATTGAAAAATTTTAAAGTGATGAATAAAATGATTTTGGGATTCTGTGATTGGATATTATTGCTAAGTAGGATAAACAGGTATTTAAAAGTAAGGGAAAAATTGGTTTTGATTTTAGAAGATAAATTTAAATGGCCTAACAAAAGGTATGTGTTTAAATTTCTGTATGAAAATTGATGACTTTCTTGTCTAGCCACTTGGCGTTTTGTTTTCTTTTGATATTTAGGGGCCCGTTGAGGCATTTTGTAGTTGTACCGAGCTAGCCACGCAAAGGAGACGCTGACAAAAATTTTCGAAAATTTAAGGAGTTAGAAAAATTTTGAGAAAATTTTGATAATTCAAAATTTGATTTCAAATTTAAATTTGAATTGATAAGTAAGTAATATTTTTTGGGACTTATGGATAAGTTGGGAATTAGTTAGAGTGATAGTGTGTCTTTGATAAAAGATTTTGGGAAATGGTTAGAACTGTTTGGTTTTGGGAAATAGTTAACGGGGATTGAATCATTCTTCCTAACTAGTAATTTCGGGGACGAAATTCTTTTAAGGGGGGAGGAATGTGATGACCCGTAATTTTTGGATATTTGAAATTGGAATATTTAATTGATTTTAAATATTTAAAAGTTAATTTTTAGCTTCAATTTCAAATATCAATGTTTATTGGATAATTTAATTATTAAATTAAATAATTTGAAGTTGGGTAAAATTTTAAATCTGGGGTTTCAAGCTTGTTAAAAATAATTTAAAGGCTTACAAAATTTACATCGATAATACTGAAGATAATAAAAGCTTTTAAATTGAATTCGGAAGTGTTTTGTTCAGTCTTGAAAATATATCGTTTAAATTGAATTTAAAAATAGCCTTCCGAGGTACAGTCTCGGAATTCGACGAAACCAGTTCCATTGGATCCGTAATATTGTATTATTATCGGATTTTAAATTTCATAGTGTTTGGAGTTGTCGTGTGATCGTACGATAGGTAAACGTGCTAAAATTAATATCGAATTTAATTTAAATAGTCGGTTCAAAAAGCTATTTTCTCCATACGATCGAATTAGGACTCGAAACCTTTTCCATTGCGTTCGGAATAGGGGTATAACATTATGAACACCTAGCGGCACGCCTCGATAGGGATTCGAATTTTTAGACTGTGTAAAACGAGACGATTTGAATTTAAATTTAAACATTTAGATATATATATATATATATATATATTATTGGCCAGTCAAAATCCTCTCATGTCAAACCCTTTCCTACAGCAGCTTTTGCTTTCCAGAAAACACTGTAAAGACCTAAGCCGACACGCAAAAGCAATTTTGCACGCTAACGCCTTTTCCTGTCCCCCCATTCTTTCTTTAAAAGAAAAGAAAAAAATCTTGAGCCTATCTCCTTTTCATCTCCAGTTCGAACGAAATAAAAATGTCGCGTATTACTCCTCCCTTTCTTCTCAAATTAAAATCAGATTCCTTTTCATTTTCTTCAATCAAAAAGAGCCAAACGAAATCGTTTACAAAAGAAATCGATCGCGCTCAATACGGTGAGCGAATCGAATGATTTTCGATCGAGAGAATTGTTGAAGCCGTGTTCGAATCAGTGGCGACGGTGGGTCGGAGTTCGCAAGGCTGTAGGCCGAGACACGGGATCGTTGAAGCGAGAGAGAGAGTGGGTTTTCTCGAAGCTGGGATCAAAGACGCGGTTCGCTATGAGGGTTCGGCGCTCGAAACTGAAGTCGAAGGCAAGTCGACATTGGGAAGCCAAAGTCAGAACAAGCATGCCAATCGAGCTGCTAGCAGGTGTGATCGAAGTCACATTCAGATCTCGATTTCGTGGAGATAGGTCAACTGCCGGTGCGTAGGAAGGGGAAGAGGCTCAGCTTTGTTTCGCGTGATGGGAGATGTTCGGTGTGTTCTCTGTCGTGGCAGTTTTGGGTCGCGAAGTGAGGTATACTGTAAATTATTTTCTTTAAAATTATAGATTTATATATGCATGTATATATAAAGTAGGGTAGAACTGCTGTTGTTATTTACTGAAACAGAAAACAATTTTTAGTAAATTATATATATATATATATAAATACACACATATTTTAATATGTATGGAAAAACAGTAAATAAGTATATATGTATAAGATTTTGGAAATATAGAAATTTTAAAATGTGAAATTTATATAAAATTAGATTATTAGTTTAAAATAAAACCATTGGTTAATTAAATTTATCAAATGGGAATTTAATTGTTTGATTATTTCGAATATTAATAAAAATCATCTAATGTTTATACAAGGTCTTAAATCATGGAGGAAATAGCCGGTTTGGATCAGATTGCAAAACAAAAATCAAAGGTGAGTTAATCTCATTCATCTGGGTTTTATTTAAATTTAAATTGTTAAATTTAAATATTTGGTTGAATGATTGAATTGATTGGATGTGATATTATATATATATAATAATAGTATATATATTGGAGTGATTGATTTCCCGCATTATATAGCGGATGAGACCCTATGCGCTGCATAATAGCGGATGATATTATATAAACCCATATACCACGATATTCCACCTCGAAGTGGAATTGGTATTTTATATTGTGCTAACATCCGTGGATGCAGGGAAACAGGTTGGAGGGATCCAACTGGATTCCTCAAAATTATATAGATTGTTCTAATAATTCTGTGATATGATTATTTGATATTCCGTGATGAATTTTATTGGTAATTGGAAATAATGGAGGCTATGTTTGATTGAATATATTGGGTATATCGAGTTATAAAAATATATATAGAATGGATTTTTGAAGGGAAATAAAAAAAGAGAATATTAAGTAAATAATTATAGAGATTTGGATAAGTAAAATTGGAAGGATAAAAGTTGGTTTTAAAATGCTAATAAATAAATTCCAAGTGTGGGAAGGGAGATTTTTGAATAAATGGAAATAAGTGGATTTCTATACTTAAGTAATATTAATTAAGGAATGAAAGATTTATTTTTGAATTCAGAATTAAATGGTTTAGAAAGAAATAAAAGAAGAATTTTGGAATAAATATGAAAATTTGTATTTTCAGTTAAAGTAAGGCTTTAAATCATCACAAGGAAGTTAAACCTAAAATTAATGGGTTTTGAATAAATTAGATAAGTAAAGAAATTTATTTTAATTGGAGTTAATATTGAAAATCAATTTGGAACTTGATTTAGTGTTGAAACTGTGATTTAAAGAAAGATGAGATTATGGGATTTATAAACTGGGTTTATAAGGGGAAACAAGATATCAATGGATATTTGAAATATAAATTTCAGGGTGGGAATTTATAGGGAATGGGTGAATTTGTTTAAAAATAAATAGTGATTTATTTTTAAAAGGATGTGAAAGAGAATTGTAATTCCCTAGATAGCCAAGTACGTTTCCAAAGCAAACTTTTAAGTATGAGTTAAAGGTTTTAAAGTTGTTTTTAAAGTATGTTTTAGAAAATTTATTATTTTTAAATGTTTAAATTTTAAAAGTAAGTATTTTTCAAATTTACCTTAGTAGTAATTATTTAAAAGTGACTTGGTATTATGTTTTAAAAAGAGAAAAATTTAGTTTTATATTTTATAAAGTAGCTTTATTTTAAATATTCTTAAAGTATATATTTTTGAATAAAGTAATAAAGTAGTTTTAATTTAAATGTTTTAAAGTGTATTTTATAATAAAGTGTTTTTAAATTATTTAAAAAATCTAAAGTAATTGTACTTGGTGTTTTCAATGGAAGTAAGTATTTGGGAATTTATTCCATGAGAAGAGTGTGGTTTGAAAACTATTTTAAAAAAGGTTTGAAAATGGAAATATATCTTGTGAAGATATTTGTGAGGTAAATAAATAATTTGGAAGAAATTATTTATTGTTTGATGGTTGTTTGTGAATGTTATTTGATAGTTAAATAACCGACTATCAATATTGGCCAATACGCTAATCGTTTCGAAGAGACCAGGATCAGGATTTATTTTTCGAAAACCACTTCGATCCGGTTTGTACGTTTTCGTGGGGAAAATGAGTTTGGAATCGAAGATGGAGTAGTGAAGTGCAAGGGCTAATCGCTACTAATCCTGTGGGTGATTCCAAAATGGATGTAGTAGGAATAGTGCCTACGGTTCCGTTGGAACCCGGAACAGACCTGTATGGATGAATGCTTTCGGAACATCGTTAGGTGGACGGTGGGCATTCTAAGAGATGTGTTCTAAAAAGGTAACGCTTAGCCTCGAGCCTCATCAACCAGGAATGACTGAAAATCAGGGGTTATGCAGCAAGGCTATATGGGTCGCACCCATTAGGGTGAGGTCATCCCTGTCTAGATGTTCCTTTTTATTTCGGCTTAGTGGGCGGTTGCTGATCCCAACCGCGGGGTGATCTTACTCGGGATTATCTAGTAAGGGGTAGTCCTGGTCTTGTGTGGTAGGGGATTGGGAGTGATCCTCGGTACGTTGATCTAGGCCACGTACTGTGACAGGTGGTACCCGAGTGCGTAGTCAATAGTTGGAAATCCATTCTCCCTACGTGCCTTTTACGGTTTTTGTTTGTAGAACCCACTTTGTGGCTAGTATGCTGGAATTTAATCATGTAACAATTTCTGCTATTTGAATAAGTATTTGTATATAGACACTATTATAATATCGGAGGATTTTGATAAAAAGTGTTTTGGCCATCGTAAGGTAAAAACCCGACATGTTTATTTGTGGCGTGGTCTTACGAGATGTTTTTGATTTCAAAGGATTTGGAAAACTTTAATAATCCAATTGAGTGTGTTTTCTCACGTTGGTTTTCCAGACTGACTCGGGTGTTATTTTATTATAATGCTCGAGTCAGACCGAGTATTATAGATTACAGGATAGGATGCTGTGGAGCTCAGGAGACGAGCTGGATGGCCAGACGTATCACCCATATTTGTTGTATTCCGCTGTGTATCATAAGTGGTATAGTCATCTTGTGAGGACAAGTTATTATAATTGTCCTGAATTGTGATGTTGATTGTATTGTACTCTGATGTTGTATTCTAATGATGTATGTATAAACAGATATAGTTTCTTTCTGTAAAGATCAGTTATTATCTATTAAATTTTATTCCACTGCGATGTAAGATTCTGGTGTGTTGTTTCCTTTTCTTCTACCTCCTTCTTTTTCTAATCCTGATGGTTCGTATTTCCGTTCACTTTGAGTCGATATGTTGGAGAATAGTGTCGATTCAAGGGGTACGGGTTTGCGGGCTATTACAATTTGGGCACGGCCTGAACTTGGATCCAATGAGGCTAGTTAAATTAATTAATATTCCAATGAAAATTCTGCACACTATCTTCAGTTTAACCTATTCAGAAAATTCTGTCTTCCACATGACAGTATACACCTTACCGTTAGACCCTTCCTTGGTAAGATTGCAATAACCTCAGCAAAACTGTTGCACCAACAACACTTCAAAAAATCCAAAAATATTCCAGCTGCTATTCCCTGCTTATATTGCACAGAAATATTTCTTCCAGTAGCTAGTGGGTTTAACAATACTTCAAACTATGTACCCTAATAAAGTTGAATGTCATTCCTATTTTGTTTGTACCTTAAAGAGAGAAAATATAAAAACCCTTGATTTTATAAACCGAAAAATCACTGAGCTAAACATATACTCCTTTATATTTGTTTCCAAATACCAGAATACACTTTATACCAAAACATCCCTTAAAAGTCAAACTTATATATATATATATAAATATTTCAGAGTTTCCAAATACCTATTTTAAACACAGATTTCCCAAATTTGAAAAAGTATTTTCTTGTCAAAAATCAATATCAAGCCTTTACTGTTATATATGCATATAAATATTTAAGGATTTAAAGAATTAATCTTTTACAAACAAGAAATTTATTAACACGACCAATCTAGAGGTATACATTTTTCTTTGAAAATTTAAAATTCGAACTTTCCCAAAACAAAATTTCCAAAATAAATTCTTGGGAAAAAAAATCCTTTGGAAACCCCTTCTTTAAAAATCTAAGTGTTTGCGCCAAAATTGGTCACAAACCCCAAATATTGTGAAAGCACTAGTGTATGAACACAAATCAGCAGTATATAATCATAGATCACAGATCTAAGTAATGTAGAGGATAAAAAATGAAGAATAATAAACTTAAAACAGAAAGAAACAGACAGAGACACAGGATTTATAGTGGTTCGGCTATCTCCGGCCTACGTCCACTCCAAAAGTTAATATTTTATTGACTTTCCTCGCTAGTTACAACTGATTACAGCAGATTATAATGATAAAATTCGAGTATAACAGCAGCTACGGTGTGCAAAGTTGAATCGAGCAGAGTCTGGACGTTGAAAAGCTAAAGATCCCTTTTTCTTTAGGCTCTAGGGTGCTATTTATAAGTGTAGGCTGCAAATATCTCACTCAAACTTCGGGAGACTTCTTCTGGCACGTGAGTGGGCCCATGTGATCGATCCCATGAAGTTTCGACTCGATCCGTGATCGATACGAACGTAATTCGTATCGATCAAGAAATTGTCCAATGGAGTCGAAACTTGGCATGAACCTCCTTTGGCTTGTACGTAAGCTCCTGTGAAAATTTCATAACATTTCGACTTGTAGATCTCAAGATACGATCGATATGAAATGTAGCTTCCCCAACGTCGTCTAATCTGCATCGATCAATTCGTATCGATACCTGATCGTATCGATGCCCTTCACGTGCGTGCTGGTGACGTGGCCTTATCCTCAGGGTGTGATCCATTTTCCACGCCGCGTTGAACGCCTCTTCCTTTGATTCATGCACATTTCTAGTTCGTGTCCTTTACTTCGTATCCATCGATCCGTGTCCACAGCCTACGTATCGATTAAGGCTCCACTTACTCGTATCCATCTTCACTTGCAGTTTGTATCCTCGTGCTACCATCCATATGTTAACGTTTCCTGTCTTCTTCGTATCCTTCGGCCGCTCCTCTGTTCGTATCCATCGACCAACCTTCCTTCGTATCGACTCGAAGTATCCAATGTTGATCGATACAAATAGTATCGATTCGAAGTAGTCCAATGTCGATCAATACGAACAGTATCGATTCGAAGTAGTCCATGCTGATCGATACGAACAGTATCGATTCGAAGTATACTGCTATGCCCCATCCTGATCGACACGAAACTATCGAGTCGAACAAACCATCATGCGCCTGCCTATCCAATCCGGGTCCACTACCATCGTGTCGAAATCCATTTGGCCTCCCTACCTGATCGATACGAACACAGTGTTCGTATCCTAGTGGATCGATACGAAATGTATCGATACGAACCATTATTCACGTATCTTAACTCATTCATATCTTGAGCATACGAACTCCGATTGACCTGAAATTTGAAACGTAGCCTCTCCTAGCCTCGGTCATCATTCCTTGTAGATTTCGTCTTGATTGGAGCTCGGTCAAATTTTGACGACATCGATCACAACCTTGTTTCCAATCGATCTCCAATCCCGATATCCATTCAATCCAGCTAATTTGTTGATATTCCGGCCTTGACCAAAAGGTGGGATTTGTGATAAGAAGGTGTGTTTTGAATAGTTCCGAATTCGATATCTAAAGTTCATAGCCATATCATCCAAGTGCATTGTCCTCGAATGCTCCGAGTCGGCGCCCGATTCCAAATCCAGTGACCAAAGCCTTAACCAATTCCATATCCATCCGAACTCGACAGCCGAGTCCTAATCCATCCTTATTCAATAACCAATAACCGAATCCAGGACCTCTCCGGGTCGATATCCAAGTTCGTAACCTCTCTGGGTTCTTGCCAAGCGCAGTCCACACCTGACGACCGTGGTCCAGTGTCCCTGGACGCTGAGTAATGCCATGGCTTAAGTCCTAAGCCGAATCCTGGCCGCTCTAGACCCTTGCCGAGCATAGTCCATACTCGACGACCTAAAATTATAATCGATAGATATTGTGGGGCCTAAGTCCTAGGCCGAATCCTGGTCTCTCTGGACCCTTGCCGAGCATAGTCCATGCTCAACGACTTGAATAAGCCAATTTGCCACGTCGGACGAAGAGTCTTACCCCTTGCTGGGCATAATCCATACCCGACGACCATTTACCAAAAACCAGATGAAAATCCAATCAAAATCCAATCCAAAATCCAAATCAAATCGGAAAACCAAAAATCCATATCAGAAATCCAAATCAATATCCAAAATAGAAAACAATCGTCCAAACGAAAGTCCAAACCAGGAAACAAACAAAACCAGGAGTTCAAACCAAACTCCAAAACCAAACCAGAAAAAGCAAATGTCAAACCAAAAGAAGAAACAGATTTCACAAACCATAGCGTCGCGGTTTTTCGTCAGTCAGAGCATGCCTAGGGGCCATCTCCGTCCCCATACATGAGTAAATGACTTGGCCGTTTGCCAATAGTTCGCTACTTATTTCGTATCATCCCTATCAATTGATAACCAACCGACCAGCGTCCCCTGGCCTCGTGCCATCGTTGTTTGAGATAGATGGCGGTCGCTCCTGCTTCATCGCCGCATTTCGAGCCCCGACATATTGTCGCAACTATCCATTCCTTATATGCTCCTCAATTATGTCTTTCAGATGCCTACAACTGTTTGTATCATGTCCATCCAAATCGTGAAAAAGACAGTGCCTCCCTGAGATCCAGTGGTGGGTCCCGTATTAGAGATACTTTGAAATCTGAATCCTCTCTGACTCCTGATACTGCTGCCATTAAAACCATCGATGGATCCGGCCGATCCATCGAAGCAACCACTGCATTGAACCGAGTTAGGAAAGCTCTGAGCGATTCATCTGTCCTTTGCCTTACTAACGTTAGCGTCATCACGTTCTTCGGTCTTTTAATATGAACCGGAAACTGCTTCAGAAACCTGTCCACCAATTCTGTCCATGTCCTAATAGATCCCTCTTCCAGCTGTCTGAACCACATAGCAACTATATCCGTCAAGTACAGAGGGAAACATCGGGCCATCACTTCCTTCGATGCCCCCAGCACTTCCATATGTCTTGTGTACCTCATCAAGTGATCAGTCGGATCAGCCTTACCATTGTATACCTCTAGAGTAGGTATCTTGAATTCTAGTGGATTCCGAGCCATTCTGATTTCACGAGTAAACAGACTCCTGTTTACTCCTTCCAGATCCCTGTTTGTCAATCCTCCGCGCATAGTTCGCCTGATAATCTCAGCCAACCCAGCATTGTCTGTTAAGGGCTGCCCCCCGAGTCCCCGTGGGAATTCTAGTACATACTCTTCATCCCGCGCTCCTACATTCCTTCCAGTATCTTGTTGTGTGGTGTTAACTGGAATTCCTCCATGAACTGGTCCATCGTTGCCGGGTGGCGTGCCCCATGTCCGGATCCATCCAGATTTATGGTCGTGTGCTGGTCCAGGGTTGTGCCTTGTTGAGCTGCTCCATTCGATTGCCTGTTTGGTCCTTCCGCTCCGGCCCCATGGATTTGAACTCCTGAAGCTCCAACTGCTCCTACTTGCCCAAACTGTTTGAGAGGGTTCTGCATCATCTCCTCCTGCCTTTTCAGAAACTCTTCATGCATAGCTCCCATCATCATCTCCATCTTGTCTCTGGTGATGAAAGTTGAAGTCTGATTAGCCCCTGATGATGCCTCCTTGCTCCCTTCATGCTTACCTCTCTTGGCTCTTTGTCTTCTACTTGATTGCCTTGTCATAACTCTTAATCTGAATCTTTAAGCCTTCAAATCTGAACTCCAAATCTAGTATAGCGGGTGCTAGTTGCCTTCTCAGTGAAAGCACCAAAGTGTTTGCGCCAAAATTGGTCACAAACCCCAAATATCGTGAAAGCACCAGTGTATGAACACAAATCAGCAGTATATAATCACAGATCACATATCTAAGTAATGTAGAGGATAAAAAATGAAGAATAATAAACTTAAAACGGAAAGAAACAGACAGAGACACATGATTTATAGTGGTTCGGCTATCTCCGGCCTACGTCCACTCCAAAAGTTAATCTTTTATTGACTTTCCTCGCTAGTTACAACTGATTATAGCATATTATAATGATAAAATACAAGTATAACAGTAGCTACGGAGTGCAAAGTTGAATCGGGCAGAGTCTAGACGTTGAAAAGCCAAAGATCCTTTTTTCTATAGGCTCTGTGGTGCTATTTATAGGTGTAGGCTGCAAATATCTCGCTCAAACTTCGAGAGACTTCTTCTGGCACGTGAGTGGTCCCACGCGATCGATCCTATGAATTTTCGACTCGATCCGTGATCGATACGAACGTAATTAGTATCGATCAAGATTTTGTCCAATGGAGTCGAAACTTGGCATGAACCTTCTTTGGCTTGTACGTAAGCTCCTGTGAAAATTTCATAACATTTGGACTTGTAGATCTCAAGATATGATCGATACGAAATGTAGCTTCCCCAACGTCGTCTAGTCTGCATCGATCAATTCGTATCGATACCTGTTCGTATCGATACCCTTCACGTGCGTGCTGGTGACGTGGCGTTATCCTCAGGGTTTGATCCATTTTCCACGCCGCGTTGAACTCCCCTTCCTTCGATTCACGCAAGTTTCTAGTTCGTGTCCGTTACTTCGTATCCATCGATCCGAGTCCATAGCCTACGTATCGATTAAGGCTCCACTTATTCGTATCCATCTTCACCTGCAGTTTGTATCCTCGTGCTACCATCCATCTTTTAACGTTTCCGGTCTTCTTCGTATCCTTCGGCCGCTCCTTTGTTCATATCCATCGACCAACCTTCCTTCGTATCAACTCGAAGTATCCAATGTCAATCAATACGAACAGTATCGATTCGAAGTAGTCCAATGGTGATCGATACGAACAGTATCGATTCGAAGTAGTCCATGCTGATCGATACGAACACTATCGATTCGAAGTATACTGCTATGCCCCATCCTGATCGACACGAAACCATCGAGTCGAACAAACCATCATGTGCCTGCCTATCCAATCCTGGTCCACTGCGATCATGTCGAAATCCATTTGGCCTCCCTACCTGATCGATACGAACACACTGTTCATATCCTAGTGGATCGATACGAAATGTATCGATACGAACCATTATTCACGTATCTTAACTCATCCATATCTTGAGCATACGAACTCCGATTGACCTGAAATTTGAAACGTAGCCTCTCCTACCCTCGGTCATCATTCCCTATTGATTCTGTCTCGATTGGAGTTCGGTCAAATTTTGACGACATCGATCACAACCTTGTTTCCAATCGATCTCCAATCCCGATATCCATTCATTCCAGCTAATTTGTTGATATTCCGGCCTTGACCAAAAGGTGGGATAACACCAAGGCATTGTCAAAATATACTTACTTTTTAAAAAAAATCTCTTATAGGTTTTAACTGAGGAATTGACATTAATTATTCAAATAAAAATCCAGTTTGCCATCAAAGAGATGATCAATGAATGCACCCTAGCAAAGACATGCTTCAAGACAACTACGACATACATAATCTAATTTCCCATTCATTTAGAATAATTGTGTGTCTCCGGCTGTAACTCAAAATCCAAAATCATAAGGTAGCTAGAATCTCAACCATCAAGTCGAACATGTCCAGTCTTCGGGATTCAGCCATATATCGTACTCATGCTCTTCATCAACATTGATTTATGCATTGCCAGCACTCCATGGGGGTACTTCGGAGTTGGCGTGAAAATCTTAGCTCTAAGAAATTTTCAACTCATAATTTCTTTGCTTATTCCTTTGGAGTGGAACTACAATTACTTCTATATTCGAAACTCTTAGAATCTAGCGTAAAAATATAATAGTATTAGATAGGAAATTACAAACATGTTCTCTCAATTTACCTTAATCCTTCTGATCTACTAACCTGCCTCTGATACCCAATGTTACAACCCATAACTAAATAGGCCTAAGTTTCAAAAAAATCGAATCCAAGTCCATCAAAGTACAGATTGTTGGAATCGGCACCTGTAAATAAGCATGAGAATTATCAGAGATTGATAGAAATCTAAACTCATAGGGAAATAATAATATGATAAGAATATGACTATGACTACTACCTTGGAATTAAAGGTATTCCGTGGATAACAGATTGTCACACAACATCGAGCATGAGGGAAAGAAGACTCTTCAACAACAAAGCACATCCAGCTCCATGACCCATTCCTCTAAATTCTATCCCGTGGGCTGTGATAAGGAGGGGTTAGAGCAACGTTTTGGTGACTGGAAAAAATATAAAGTATCCATAACATAAACTTATACCGATAGGTTTTCATTTAATTGTTATGTCCATTTAGGTTAGCAATTCTAATCCAAACTTGCATTGCACATGCGATTACTATTTACCCCTTCCCAAGGTATGAAATAGTAATGAAGTCATATCAACCACCAATACTTCCAAACCCATTAGCCATTTAGTACTTCTAAATATGAAGCGGGCTTTTATAATACTTTTAAAAAGAGAAATGCGTAGATTTTGTCATTTACGACCATAATTGAGGTAGACCCCGTCATTTAAGACCTATTCCTAAGGTGGTTTCTTAACAATGTTGTCAATGGTCAGTGGGTCCTAGCTACAAGACCTCTAACCACTATTTAAGGCTTCTGACATTTAATGTCCAACTATTACAGCATTTATCATCGATAAAATCGTAGTCATGTAATAAACAGAACCAAGCACTTAATATTTTTCTATCAGAAAATACGTAGACTATGGTCATTTAAGACCTTAACTAAGGCATACCCCATCATTTAAGACCCATCCCCAAGGTGTACTCCTAAATGGTACTACTATTATTTGAGATTTAGTAATGTAGGAGACTGTACCCAAGCCCCTTAATACTTCTTAGTGGAAAATAGGCAGACCCCATCATTTAAGACCTACTTCCAAAAGCAAGCTCCTTAATGATACTATCTAGCTGTCATTCCTTGGAAATATCATTGGACTACTTAATCCTTCTTTTATAGGAAAAAAGGACTTTATAGTCACCGAAGACCCCAAACTTGGACCGAACCCTTCCTAAGATATCCCCTCTCGCTCTTTAATTATAAATATGGCATCTCATTAGGTTACATCTTTCGGTAGGGAGGCGGACCCTTCAACCACTTAAGACCTCAATGCTGAAGTAAACCTATTTTTAGAGACATACTTATTTATTGTTTATTTGAAATCTCACTAGGTTACTTAATACTTCCATTTGGAAGAGATGCGGACCCTTCAGCCACTTAAGACCTCAAACCAAAGGTAAACCCTTATGGAGATATCCCTTGCCGCTCCTAATTCAAAATCTGGACCATTTCGTACTTTTCAATTAAGAAAGAAAGCCCAATCTCTCACATCGTCACGGGTTATTGGATTTATGGTGTCTCAGATCAGTAGTAAGTACACCTGAATGTTGGTAGCCTCAAAGTGAAGGGCTGCCTTCTGTCAAGTGGCTCTACTGACCTCGCATCACTAACCCACTAAGTCCAATTAACCATCCTAAGTATTTATTTATATTATCTTAGCAAAACATTAGACTTAGCTTACTAATTCCTTTTTTATTTAAGGCAACAAGATTTACCTTAAATATTTATCTTCCTATAAATCCTTGCTTAATGCTCATAAATGTTAATTTGCCATAAAATCATAACAGACATTTTCTAAAACATTTATGTATGATTGCTAGTTTCAAATTAGTAACTTTTTATATGTATTCCATTTTTATCAGTCCCCTTAATCCATTTACGCTATTAATTTAATGCAACTCCCATATTTATTACCATTTATTGGAGTTACAACCTTTTAAATTCTTTTCTCATTAGTTAATTATCCTAAACGCGAATATTAGTCGCAAGCATCGCTATTAGCTTTCTATTTAATTATTATAAGTGCAATAATTACATAAATATTTAATTTTATTAAATATGTTCTTGTTATATACCTTTTCTAGAATATACTTTTCCATGTTAAATTGTTGGAGTCATATCTAAAAAGATTATCCGCTATAATTTCCATAAATTTGTCCAAAAAAATATATTTACATTTAAAATATAAAAGATCGCATCGTTTGAAATTACAAGGAATAATAATTTCTTTTTATTATTAAAATAGACATGGTAAACTAGAATGAATTCATACTTTATACATCGTTTTCCTTTTCTATTTGCATATGTTCCTTGTTAGATCGAACGCTATATCTTTCTAAAATGGAAAGAAATCAAACTAATTTACAAATATTGAACAGACCTAAATTCCAACAATTCCAAATATAGAGAAGTTTATATTCTAACAAGATTAGGGTAATAATCCGAATTTAATATTAGTATACAACCTACTTCAGATCTGGAATAAATTTTATTCAAATTAATATTCTAAATTCATACTTTGGGACTGATTTCCAGATCAGTTTGTATACAATGCTAAATGAATTCATAAACAAGAATATATATGCGATATTAATTTTATTCAGATAGTATTCAATTCATTGCCTATAACTCTTATACAATTATCCAATCAAGCATAAAAATAAAGTAAACACCAATGAGATAATTATCATATTATAACAATCTATAAAAATTTCCTACTCATCTTTTAAAAGCGATCCAAATCTCCAAATCTGAAGTAGAACCTTTGATTCCTCTCCATCCTTTTTAATCCAAGAGATAAGTATAAAAGGATATATACATATATTTGAATTGATCTGAGAAGAGATTTAGGATTGGAAGATAAAATAGATACAAATATATAACTATATAAATTACCTCAAATATGCATATAGTTGATTCTCTTCTCTTCTTCTTTTATTAGATTTATACTCTTCTCTGATTTGTATGAATATAGATACAAATATCTTATCTTTTATAATTTAGAAAGAAAGTGGAGAAGAAGAAATGTTAGAGCTTCGCTACTGCCTCCATAAAAATATGAGAAGAAAAGGAAGGGTTAAACCTAAATTTATAGGTGCTAGAATTAACAAGAACCGTTCGATCGAAATATATCAAATCCGAGCCGTTGTGGCCTAAGTTTACTAAAGCTGCCAGGTCACTACCGGTCGACCATCCACAATGATAAGTCAGCCTGTGAGTTCGGGTAATTAATTTAAAAACGTTAATCATTTATCATTTAATTATTTTGTTTCAAATTCATTTTTCATCTATAACTTATTCGTTTGGACTCCGATCGTAAATATTCAAATATGAAAGTTGCTCATAATTTCGCCATGGATGCAAGAGTGTAAGTTTTATGGTCAAATTCCATTATTTGCACAAATTTCATTTTCAGAGCCTAATTAATTAACTAATTAAATAACTAATGCCAAATTACGAGGTGTTGCACGAACCACATAGCTTTGCTACATATCCCTTGTTTTAGTCATTACCGGGTTGTAAGGGCTATGAGATCACAATTATCTTATTCCTCTTTTAGCAATTCCCACCTGGAATGCTAACACCGTAGACAAGCATTAATGCAATGTTAGCATGAGTACATACAAGTTGTTATGAATATAAACAAACCGAAGGCATTACTTCTACTACATCCATTTTGGAATCACCCTTAGGATTAGTAGCAAGTAGCCCTTGCACTTCAAAGAGCTCATTCGATTCCATCATCTTCAAGATGTCTTTAACACAGCGTTTGAGTTGGATTGAAGTGGTTTTCAGATAATTTATACTTATCTGATCCCAATGTCTTCAAAATAACATTCACTAATTTTCGGTAAACTCAATTCCGGTTATTTTGGAAATATATAGAAAATATATATGAGCGGGGGATCACCACCTAACTGTTTAAGTTGAAAAATCTTCCTACCATTTATTCTAAGAGCACAGAACGAGATTTATACGAACAATACAGTATCATCGAACATGACTGTGCCATATAACTCACTGTGTCTCCTAGATATTTCCCAGTGTTACATCCTTCGGTGTTTAGTATGAAGAGTTTTCATACCACCAAAATTAAGAAGGATTATCTAGGCCAAGATTTTATAGTCTGTTATTTAACTATTAAATAAATGAAGCAGTCAATAAAGATTTATTCTCATTCGGGAATTACCAAGCCTCATTTTAATTAATATTTCCTTAATTAAATCACTTTTCAATACTTGGAAATCATCCAGACACTTATCTCGCCGGTATTAATATATCCATAAACCATTTCACTTTCATTACTTAGAAATATTTCCTATATTATAAATCTATAAAATACACTCACAAATATTTAAGAAGGATTCTAATATTTCCAAATCATATTAAATGGGTCAAAACAAACGTTATTTAAAACAAATCACAAACCACGTTTCCATTTTAATCACTTAAAAAAATCTTTATAATCATCTTCGTAAGGAATTTACAAATATCCAAATAAATAGCCCTTATATTTATACGAAAATCATAAATTCCCAAACTACATCCATAGCGACTATCGCTATAAGGACTATAACATTTAAAACTTGGTTTTTGAATTTAATGGCCTTTAACCCACTTTGAAACCCCTTTAAAATATTTATATACCATTTTATAAATAACCTTATTATCTATAAGCTCATTTATAAATCAATTATACACTTTAAAATATTTAAATAAAAATCCAAACTCGTATCCAAAAACACTACCTTAAAAATAATTACTACATCCTTAAACACCTTTAAAAATCTTTAAACACCATTATTAAAATTCTTTAAACATCATATAAAATAGTCAACTAATTTTAAAGCATCATATATAAATAATTAACTAACTTTAGACACCATTAATAAAAATGATTAATTAACTTTAAACTTTATTAATAAAATAATTATCATAATTAAATATGTCTAAATATATAAAATATCATTAGTAAATAATTACTTACTTTAAACCTTCATTAATAAAATAATTAATAATTAACTTTCAGAAAGAGGCTTAACATCCACAATGGTACTTGAACAAGCTAACATTAAATTAAATTTAACTTTCCAAGTCGTACTACTGATATTTACATAAGCAGGCATGTATGTAAATAAAATCAATTAGCAATCGGTAACTAATCCATCACTTATTCAATATTAATTAATTCATATATTAATTAAATGACATAAGAATAAATGTTCAAATTAATATAATAGCAAAACGAGAATTCATTCTGCTAAACATGCGTAATCAATAATTCAAGTGAATTAGTTTAACAGAATGTTGTTTTAGTTAGTCAAATAAATAACACTAATGAAATATACTTAATTTAACCACGTTATTATTTAAAATAACATAGTTAAATTCAATCACCATTATTTTACCATAAATTTATACTTCATTAAAGCTACCAACAAATTATACTATGACGTAGTACTCGTCAATATGAGTCTAATGCAAGAATCCGCGAATTAATTGGATTTCGTATGAGTGGGTTAGGGTATTTTAAAATCAACACATTTAATCATATAAATAAATAAACAAATAATTAAGCATACTTCTCACCCAAGCTTCAACAACTAGGTCCGAAGCCCATAATCCTCCCTTGCACGCTATGCTTCCCTTCTTACAATTGATTTGCCTCCCCAAACAAAACCCCCAAATCTCTTTATCCAAAAATCGTGAACGGCGTTCGCGTGCACACCTTACCCACAACATTGATCACCGATCTATGACCATTCAAGAAATCCTCCTCTCGAGCCTAACCACACGGACCACACACCACCAGCTCCTGTATCCTTCACCAAGTTCCGACCCTTCTCCTCCAAAAAATACATCCCAAGTTACAAATCGAGCACGAAAACGCTCCTCCTTCCATCGGCTTGACCATCATTTGCCAATGCCACCATCACCATTCAGCTCGCAAGCCACCCCTGTACCTTCAAGCCTCTCTATGTGGCACTCGACGCCTCCGTTCATCGCCACGTCCAAAGAAACCGAACCTAAAAAAACACCACCTTAAACCTTAGATCAACCTCACCTGAAAACCCTAGCCCATCGGGTCACCTCTGATCACCACCCTTGCTCCCCTTGCCCCGAGCTTCGTCACGACACTGACAAAATCCCTTCTCATCAACCGGTTCATCGAAAATAATTTTTTGACCGAAAAACGAACACCTCCTCCTCCACGTTGATTCCCTTTTCTAAATTCCTTGGATGAACTATAAAAATCATATCTTGAAGATACAAACCCGACTAAATCTTCCGTTCATCGATTCGTGATAGTCGAAAACTGACTTCTTCTCAACCATTAACAGTTTTGGGCGATATTCGCCACAACGCTCACGAATCATTAAGCTATCATTTTCTTTAAAAATACTATGGAAGGAATTGAACAACTTTTGTATTGGAAATTTTCGCTAATTGCGAGTAGAATTGAAGGAAATGATTTCTGAAAGAGAGGATGGAGAGTTTATGTCTTGGTTTGGATATCGACAGAGAAGTGAATCAAAGCAAATGTTTTCTCAAGCAACTAGATATAGACGTATACAGGCATGGCCACAACACTACTCTCCATCAAACAAGGCACCAAGCATGGCTAGGAACAAGGCACAAGGCAAGGCAGTAAGCAAGGAAGGGAAAAAAAGGAAAGATAAAGACAAGTGGTGGGAGAGAATGGAAGCAATTCTGTAAACGCATATAGCCAACATGTTAAAAAAATGACGGTCATCTGGCTCATCCCAAATAATGCTTAAGCACATCATAGATCAAACATCATATATATTTGAAAAGAAAGAAAAGGAAGGAAGTTTAGATGTACAAAGGAGAATGAAGGGCTTGAGTCAATGACTACTTATAACTCGAAGGCAAAGCACATTTCTTCCAAATCTAAGCTAAACCAAAGTCCAAAATCCAAGCTATCCATCTTATCCCAAATAACTTAGAACTGATACATGAGTGGGTAAATGTGTGGTTTGTGTACTTGATTCATTTTTACCCTTAGGGTATCTTTAGATTTTCATCCAATCAAATCAACCTAAATGACTAGTTGAAAATTTGAATTTGTGAATTTTTATTTGTTATAAATCAAATGTTTAAAAAATGATGGGAAATAGGGTGATTATGTACCCTTTGTAACCTCCATACTTAAGGAACCTTTTTAAATCCATCACTTCCATTCAAACTAAACTATACTTTATAATCTTTAGTTCTTATTATTATTATCTTAAATTTATTTATCTTAACTCATTAAAATAAGATGTTTAAACATTTAAAATGTTGTTTAAAATGTGTATACCAAAATAACTTCTACAACTTGCCATTCAAGCCAAACCAAAAATCCAAAAAATGAGTTTCAGTTACATTTCCAGTTTTCCATCGAACTACCTATTTATGTAAAAAATATTTGTAAATCAATTTTCTATTATAAATTATTAATTAAAAGAGGGCATTTTAATTTATAAAAAAATTAATCGAATATTTAAAATAAATTAAATATTCAAAAATTAAAGCGATAATATTCTGGGTCATTACAATCTAAACGTTTCTTAAGCTTCTTTTCTTTCTTGTGAATGTTATCTACATCATCGTTCGAATCTACTCGGATATCTAGTTTGAATTTCTCTCTTTAGACCGTTAACCTCCTGTTCAAGAATGTATTTTTCATGCCCAAGTTTCTCCACCTGGCTCTAATAATTATTGAGGTATGAAGAAACTTTGTCATTTATTGTCCGTTCAAAAATTGAGCAAATTCATATCTAACCTTTGGCTCCATCGCGCACTCTCACTGTAACATCCCAAAAAATTTCGACTTTCGAAAATTCGACATCGATACTCACTTTATCGACTGCCGAGCCATCGAATGCCGGAAACCCGAAAAGTTATGGTTTTAAGAAAAAGAAAAAGGTAGAAGAAGAAGAAAAGAGCAGAAGAAAGAGAGAAAAGAGAAAGAAGAACAACAGAACAACATCAGAAACAGAAACAATATCAGAATCTCACATATCGCAGCGGAACAATATATAATAGATAAATGAATAATCTTTAAACAAAGAACTATATCATTTTATACATACATCAATCATCAGAGTCAATATACAACTCAGTACAACAATGGACAGTTATATAACTTTTCCTCATACAGAATACACAGTGGAATAAATACTATTAGATACAAATACTACGTCTCGTCATCCAGCTTTCTTCCAAAGCTCCAGAATATCCAGAATATCCTGATAATATAACTCTAGGCTGCCCGTGTGGAAATTGGTGGGCACCCAGAGTTTAGAAGGGAACAATAAACTCCGAGTCAGTCATGGTGACTGGTGTGAGATCGTAAAACAGTTATTTTTAAAATAAAAACGGGATAATTTTCAAAGTCAATTCGAAATGCTTTTGGAAAATGAAACTACCATAAGACCTCCCACCACACACACAATGCAAACGCAGAATTGGAGGAGATTTCTTCTTATGATAGTCAAAGATGCTTGATACGCAAAATCAAATCATTTTTTTGATATTATTATTAGTGCATAGTGTAGAAAACATTTCGAAAGTATAATATTAATCTTAGCCAGCATAGGCATTCCGCACTTATGCCTACTATAGCTACCATCCAAACAGTGGTGACCACCATAAGTGAATGATAGGTTCTACAACTAAAACCGTACAAGATCGTATTGTTTCTTTGGATTTCCAACAAATGGCCAGGCTAAGGAACTTCCTATCCACGATGGGTACGTCCCTGGAATAGACGACCCGAGAACCTAACCGGATCTCTGCCAACACAACGCCGGGTTACCTCTGCAAAAATAGGTAACTACTGACACGCGTATGCCATCCCCCGATCGTCACCGATCTTCCCGAGGATCCCCGATTCGCAACAACCACAAAGTAATAAATTTGCAGCAACCACAGAGGTTAAGTATCTGGGCTCCATACCATGATACCACCTTTATCCAGAAGGAATGACATACACTAAGGGGCGCTACTCCCTAGAACCTTGCCGCATTCTTCCTGTTTCGACCATTTCCGGGGTGTGAGGCTCGATGAAGTCTCGTCCACAAAGCTACGCTTTCTACAAAGCCCTGCTTCGGGTCAAACAAAAATGATCAACCTATGATAACAAAGATATAAGATCAAACAAATGATCATATCGTAAATGATCAAACACTGATCATTTCACAGCAACACTCAGTATGCCACGTTACCAAATTGGGATATATCGCTAATAAATTTCAACTACATAACCTCTGAGCTCGTACGTCTCAGAGAAGGGTGTTAAGCTAAGAGAATAAATTCTCCGCCACCAACAGAAATGTATTTGAAAGAAATCAGCTTTATATCTCAAATTGTAACGTCAGACACACAATCCATACAAGTCTGTTCCGGGATCGAACAGAACCGAAGGCACTTCTCACGAAGCCCTTGCACATCCGGATAATTTTCAATCACGTCGGGACTTCCCATCACTAAGGGTGATAAAACCTCTAAACCGGAGATCAGCCGATGTAGAGTAACTCGACGGTAATCCTTCCGTTTTCAAAAATATCCGGTCTTCAACACCGGTCTTCAAATGCAATTCATAACGACGTATCACATATTCGGAATGGGTTATACGACCCCATGGTCCTTTCCCGGCTAACCCGAATAGTGAGCGATTATTTAAAAACAAGTGTGGCATTCAAATTCATCCAATTCACAACAAATACCATTCAAGGTAAATATTGATAGTCGGTTATTTAACTATCAATAAAGATGCGCAACATCATCAGATTCCAAATAATTTCCAAATTATTTCATCTTCAAAAATATCTTTACTAGATATAAAATTTCCACACTTTAAAAATAAATCAACGTTTATTTTTAAAACAAATTCCCATTCCATTTATAAATTCCATAGTGAATTTATATCTTCAAAATATCTACTGATATACGATTCTCAAATCGATTTCAAATATTCAATTTCATTTTATCTTTAAGAAGATAAAATCTCAAAACGTTTCATTTCATTTTGGAAATGCATTTCCCTACTTATTTAATAATAAGTATTTCACAAATCATTTATTTTCAACACTTGGAAAATATTCGATATACTTAAATCAAATTAAGTATATATTTCATTCTTTAAGGAAATCTATTTTCTATAACAACATCAATTTGAGTCAAAATGAATGTTACGTAAAACATCGTTACGACGACTCAAAAATCACTAGTATAGGGATTCGAAATTAAAATAGATATGTAAATCCCAATACTAGATAAAAACATTTCCTTTCGGAAATCATTTACTATAACAACAGTGTTATAGTCCACCATTTCCTTATTTCTCGAAAACGTCTATTTCAACAATAAATGTTGAAATCTATGATTTCGATTCATAATACATTTTAAAACATATGACGACCGCCCATGACCCCTTCACCGAATCTAGAGATAGAGCGCTGTAAAGTGTGCCAAGCGACCATGGACGATTGTCAAGGTAAATTAAAGCAACAAAATCTATCGTATTACTCACAGCACATGGACAAAATACAATAGAACATATGTATAGTGAAGCTTTACAGAACAAAATGACATCATATAAAACTCCATAATAGTTGAATACAAGCATCCACATAGTCAATACATCCTGCCTCACTACATATCTCTCAGAGAATACAAAACAGCGGAATATCCAGTACATATAAGAAGATAATATGCAACCCTCTAGCTCGTCTTCGATATCAGCATCGTGAGAAGAGAACAGCACCTGTCACCTGCTACCTAGTCTGCCCATCCCAAAATGGACGAACAGCCCAAGGCAATAAGAATTAAAACATAAAGCCTTGAGTCAGACAACAGTCTTATTGAGCAGTAAACTAACTAACAACATACCAAAAGAGCATAAAGGAAAAGGAATAGGAATACAACCCTCCCACTCCAACCTCATTCTACAGTGATAGCCCCCAGACACACACTAAGCAGAAGCAAACATAGCAGGGCATACAACTTAAAGTAAAGCTACTATCACTCGAGTCAAGGGCGATGTTTTCCAAGTACCAAGGCCTAAATCAGATAAGCACCCAGAAAATACCGCTCTTGAGTCCGAAATGACGTTACAATCAAACATCCATGACTCTGGCTATCACTGTTATCATTGCTTCGATATCATCGTTAATTGAATGACCGGCACATTCTTTCAGCCGTCCGTCAAGGGCTAATGAAAACCCCGGTTCTAGACATAACTCCCGCACGTCGTCGCAGCCCGTGCCTAGGACTATCGAATCTGCCCAGAGTACTCGACCATCAACAGTTGGCCGTTGGGACTATCGAATCTGCCCAAACATACTCTTGCTTAGAGCATGCTAGAACCTTCAACAACGATGCTATCCAAGCCTCCTAGTCATCCTCCTCGATGACTATTCTCATATCCATTCATTATCCTCAACTCGAATCATATCACCGAGTTATCAACATGCTTGGAATGATCCCGTCTAGATTAGACCAAGTCTTCATCATATGATTGCCTCGCTTCATTACATCCTCGCAAAGCCTCATCTTATCATCACATCATCGAATCTATGCATAAGAGCTTCATCATCCCGCTACATATGCCACGAGCAGCTTTTCCAATTCAAGAGCCTTCCCCTTAGCTTTTGAATCACCTTCGATCTAAATCTAATCATCAATCATCTAGTTCATAACAATTAATCAAATCAAACATCAATCCAAGCAATCAAGCATTCAAAAATGATCTAAGTAGACAATTATAACAATAATGGCAATTTCGTAATTAAAGAGTTGAAAGTCCAATAAGCATGAAAACATGGATTATATCTCTACAAACTTGATGAATGAACTTGCATAGGTTAACATATGATAAAATGGATGTAACATCATCATGAACAATGGATCTATATGGATCTACACATAGGATGAAGAAAATGCATGGAAATCTCTATTTTGACACCAAATCGAGCCAACAATCCGATATACTCCTTTGGATCCGTGTGAGAGATAATCACCACTCACCAAATCACCTAAACAAACCCAAATCAAAACGCTTCAGATCTGGACAGCAAAGGATCAAGCTTGACCTATCACAAATCCGCTTCAAATGAAGAAATCTCTCTTGAAAAGATGAAGATCTTCAATCTAAGCTCTTGAATCTTCAATCTTGATCTTCGATTTGGATGGATGGAAGCACTAGATTAGAGTGGAGAAAAGAAGTGAAGAAGTGTAGAAGTCGAGCTCTCAAAATGGCAGCACTTCGTCGCTTCAAAATCCGGATCCCAAAAAGTGAGAACAACCCCTCCTATTTATAGCTGAAAACTGCCTAAGTCGTAACTCGGCTAACTCCATAGGTCGTCTCCGACTTACGACCTAAGATTCCCACCGACCTAAGCCTTAGCCAACAACTCCGACCTAACAGACAAGCCTACGACTTAACATGCGCGCGACCTATCTTATTCGAGCTACACGACCTAATACACGTGCGCTCCCTCCTAAGTCGCCTGGACGACTTAACAACTTAGCACCATTCGACTTAACACCTATACGACTTATAAAACCTTGCGACCTAACAACTTAGCAACCCACGTGACCTAACAGTGTTACGACCTAACACATAGCCTCTCTTAAGGTCGCCAACTTGTTAACTCCTTAGATCGCTAACCCACCCGGTCGACTTAACTACTAAGTCGCTAACCTGCTATCCCAACTCCTCTAGGTCGTTGCCGACCTAACCATAACTACATCCTATAGGTCGCTCGAAACCTTAACTCGAACTGCCGACCTAGCACTTAACACCCAAACACTTAGGTCGCTCACAACATTCTCTTAGGTCGTTGCCGACCTAACTCTACCCCAGAATACTTAGGTCGCCTACTATTCTTCCTTAGGTCGCCTGAACCTCTTAAGTCGGTCACGACTTATCTCCTAGGTCGGTCACTACCTTAAGTCGGTCAACCATACTCCCTTAACTCGGTGAATTCCTTGAGTCGGCAACTCGACCCAGACTTGTTGCTTAACTCGTCCAAAACTCCTAAGTCGGCTACGACTTAGGACTTAAGCAAAAATTCTGCCAAAACCTGAAATGACTTAACAACCATACAACCAAAGGTCAATCATTTTAGAATGTTTTGATCCGTAAAAATACGGGTCGTTACAAAACATCTTTAAAACGTTTAACTTTATTTTTAATATCCCTTCTTCGAAAATAAGTCCATTTTACTTAACAATATATTCACTGTCCCAAAATCGTGAATATATTTCCCTAACCAAATTTCAGTCTTTTCTACACATTCAATTTAAGGATAATTCGCTATCCAAAATCGCGAATATATTTCCTTTAATAACCTCCTACATTTAATTTATCAAATTCAATTGATTCCGAATTTATAAAAACAATGTTTATAAATTTCACCTTTTATATTTTTTTACAACTTCGATTTGTAAATCTCCTTTATTAACGAATTCGATCAATATTTCATTTGTAGGCAAAAATCCAATTTATAAGTTAATTTCTTATAAATCTTCTATTCTACAATTTCATTCATCTTAACTTCCCGATTTATACATCTATAAATTTCATTCTTTTTAACTTCACAATTTATACGTCTATAAATTTCATTCTTTTTAACTTCACAATTTATACGTCTATAAATTTCATTCTTTTTAACTTCACAATTTATACATCTATAAATTTCATTCTTTTTCCAAATTCGTTTCAATTTGCCAAATTAAATTTCTAATTGGACTTCCCACTTATTTCTTTTTAAATAAATTCCTTTTAAAGAAAATAAATTTCTTTATCTCTTTCAATCTATTTAAAAATCCAAATTTAAATTAAATTCTTCAATTTAAAATCACTGTTTTATGAAATCCATTTATTTAGCATTTTTACTTTATTCTGGAATTTATTCAATAAGATTATAAAAATCAGCTTTTATACTTTTAAATTCTTTTCTTCGAATTTATTCAATTTCTAAAAATTTATTTACTTAAAAATTTCTATTTTGATTTCAAAAATTCAATTTCATATATTTTTGGAATCCAATGATGTCAAACATCCATTCAGCTAAATTTTAGCTTCAAACAATTTTCAGATATCAATATGATTAATAACATCAATATAATCATTCACAGATTCATATCACAGTATAAATAAATTCAATCAATGTGAGGGGTCCAGTTGGATCCCTCCAACCTGTTTCCCTGCATCCAAAGACGTTAGCACAATACCAATTCCACTTCGAGGTGGAATATCGCGGTATATGGGTTTTTATAAAAATATCCGCTTACTAACGGCGCAATAGGGTCTCATCCGCTATACGAGGCGGGAAATCATCAATCCAATATATACATATGCCAATATGTATATATTGCTATATATAGATATATCCTATCATATCTAATATCACATCCAATAGCAATCATATCAGTCAAATCAATAACTGCAATCCAAATATATTTTGAGTGAGAAAAATCTCACCTTAGCATTTATTTTGCAATCCGTTTCCAATTTGGCTTGATTCTCGATTTGAAACCTTGTATAAATAATTTATACAGTTCATTAATATTCGAAATAAATCGAACAGTTAAATTTTATTTCTTAATTTTTAAATAATAATTAGCTTTAAACCATTTTTCCCTTAAAATATCTTTAGTAACCAAAAGAATTAACTAAGTTAATTGAACACCTTAAAAATTTATTCTTAACCCAATTTTCCAAAAATAAATGATATTTTCTTTTGATAATTCATTTATCTAATAAATTAAATTTCTAACAAATTTTCTTTAGAAAAATATTTTTAATGATTAATCCAAATTTAAAATAAGCTAATAAATTTCATAAAAATCTAACTTTATATCGAAAAAAATTTCTGTATCTTTTCCGACTCCTAATCATTCAATTTTTAAACTGAAATGCAAATTGAAGTTAATAAGTTGTAAATTTATACCATGATGGAAAAACACACTCAGGAAATCCACCTCGTCATCACCACGAGACTCCACCAATGCTCGAACACCATGAAACCCTACGGTTGCAGCTCGAGATGGAATCTTGCTGTACCACGCCGCGCAATTTCGCGAAAAAATGCCGACTCCTTTGCGTGCTCGTCCCCAGCGTCGAAGCGGAATCGACTTCGATCGAGTCGCCTCCACAGCAAACCCTATAGATGTCGATTCTCGTTCGAGTCTCTGCCTCCAACCAACGCGCTTCCATCCTCGAAATCCCTATCTCGGCCTAAGCCACTTCGCTGCCCCTAGTTCGAGCCCCCAGCTTCGATCGCGAGCTTCCCTACAGTCGAAGACAAAGTCGTGATCCCCTTCGAACTCGAGCAGAGCAACTCTCGAACTCGCGAATGTCTCCATCGCGACCACAACCAAAAGGAACATCGTGATTTTGAACCTAACACTAGATCGCCTCGAGCTCGCGACTAACTGCGGCCATTTTTTTTCTTTGAACGCGAGACAGTTTTTTTTTTCTTTTCTTTTTTTTTCTTTGAACGATTTGAATTGTAAAGAAAGAGGGGAGGAGTATTTAGAAATGGGAAGAAGCATGCTTTCAAGTTTCTCTGGCGCGATATTAGGCGTGATTAAAGGGAGAGTATCGTACTGCCTGCGTGATTAAAGGCGTGAACGTGTGGATGTCGGCAGTGATTAAAAATTTAAATTTAAAAATTGAATTCAATTTAATTTCAACACGTTTTCTAACCGTATGGTCACAAAACAACTCCTAAAAATACGAAAATTGAAATCCAACAATAATTCAATATTACGGATCCAATGGGACTGGTTTCGTCGAATTCCGAGACTGTGCCTCGGACGGCTATTTTGAAATATCAATTCGAACGATAAAATTTCAAACTGAGCAAAGCAGTTTAAAAATTCAATTCTGAAAGTTCGATTATCTTCGGTATTATCAATACGAATTTTAGAAGCTTTTGAAATATTTTTCTTCAGCTTAAAATTGAAGATTCGAATTTTTATTCACCTTACAATAGATTAAATTTTATAATTTAATCGTCAGCTTCAAAGTTATATCCGGGATTCAAATTAAATCATCGTTCAAATATTTAAAATTAATTAAATATTCTCAATTTAATTTGTTCAAAATTCTGGGTCGTTACACTCACCCTCGTCTAGGCTTGAAGGTGGGTTCAACAAGGTAGAAATTTTTCGTTTACCAATCAATGGGGTAGGAAGGAAGGCTAGAGTCACCTCCACTTTGAATAAGTTCTAAGGATTGGCAGTTAAGTCTACTTCAATGTCCATAATCCTTTTGGACATGAGCAATTTCTGCATCAGTGTCAATTTGTTTGATCGAAAGTTCAGACCGACCAACCATGCTTATGCTTGCTTTCAGTTTTAGAATTTCTTTATCTTCTCTTTGATTTTCTCTTCCAAACAAGAAGTCGTCTCACTCTTACTATTTAATGTGGACTTTAATTGATAAAAATATTTATGCCATTTTTGTGCATCTGGGTTATCCGAAATCAACAAAGTTGAAGTGTCAAGAGAAGAGCGTTTCTCTTCAATGATTGCCTTTATCTTAGTTGCGATATCATGCAATCGAGAAGAAAGATTTGGGCTGCTAAGCATAAGTGCTAATTATTTTTCCCAATGAAATTAACAGGAAAGAAATCAATATATGAGAAAATGCATTCTTTATTAGCAACAAAAAGAGTTATAAGCATTTAAGCATATTTAAGGTTACATTGAACTTTTAACATTCAAAGTTTTAAAACGACAGTTTGAGCCATTTTAAGTTACCTTGCAAACAAAGAGAGGGTAGAGTCCAAAAGGACATTAAACCCCTGAGGGGTATTAACTAGAGGAAATCAATGATAGTCCCATTTTCTGATCAGAGGACTGATTTCACCACATAACAATTTAACATGATTAGTTCGAATCTCGCTAATAGTTTGTCTCTTCCATCGCTTAAGAAATCAAAGCAAAAATGTGGGAACCGTGTATAAACCTCTCGGAGATCTCTAAGGAAACAATGTCTAGCTAACCTAGATGTTTTAAGAGTTAATAGTTTCTCTAAAATCCTTTCTTAATTTGATAAGTTTACATAAAAGTTCCATGGAAACGAGACTAATAAACGATTCTCTAATCTGTAAGATGCATGAAAAATAAACCAAGTTACAAAGGAATAAGAAATAGAAGCACTGAAATTCATAAAAATGTTTGAATTACAAATAAAGTCACTTGGGTTCATACAATATTTATCATTTATAAAGTTCAAAAATAAACCTTTCCTTGTTAAATTTAACTTTTTCAAGGGGAAGACTGTTGGAGGTACGGGGAATAGTTGCAACCCTCGAAAGATTCCAACATGTCTTGGGATGAGGATCAGATCCATCCTCATTTAAATATCTCTTACTAAGACGTCTAATCAAACCTTCATTCATCTCCCTAAAGAAAGAGAAATCAGCGACAAGACTTCTACAATAAACTTTGTAGAGAAATTCTACTAAAGCATCCCCATCTTTAATGAGCATCCTAGAAAAGAGTAATTAGCTCTCATTTTCTCTTATAGCTCGTTCTTGTTGAAGACGAGACTTCTTTAATAATGGGGAAACTCATTTCTATTTAAAGTTCCTTAATCATTTGGCATAAATAAAACAACATCTATATATCAATTACCCTTTCAAGTTCTCTATTCAATCGATGCACCTCTCTCTCTCGCTCTTTTCATATAGAGTCTCATAATAATACTTGCTTTAACTAAAATGAGAAATTTATTAACTAAAGGCTGGAAGTTAAATTTAAGCACTTAGATCATGAATTCCATACCTATTCAATTTGAACTTAAGGAGCTAGGACTTAAATCATTTCTTTCAATTGATGACTCGAAAGAGTAGTGTCTTTCGGGGAAACTTTTCCTATGAAGCGCCCTGAAGATTGGATAAATTAGGAAAATCTACGTCTTGAGTAGAGGAGTCCAAATTATAACCTCCTAATTTGCTATCCCCATCTTTTGATCCATCTGGACCTTTGTCGCCACCATCTTCACCGGGATTATCATCATCAATGTCATCTCCATCATTTTCATCATCATCATTGTCATCATCTTCCCCTTCATCGGCATCTTTATTCACTACAAGTGGGGGGTCATCAAATGATAACAACTTTTTTGGATCCATAGTTTGTTATTTAAGGAATTCATCTTGAAGTGATCCCTCAGCTTCCTTCAATATAAGGTCAAACTTTCTTTTAAATCTGCTACCTAGCTTCGAGAGGGAAGGAAAATCCAATTTTAGGCATTTGTCAATGTTGTCACCGTATACTACGAGAAAAGCATGTGTTTGTAGAAAGCATGGCAAAATCATCCATTTCAATATTGCTTTTAATTTCAAAGTTATTTCAATTCAATGTTGTATTGAGTTGTATTTATATTGTGTTTTGTTTATGGGTTGTGACAAGATCATTAGCTTGGATCTCTCTCTCCACTTGAGTCTGTAGTCTTGTCATCGTGTTTTGGGATTCGTTGTGTTGTTTGAATTGATAACTCTAGCATATAGAGGTGAGTATCACACCTGACATTCATACTTATATAACTGTGAATTGATATCAAGTGAAAGTGTAGAAATTATTATATCATGTTACACCTGCCTATGATGTAAATTATATGATGTTAAACCCTGTTATTAACTTGTCAGATCATCTATTTTATTTTATTTTACTATTTATTCTATTCTATTTATCACACTCCAAGTTCCCTGTAGAATAGAATCACTATGGGTTGAAATGATACATACCCGAACGGACTTTAGAATAGGGAAAGATCGTTATGGGCTGAAATGATAAGCCTGAGCGATTTTTATATTATTTTTATTTACTTGAAATTGCGGGTTTGAAATGGATAAAACCCGGATTTTCTTTGTAAACTCCGGATTGAAATGATATATTATCCGTATCACTTGACTTAGGCTAGAAAATATTGTACAGACCCGTGGTTATTTTATATATTTTTCTAGAAGTTTTAGGTATTTTGAAAATGTAAATTTTGATATTTTGATTTAAATT
The DNA here is from genome assembly GCA_030737815.1 of Allium fistulosum. Lineage (NCBI taxonomy): Eukaryota > Viridiplantae > Streptophyta > Magnoliopsida > Asparagales > Amaryllidaceae > Allium > Allium fistulosum. Next base: position 151,147,623 of record CM060908.1, read on the forward strand.
TGGTTTTTAAAATGATTTAATAAAGTGAAAAATGATTTTCTATGTATTAAAAATGTTAAATAAATGAATGGAAATTTGTGATTTGAAATATAACCTAATTTGGAAATTTGTGATTTGGTTTAAAATGGAATTTTAAGTAAAGAAAATAAAGATGGAAATTAAGTCTTATTTATGAAATAGAAATTTAAATATAAGTGTTAAGTAAATGTAGAAATGGAAAATTTGTATACTTGAATTTAATAAGTGAATTATTGAAATGAAATTGATAATTATTGAAAAATTTACTTGATAAAAATCATAAGATTAAAGGGTATTTAAAATGACCATTTTGAAGTGGGAAAATATGGTTTTTATATGTTAAAAATGATTTAAATTGAAGTTTATTTGTTGCTGAAATTTTATTGAAAATCTGGAAATTCTTTTAGTAGCACTTCAGAAATGCTATCGTTTTTGAATAATAACTAAAATCTGAACTAAATGAATCTCCAGCACTTTGTAAATGCTGTAGTTGCAGAAGTGAACTAAAAGGCTAAAATTGACTAAGGGCTATCACGGCACTTTGCAAGTGCTGTCTTTGCTGAATTGAATCGAATCTTTAATTTGAACCTTGAACTATTACAGCAGTTTTGTAAATGTTGTCTTTTCCGAATTGAACTATTTTTCCTCTAAAACTGAACTATTATAGCAGTTTATGAATGCTGTCTTTGCTGAATTGAATTGTTTTCAAATATAACTTACCGCAACACTTTCTAAATGCTGTGAAAGCTGGAATTTAAATTGTTTGAAGTATTTAAGTGAATAAATGAGCTCAGAAAAGGCTAAATTTTTGGGAATTGAATATTTTATTTGTAAGTATAATGAATTCATATTTAAATGGTGTAAATGAATTATTTTGATTTGAATATAAACCACTTTGAAATTTATGAATTATTTTGATTTGAATATAAACCACTTTGAAATTTATGAGTTAATGCAATGTTTGAAATTGGTATAATTGAATGAATGAACTTAAAGTGTTATAACTTTGGTAATGAATATTAATTTAGAAGTATTATGATTTTTCTAAGTATTGTGAGGTCCTAATGACAATATTTCAAGTGTTATGTTTTCTAAGTATTTTGGTTTCAAAAAGTTTGGTTTCAGAATTGTCATGACTTTGAAAGTAATATGGTTTGGAAATGAAATTAATTGGAATTGTATTTAATTAAGAATTGTCTTTTAATATATATTAATTTGAAACTTGTTGAAATTGAAGATTCAAGGATATGACTTTATAAGGTGGTTTGGTTTAATATGATTTAAAAGAATATTTCAAGTTAAATAAATTGAAAGAAATATATTGATTTAGTTTGGAATTTAAATGATATATTATTTCTTTGATTTTTGAAATGGAAATGATATATTGTTAAATTGGTTTTGAAATGGATATGTTTTGGGTTTGAAAGTACGTATTATTTTGAAATAAATGATATGATTTTTGAAATGGTTTAAAGGATGTATTTTGATTTGAAACATAAACTATTTTGAAATTTATAACCACGGGTTATAATAACGATTGGTTGTTAAAGAGACCGGGATCGGATATGGGCATACTCTCTGTCGATACCGAAAACCACTTTAACAACTGTGTATGCGGTGGAGTTTCCAGAATGAAGTAGGATGGTGGCGATGATCCTAACGGTATATACGTGGACCCAACTCCCGTGAGTTGGCATAAAGTGGCTAAAACAAGAGCGGTTGACGGGCCAATGAGGTAGCACCTCTGATCGGACGCACTTCTTCGATACCATTATATTACTTTTGTGATTGATTGGATGCACCCCTTGATTTGGGAGTGTTGTTCGAGGTGGGCGGTAGTGGCTGCTATGCGTTTCCACCAGCCCGGATGCGTAATTGGTATATCTACCCTGGCATTGCCTAGTTGTGCCGTGTCACTTACCATAGCGAGCTTTACTGCGAGTTGTGATTTCTCCCGTAGCCTGTGGAGTATCGAGGGTAGCCCCCATTTTGGGAGTACGCTAATACTGGATAGACTACTGGGACTATTATGTGTTAAGGTGGAAAATGTAAAGCCTTAATGCTATTTAAAAGTATGTTTATTTTATGCTTAGACATTATTATAATAGCGAATATTAATACATAGTAGATAGTTTAACGGATCCTTATAGGATGGGCGATCCCAATCATCCTTTAAGTTACTTGTACCTTTATTACAGTTCACTTGAGTTGGTTTATATTGTATAAGTATGTATGTCCTGACTCAAGTGTTTTGTGTTTTGCTTTACGCTCGGGTCAGACTGAGTGATACATCATTAGAGACTCACCTTTGGAGCTGGAGTTTTGCTTTGAAGAACCAGATATCTAGTCATTTTGTTATCCAGTTGATTCCAGTTGTATTCTGAGTTGTACCTGATTTATCTACTGTTACTCCTGTTGTATCTTGGTATTCCTATTGTATCTTAATTAACTCTGATGTATTTATATAGTAGCTTCATGAACTACTATTTCTTTACTTCCGCTGCATTATATTACTCTGTGTCTGTGATCTGTGATTATTTATTTACTGTATATTCTGAGTTTGCCAAATGTTTATTTACAGCGCGATATTTTGAGCAATTCAAGTCCGACATGTGTGGATGTGAATGGTTGAAAATAACGGGTCGTTACAGACGATGTTCTGATAGCACTCGTCCATACAAGTCTGTTCTGGGTTTTAACGGAACCGAAGGCACCATTTCCACTACACCCATTATTGGAATCACCCTCAGAGTTAGTGACAAATAACCCTTGTACTCTGAAATCTTCATCCAGGATCTTTCCTTTGAATCTTCCCAACTCGTTTGCTTATTTTGGATCGAAGTGGTTTTCAGATAGTACTGATATCCGATCTCGGTTTCATCGGATCCAAACGTTAGATTTTTTTAAGGCCAAGTTGTTTTAAAAAAACAATTCATATTCAGAGTGTCAATATTCACATATGGGAATTTATTACATATGTTTACTTCCAATAAAACGTGTCACGTTTTATTCTAACCATTTTAATTCGTTTGGCTACTTAATGGCACACACAAAGAACACTTGAATTCAATATCCAAGAGAAATAAAGCCAAGCATAGATCATTAACTAATTTAACAATTAATAACTAATATTAAAACAATTCACAAATTAGAATTTAATTAATTTCAATTAACTAAACCCATTTATTTTTTTAATCCAAATTACTTATAAATTAAAGAAAATTATAAAAACGATTTATTATTAGTTAATTAAAATTAAACAACCCATTTAATAACTAATTTACTAATTAACATAAGATTTAATCAATTAAGAATTTAATTATTTATTCACTTAAATTATTAAAAATAATTAATTTTTATATAACAAAAAGTAACAAAATTAATTTAAACTATAAAACCAGGTGATAGGATCACATTGCAAAAATTATCATGTCAATTGGATTTTAAAAGAAAGAGAAACAATGTTTTTAAATTTGAAAGATTATTAACATAATAAATTTTTTAAATTACTTTTTTTCTTTTCAAAACAATCTTCTAGCCCACGTTCGGCCCATGAAGACAACCGGCCCAAACTCCCCCTTCAGACTTTCCTTCTTCCTCCTCCTCTTCATTTTCTTTTCTCCTTTCTTATCCCTGACCCATACATTTATGCACATAACCGTGCATGTGCACGAGTCGCCATTCAACCTAACCTCGCCGCCGACCATCCCCTTACATCACCTACGACTCCCCCATCACGATCACGCACGTAGAAAAACACGAAAACACACGCTTCGAAAATCAAACCACTGCCTCAATAACTTGAGCAACCCATCACCACTCATCCACCTCGTCTCGCCACCGTATGCCACCATTCATCACCAAATCTTGCCAAAACGTCTGCCACAGCCTGCTCTTGTTTTTCCCCCTATACCGCATGTCTCCGATCACCCCTCGCCGCCGCTATCAACCCAAAACCGAACCCCACCAAAACTAGCCTAAAACCCTAAAATGATCTCAAACCCATACCACACACCACCGGAAATTACCGCGCCATTTTTACTAGCTCCTCCATCACCCAAGCAACCTTCACAACCAATGCCAAGCCAGCACGACACCTCGGCCGTCGGAATTTGACAAAAACCCACTTTTTGTTAAACTTCTTCTATCTCACTCAATACGCGATTAAAAATCACCAAACCACTTTCAAAAATCATCATTTTGAGTAACAAACACATTCAAATAAACCGGAGGTTAAATTATGATGTTCAATAGTTGATTTGAATATTGAGTTAAAGATTTGATTAATTTTGTGCTTGACTAGATATTTCTTCATTATGATGTCCCCTTGTGTATATACATACTCCATATAAATATATAAATATATATATATATTTTCCTACAACTTTTTGACCATACGTACATGTTTTTGCCTACTAACACTATATTTAACATGCTAAGGTTTGTACTTCTTTGTATAAATTATTTCAAAACACTATATTTAACATACAAACATAAATAGCTACTTAAAAGTATTTATCTTCTTATTACTAATATTTTATTTTTATTTTATATCATAAGTTTTGTATACACATATACATACATATATATATATAATCCTATATTTGAAATGTGAAGTTTATTTAATTATTTCCAGAAATTAGATTTTTAAACTTTTAAGTCAAAGCCTCTAGAATATATATATATATAGATAGATATTTCATATATTAGAAATTTATTATTCGACTAATAAAAATTAATATTTCAATATTTAAAATTAGTTGATTATTCTAATAACAGGTGTCAAAAATCCAGGTCGTTACATTCCTCCCCCCTAAAAGAATTTCGTCTCCGAAATTAAAAAGCAAAGAAATAATTCAACTTGTAACAAAAGGTTTTATATTCATATCGTAAAGCACATACATCAGCCATATCTTAACAACCATAGCAAACAGATATACATAGTACATATTAACATTAGCTATCCCGACAAAAATCCTGGATAGGCTTCCTTCAAACTATCCATAGTCTCCTAGGTACAATCTCTAGGATCCTCACTCCATTGGATCTTAACCAACTTCACCACCTTATTCCGGAGTTTCTTTTCATCCCGATCAACAATATGAACCGGATGCCTGACTACGGTCAAGTTTGGTTCAATCTCTAAATCTTCTTGAACTGATGGTTCTACAACCAATGATGGATCATGCATGTATTTCCTTAGATGAGATATGTGGAATACATTATGAACTCCTGCCATACTCTCTAGTAATTCAATCTTATACACAACAGAACCAATCCTTTCGAGAATATGAAAAGGTCTGACGTATTTTGGAGCTAACTTTCCAGTCTTGCCAAATCTAATTGCTCCTCTAATCAGAGAAATCTTAACAAACACCAGGTCTCCAACTGCAAATTCCAGATCCCTCCACCTTTTATCAGCATAGCTTTTCTGATGATCCTAGGCTGCCTTCATTCTCTTCTTAATCAGTTCGATTTTTCTCAGACGCTTCTCGAATCATATCTGGACCAAGGATTAAATGATCTCTAGACTCTACCCAAAAGGCTGGTGATCTGCACGGCCTTCCATAGAGAGCTTCGTAGGGTGCCATGTCTATGCTTGCTTGGAAACAGTTATTGTAAGAAAATTCCACCAGATGCAGATGATCTTCCCAAGACCTACCGAAGTCCAAGATGCAGGCCCTCAACATATCTTCCAAGTTGCGGTTTACTCTCTCAGTTTGCCCGTCTATTTGAGGGTGATAGGCAGTACTCAAACTTAACCTTGTCCCCAACGCAGTTTGCAAAGCTTCCCAAAATTTACTGGTAAAAATTGTGTCACGGTCGCTTACTATGCTTATGGATACTCCGTGCAATCTAATGATTTCCCCCATGAAAATCTCTGCCAAGGAAGCTGCGGTTCTAGTTGGTTTTACCGGAATAAAGTGAGCGCTCTTGGTTAATCGGTCTACAATAACCCACACTCCCTCATTCCCCTTTCTAGTTCTGGGTAGACCATCGATGAAATCCATCGATATCATCTCCCACTTCCATTTCAGAATCTCCAGAGTAACAATCCATCTGTCTTCTATTGATCACCTTTTATCTGCTGACAGCTCGCATACCTACTAACAAAGATAGAGATATCTTTCTTCATTCCCTTCCACCAAAACAGCCGCTTCATGTCCCTATACATCTTCAAGATACCTGGATGGATACTCAACCTAGAACGATGGCATTCTGACAAAACTTCCTGCCTAAGATTGTTGACACTCGGTACACAGATTCTTCCATTTATCCTCAAAACTCCCCGGTCATCAATCTTAAAACTGGTGCACTATGCCTCCTCAACCTTTCTGATGATCGGCATTAAGCTTCTATCTGCTTTTTACTCGCTTGCTATTCTTTCTAGAAGAGTCGGGGTAACCTCCAAAAGCGATAAAACTGCATTCCTACTCAAAGCGTCCGCCACCACATTAGCCTTTCCCGGTGTATAGAGAATATCAAATCATAGGATGCTAGAAACTCCAACCACCTTTGTTGTCTCAGGTTCAGATCCTTCTAGTGAAAAGATACTTTAGGGGTTTATGATCCATGAAGAGCTCGAACTTTTCACCTAATTTAAGAAAGAAGTTTACTCCTAAATCTCTAAAAGTTAAAAAGAAACTAAACAAGGAATAGAAGGATCCTTACCGAACAAGTAGTGCCTCTAAATTTTTAGTGCAAAGACAACAGCCAGCAACTCCAGGTCATGCGGAGCATAGTTTTCTCATGAGGCTTCAATTTCCTGCTTGCATACACAATCACCCTACCACACTGCATCAAAACAGTGCCTAGTTCCACTCCACAAGCATCTGTGTACACTACGAATTCACTAATTCCATCTGGAACAGCCAAAATTGGTGCACTGGTCAATCTCTTTTTCAATTCTTAAAATGCTTCTTCACACTTTTGAGTCCATTCAAATTTCTCTCCCTTCTTAGTTAGCTTGGTCAAATGGGAGGAAATCTTAGAATAATCTCAAATAAATCTTTTGTAGTATCCTGCCAAACCTAGGAAACTGCGAACCTCCGTAGGACTCTATGGTTGCTTCCACTCCTGAACAGCCGCCACCTTTTCTAGGTCCACTGAAATGCCATCTCCCGATACAATGTGCCCTAGAAACTTTACCTCTGATTGCCAAAAATGGCACTTTGAAAACTTCGCCTTTAGGATATGTCTCCTCAATGTTTCCAACACCACTTCTAGATGATGTTTATGCTCCTCTTCTGATTTAGAGTAGATAAGAATGTCGTCAATGAACACTAGCACAAACTTGTTAAGAACATCTCAGAAGACATAGTTCATTAGATCAACAAAATAAGCTGGTTCATTAGTTAGCCCTAAAGGCATAACCAGCCACTCAAAGAAACAATTAGGGCCTCTAAACATAGTTAAGGGTATACTACCTTCAGCAACCCTCAACTGATGAAATCCAGAAGCTAGATCCATCTGCGAAAATATAGTAGCTCCATGAAGTTGATAAAAAAGATCGTCGATGCGGGTAAGGGGTACTTGTTTTTAATGGTTAGCTTATTCAACTGCCTACAATCCACGCATAACCTTAACGATCCATCCGACTTAGCCGCAAACACCACAGCAGACCCCCAACTTGAACGACTGGGTCTAATCAATCCTCTCCTTAACAAGTCCTGGGTTTGACTTACCAACTCCTCCCTCTCCTTCGGAGCCATTCTCCTTCGGAGCCACAACATAACCTTTTACTAAATTAAGTTGTCTAAGTGTATGATACGTGTGTAATATTCTAAATAAGTTGTCTTAGTGTACACATATGAACACATTAATTATACTATATTATTAATTATTAAAAAATATTATTATAAGTTATTTATCAATAATCTTTCGTTATAGTGGATTATAAATTATTGGCTATATAAGTTATCGCTTATAAATTATCAACTATAGGTTTTCATTTATAATGATTAATTATCAAGTATTAGTTATTAAATATATATTACTCGTTATTAATTATTATAATATTTTAAAAAATTGTGAATATACTCAAAAAATAATGCTAATAACTTGTATAAATAAATATTTACAATGGTTAAAACTAAGGGTACTTTTGGCACAGGTACCTGGTAGGTTTCAAAATACACGAAAAGTCCATGTCTTAAACTTTATAAATTAGGTCTCTGTTTTTTGAAAATCAACAAAAAAACAACAAAAAATATCGTAAAAAATTGCCAAACTTCAAAACTTATTTCAACATATAATCATCTTCGTATCAATGCAAGAAAAACACAAAAAAAGTCATCAAAACCTAAAAAAACAATAAAATTCGCACTTCGGGAAATTCTGCAAATTTTCTTGAAATTGCCGATATTTCAGCAATTTTGGTAAAAAATTGCGTTGTTTCATGCAATTTTTTCTGTTTAGTTCAATCCTCTAAATTTACTATCTACATTTATTCAAACAACACATTATTGCACAACAATCAAGGAATAAATGATGAAATTGCGTATAATTGACAAATAACCAATATTGCATAGAACACACAGCTTATTCACAATAATTGCAGCGAAAAAAACAATAATTCATAAAAGTTGCATACAAATCAGCAATAATAAGCCAAAAGTACCTTATTTTATGGAATAGCTGCGCACATATCAGCAACAATGTAGAATAATTGCACATATTGTTGAACTAATATAAATTTTAGTTGATATATAATATTATTCAGCAACAATTGCATGATTATCAGCAATAATATTCAATTGTTGCTGATATTTCAGCAACAATATTTACTATCAGCAAGTATTCCTGAATAGTTGCTGAAATGTTAGCAATTATTCTGCAACAAAAACAGGGACCCGCTTTATAATGAAACTTACACAGGGACCCGCTTTGCAATATTCTTCCGTTTTAAGGATGCGATCTAAATTTCCACTAAAACTAATAAGTTGTTATAGATCTCTATTAAATGACTAAAACAAATAGTCGTTAAAAATATGTTTATTACAACTATCAAGAAAAACCAGTTGTTAAAAACCTTTATTGCAACTATCATCTTCTGAATGTTGTAAATAAATAGTTATAATAAGGCTATTTTCTTGTAATATGTATGCCCCTATTGCTTGAAATTTTTGCACCGTGAATATACAATGTTGTTTTGTTTTTATATGGCAATGAATTAGAACAAATTTATCCGTACTCAAGTATGTCATCTAAACAATAAGTGTGTAACCACATTAATTAAATTTTCAAATAGGAAACACTTGAATAACTTAGACTAAGATTTGCTTTGAAAGGAAAAAACACACAACATGGATAAACACTTCCGACAAATTCTTGTTCACTTACAAAAGAAAAAAACTCTTTACTTTTTTTTGGTTCTACATACTGTAATTAATTAATGATGATTTTTTCTTCTTCAAAACATTATGAATAAATAGTACGTCAAATTGTCATTGTACCTTTCTATAAGCAAAAAAATCCTTCTAGAAAAATCAGAAGCAGTCGTTTCTAATTGCCCATGAGAATAGAATTTTGATTAGTTATAGAAATTTATTTTCAAAGTATAATTGATTAAAAGCACACGATTGCTCCATATCACACAGAGACGAGCCAAAATAAGCATAAATCATAAGTAACTTAATCGGAAATCACTACAAGAGTTTAAGTTCCAAAATAAGAAACACGCTTTGAATACAAGTGCATGGGCTTTTGAACTTCTTTGTAGCTAACTAAAATATAAAATATAGAAGCTTGCAAAGAACCTCCAATTATGAGAAATGTATTAACCATGACATGCAATAACATCACTCTTATATATAAATCAAACATGTGCTGGTTATATACCTTAGAAATGTCTTGGTTTTAGGACTTCCCATCTCAAAATTTAAAGCATACCCATCACGAAGCGAAGTCTCGGATTCTTGGAAAACTTGTAGATGATAAAAAAAACAAAACATCAACAAATAATATGCATGAAACGAGCGGAGAACCATCTTCATATGCATGAAACGAGTGAAGAACATCAACAAACAAAGAAGCATGCATCAAACTAGTTAAACTAAGAGACCATTCAATTAAACATACACGCAACAAAAAAACCACAGTAGTTAAAGTAGGAAACAGTCAACAATGAACCATCTTCTAATGCAGGAAACTAGTAATACTTGAGAAACATCACCTTACAATGCATGAAATGAGTGCAGAAGTTGACAACATAGCGGGCATCACGCGCTTTTAAATCACAATGTCCCAAATACTGGAGGATCTTCGTCCATCTTTGCTCTCTTCGTCCTACTTTCAGTTTCATCTATGCTATCTTCTTCACTTTCTTCTTCAGAACTAGGATACTTTTCCCGAAAAGTCTCGATCCCACAAGCAGTGCTACCAGGACAAACACATAAACCTGGATATACAATGAAACGCCCATTTAACAGATACTCACACAATTATTATTGCATTCGTACGTAAACACACGTGCGCGTGTGTGTATTGTACAAATATGAATATGTCCGTGTGTGTATACATGCGCGCGCGCGTGCACACACTATATAATATAATTGCTACATTGCAATTGGCAAACTAGTATATAATCTGTATCACTATTATTTTATTAAACTTTGCACTGTAATGTAGTTATGGATTAGAATTTACACTGTAAATTGTTAGTTGGCGTCTCCTGTTCAAATTTACACTTCAAATTTTACTAAATTGTCGATTATTTAATCAGTAACAAAATTACTAACTCAAGAGAGAAAGGTATGAACTTTTAACGATATATAGCTTTGACTGGTCTTTGGTTTCCTTCACAAACATTCATACCTGCATGAACACCATGATCAAGAGGAACGACGCAAGGCAGAAGCTTTCAAAGTCCAAAATTGACAAACCAACCTCACTTGCATGTCTTGAATTCTGTTCTAATTTCTTATGATGTTTCAAGAGTTTGTAGTAAAACTATTGTACTTTCTGTACTCGTATCATATTTCAGCCATTTGTACCTAGAACGGTGTAACCGAGTAAGTATGTTTTATGTTTGTACCTAAACTTTATCTAAATCTATGTATTACAGTACCAACATTTTATTATCGTTTTCTACAATTCATCTCCGATGCAGAGTAGTGCATCAGTGTGTTGATGAATATTTGGTCAATGCTATGATCTATTTTAGAATTCTATAACTCAATGCCACAACCCCATAAATAGTCCGTGTGTGAAGCACGGGTTCCATTCTAGTCTAGTAAAAGATATGACAATACACATTGATCTAAAAATCACGTTCAGCCACTGAAACACCACAAGCAAAAATCTACCTATTTACTGCATAGATATTGTTTCTAAACATTCATGTGTTGCGGAAAAACTTAGTTGCATAATTCATTTATGCTGTTCATAGATACACACACATATTATTGTTAATAACATATATGCAATCACATTTACAAATATTGCATACAAAAATATCAAATTTGAACATAAAGTAATACCTTTATCCACGCAACAGCAGCCCCATTTAGCTGTAAGTAGAATGTAGCCATCTTGACCCAAAATGTAATGTTGTTCATCAATTGGTACGCTACGAGGAAGCATAGTTGCTCTCATCATGCTCATAAATTTTCCAACGTCGCCTTCTAATGACACTTTAATATCGAAATCCCAAATGCGATGTGGGAGAATTAAGCTTGAGCGAATAACGACCTCTGATTCCTCGTTTTTGCATTCCCCATCAAAAAGAGTTATATCACGTTCGTCTTTTCCAAAAAGAAAATATGCATGTATATCACCACTGAAATTAAGTGCCGGACGACCATCAACCTCATATAATCTTATTTCAAGTTCCTGCCTTAAAGCATCGCTAAACACCGAATAATTCAATTCACAATCATCAACTCTTACAATCAAACTCCTATCACAATCTTCAGTGTCTATGATCAAACCAACAACTTTAGCCTTATTTGTATCATTTTCATTTCCTTTTTCACTGTGTATTTCAATCTCAAGTTCATTTTTCAATGGTTGAAATTTGGCGGACCATGGAAAAATACCCGACTTCTCATTCACTTTTATGTTCCAAATGTGAAATATCTTAAAATTCTTAATACCTCATCCATTTATATGGATACGTTCTTCCACAGAATTCATGAAACTATAGGGTGAAGTATGAGAAAGTACATCAAGTTTGCAGTCTTCATGTTCCTCCGTACCAGCAATAATACATGCCCTTTTGATTTTAGCCATTGGTCTACCATCATAATTATCATCGTCGTCGTCTATTTCCATTCCAATCTCTTCCTTGAAAAATGGTCGCAGATCTTTGGCAGGATCAATTTCCAGCAATAGGTTATAATTGGGATAAACGTGTGCATGGTAAGGTATTTTTTGTTTCAATACTTTTTGCAAATCTGTTTCCTGAAATAACATATTTACATAAATTATAAAATTAAAATTTATTCAGATATCTGACTAGTGTGAAGATCGAATGGACTGATAGGAATACTGGATTACATATCTTTTAAAAAAAAGATGCGGTAAACATAAAACCCTAAAATATGGAATATGGTATAGAGTTGCAAAATCCTCAACCAACTTGCTAACGACCAATGGATAAATGTTGTTAGGATGAAATTGGTAACTTTACAAAAGCATGTTAAATATACCAAAATAGACTAAAGAAATTAAAATAAATTAGCATAAGAGGTATACTGTGACACCCCACCTCTATGCCCACGCTAGCCAAGGGCACTACGGGGTAATGCCGTCGACTAACGCGAAGAATAAGGCTGTTGAGGAGCGACCATCTGTGTAATTGCTTTGTGCGAGTACAGATATGTCAAAAAATATAACTTACATTTCATTTCAAGAGGAAATCCGACATATCAAATACAAACACAAAGCTACCACACAGTGGCTAAGTGGCCTTCGGAAACAAATATAGAAATAAACATAACACAAATCAGTCATAGATATTCATATCGCAAAGGCGGAAACAGATATGAATGTAACACATAAAAGTGTACATCAAAATAGTGGTCAAAGAAGATCCACTACAACACAAAAGAATAGATACATGCTAGACAAAAGAATAATTATACATCAAGGAATCTATATCTCAAATGTATAATAACGAAAACTACTAATCTAAAGTATTTAGCCAAAAAATCAGATGATAATCCCTGATAGGAAGTCAAGTGGAAGCACTTGTAACATCTCGGTCTGACCCGAGTATTGTTTAATAAGAAAATAATAAACGGATCAGTCTAGCTATAATTATCATATATAAAATGAGATGTGAGTAGAGATATAGCAAAAACGTATGATAACCATAATGTCAAACTGTGACAAATATATACTTTAAACAACAATAAAATCATACAATATCTCAAGAATCTCAAAGCACCAAAAAGAATGTCATATTCTTTATTTTATTCACCAAACCCCAAATATTGACAAACATATCATTGCCAATCGCAAAAAGAGGTAAAACACAAATTCTAGAAATCATCAACTAGAAATCCAGAAATCACAGATGGGGAGGCCTATCACAAACGGGAGCATGAAAACTCACCAACATGTGTATCACAAACGGAACGCTATTCAATGGGTCGCTAACCCAATAAATGAACTGAACATCGACGCACCCTAAAAGATACGCCTCATGCACAGATTCGATCGTGGTATAGTTCCCCACGTGTATAAATGAGCCGCACATCGACGTACTCTAAAAGATACGACTCATGCACAGACTCATTGAGCCGATTGCTCCACGAACGGTCCAAAGACCATGGGTCGCTACCCCACCAAATTGAACCGAAGTTCCACAAACGGGGTTATAAGTCCCCGCACAAATAAAGAGACATCGCACATTGCTAGTCTAAATCACAAGATGATCATCAATGATCGACAAGTGTAAATTACACTAAGTTAGTAAATATAAGAGTTTAGCTTCATGTCCCATAACCACTAGGTTAACTCAAATATTTACGAACAGATTGTAGACTTCCACTCGAAAATAAGTGTAAATTACACTAAGCTAGTAAATATAAGAGTTTAGCTTCATGTCCCATAACCACTAGCTTAACTCAAATATTTACGAACAGACTGTAGACTTTCACTCGAAAATTATCACAAGAGTTCAATCGAACAAGTCCAAGAATTAACCGACGAAGTAAACGCAAGCGTTTCATACCACTTGTTTTACTAAGCCGTTTATGTGACGACCCGAAATTTTGGATATTTGAAATGGGAATATTTAATCGATTTTAAATATTCAAAAGGGTAATTCTAACTTGAATTTCAAATATTACAATTTATTGGGTGATTTAAATTTTTGAATTTAATAATTGGAAGTCGGGTAAAATATTGAATCTTCGGTTTCAAGCCTGTTAAAAATATTTTAAAGGCTTAGAAAATTCATATTAATGATAATGAAGATAATAGAACTTTTAAAATTGAATTTAAAAGTGTTTTGTTCAATTTTAAAATATATTGTTTAAATTGATATAAAAAAATAGCCTTCCAGGGCACAGTCTCGGAATTCGACGAAACCAATTCCATTGGATCCGTAATATTGTTTTATTATCGGATTTCAATTTTCGTAGCATTTGGAGTTGTCGTGTGATCGTATGGCAGATAAACGCGCTGAAATTTATATCAAAAATTTAATATAATAACTGGGTCCAAAAAGCTATCTTCTCCATACGATCGAATTAGGACTCGAAACCTTTTCCATTGCGTTCAGAATAGGGGTATAACATTATAAACACCTTGCGGCACGCCTCGATTGAAGTTCAAGATTTTAAGTTGCAAAATCGAGACAATTTGAATTTAAAATCGATATATATATATAATCGTTGACCAGTCAAACCAATCACATCAGCTGTTTTTTTTATCATTTCAGGCTACTGTGGCAAGTATAACCCAACACGCAAGGCATCTTCACACATTTTAAAATCACGTCCTTCATTTCAATCATCAGAGAAAAAAAAATGGGCACTTTTAGTCCAAATCACAATTGAGCATATAAGTTCAAAAATCGAAATCACCGCTCTCTCAAATCAAATCAGGTGTTTCCCTCTTTTAAATCGAACAGTTCGAAGTTGGAATCGCGAGTTTCCCTCGCCTTCGTTTTGTCGAATCGAGACCATGAGTGGTTGCGTACGATAGTGGAGGACGCGGCAGTGATCGCGTTAGGCGTCGCGATAGGGAGTTGCGTACGGATGTTTTAGGGTTCGAAGGGGGAGAGGATTGTTGTGTCGTGACTTGGTAGGGGTTCGTCGACCTGGAGTTCGTTTGCATGGGTTCCTGTGGCGGCGGGTCTGTGGGTAGATGCCGATCGAGTGGGGATTTGGCTGTATGCATTCTCGTTTGGAAGTGGGAAGCCGTTGTTTAAATCAAGTATAATAACAGTCTATTTTAAGTTAAATCAATAATTATATATGTGTATATATCAATTGGGTAACAGAGAAAATTTTACTGGTGAAAAAATAATTTATTAAAGGAATTCGCTGTGACGCCCCACCTCTATACTCACGCTAGCCAAGGACACTACTGGGTAATGTCGTCGACTAGCGCGAATAATAAGGCTTTTGAGGAGCGACCATCTGTGTAATTGCTTTGTGCGAGCGCCAATATGTCAAAAAATATAACTTGCATTTCATCCCTGGAGGAATCCGACATATTTAATACAAACACAAAGCTACCACACAGTGGCTAAGTAGTCTTTGGAAACAAATATAGAAATAAACATAACACAAATCAGTCACAGATATTCATATCACTAAGGCGGAATAAGAGATGAATATATCACATGAAAGTGTACATCAAAATAGTGGTCAAACAAGATCCACTACATAACAAGAGAATAGATACAAGTGCTAGGCCAAAGAATAATTATACATCAAGGAGTCCATAACTCAAATGTATAATAACAAAAACTACTAATCTAAAGTAGTTAGCCAAAAGAATCAGATGATAATCCCTGATAAGAAATCAAGCAGGTGCACCTAAAATATCTCGGTCTGACCCGAGTATTATTTAAGAAGAAAATAATAAACGGATCAGTCTAGCTATAAATATCAGATAAAATGATATAGGATAAGGGATATGACCAAAAATGTATGATAACAAAGAAATGCCATACTGTGTCAAGTATACATCAAATAACAACAAAAATCATACAATATCTCAAATCATCCCAAAACACCAAAAAGAATATCATATTCTTTATATTATTCACCAAACTACAAATATTGACAAACATATAAATGCCAAACGCAAAATTTGGTGAAATACAAATTCTGGAAATCACAACGAGAAATCCAAAAATCACAAAAGGGGAGGCCTATTACAAACGGGAGCATGAAAACTCCCAACACGTGTATCATAAACGGAACTCTATTCCATGGTCGCTAACCATTGAGCCGGTGCAACGGCGTAGTACAGCGTTACGCCCAAGGGACCAAAAACTCAAATATTTTGGAACAACGACGTAGTACAACGTTACGCCCGATGAACCAAAATCCAATAATACGGAACAACGACGTAGTACAGCGTTACGCCCGATGAACCAAAATCCAAATAATACGGAACAATGACGTAGTACAGCGTTACCCCCGATGAACTGAAATCCAATAAAAGAACATGGGTCGCTAGCCCATAAAAGGATGAGATGAAGCTCAATAGAACTGGGTACAGTCCCCTACGTGGGCGAAGAGACATCGCACATTGCTAGTCTAAACCATAAAATGATCATCATCGATCATCAAGAAGTGTCGATTACACTAAGCTAGTAAATATAAGAATTTAGCTTCATGTCCCATAACCACTAGCTTAACTTAAATATTTACGAACAAATTGTAGAATTCCACTCAAAAATTGTCACAAGAGTTTCAATCGAACAAGTCAAAGAATTAACCGACGAAGTAAACGCAAGCGTTTCATACCACTTGTTTTGCCAAGCCGTTTAATTAGATTTTCTCGTACGAATGAGGTAAAGGTTTGTATATACTAATAGGTTAGAAAACGGTTTTATAAACGAGCTTTGTAATAAAAACAGAGTTGAAATCATCTTTGTAAAGAGTTTGAGTATTTAATACTAGTATAGAAACCTTTGTATTTTTAAAGTGACAAGCCATAGAAATGATTGTAGAAACAATCAATCATCAAAAATTCACATACGAAGACGTGAATCAAATCCATAGAAATCAATGCCGAATCCATCAAAATAGATATACCAAAAATCCCGAAATAGAAGTCACCAAAATCGATAATAAATGATAACAACAAATCAGATAAATCACGAATCGATTAACATTGGAATCTCGAGCAAAATAATCAAATGGGGCTGAAGAAAGCAGGTCAGTCTACTGAACCAGGTGGTCAGTCGACTGACACATGGATACGAATTGTGTATCCCCAGGGTCAGTCGACTGACCCAGTTGGTCAGTCGGCTGATACAGACCCAGGAAATTTCCTGGGTCTGGTTCGGTCGACTGAACCACTTGTTCGGTCGACCGAACCTGCTTCTAAGGCATTCCCTACCTTCTGGTTCAGTCGACTAAACCACTGGTTCGGTCGACCGAACCTGCTTCTGAAGCGCATTCAGTCTAGCCCCCTTATGGGGCAAAAATCCAACAAATGACGATCGGACGAGCAACGGGTGCTAAGGGTTTACGCTAATCGGCAACCCAGCCCTATAGGCTCTTCGATGCTTCACCGAAAACATCTTCCAACATCCGGAAAAGGATTTTCACAAAATTAGACTAAAACCAAAAATTGGAATATTCACCAAATCAATCCAAATCAAAATCAAATGAACATGTTGTTTGCACCAAAATTGGTCACAAACACCCGATAGTCGTTGAAAGCACCAGTATGCAATCACAGTTCACAGCTAACAAATATGTAGAGAAATACAAATGAAGAACACTCAGAAAATTGAAAAGAACAGCAGTAAACAACACAGATTTTATAGTGGTTCGGCGATCTTGCCTACGTCCACTCTAAAGCTTATGATTTTATCGATTCACTTGATAACTTCAATCTGTTACAGAAGATTAAAATTGATGATAGCTCTGAAATTCGAATACAACAATGATCATAAGATGTAGAATTGAATCCGGCAGAGTCTGGACGTTGAATTGCAAAAAGATCCCTTTTCTATAGGCTTCAGGGGGCTATTTATAGGCGTAGGAGGCTGAGATCGCGCTCAAACTTCGGGAGACTTCTTCTGGCACGTGAGTGGGCCCACGTGACCGGTCCCACCAAGTTTCGACTCGATCCATGATCGATATGAATTGATTTCGTATCCATCAAGAATTAGTCCAATCGAGCTGAAACTTGGCAGGAACACTCTTTACCTTGTGTGCAAGCTTCTGTGAAAATTTCGTAGCATTTGGACCAGTGGTTTGGGAGATATCGTCGATACGAGTTGAAGTTTCTCGGTTGGCTGCTTGGTTCGAGTCCATCACTTCGAATCCATGCCTTCGAATCGATGGTTGCACATGATAATGCAGCAACGTGGCGCACACTACTCGCATCGATCCGCCCTTTGCTCCGAGACGACTGTGTCGACTCCATGAATTTCGCCTTGCTCGTATCGAAGAATAACACGTCACCCAGGCTCGTTGACTTGATGGATACGAACAAGCCTCTGCTCATGGATTCGAACATGGTCCCATGATGGATACGAAGCAGCGAATCTCTGATGGATGCGAAGTTGACGTTAGGTGATCGTTACGAAGTGGACTACTTACTGATGGATTCGAACAAGGAGCCATGTCGATGGATTCGAATGAGTCTCTCTGGCCGAAGGTTGATCGACACGAAGTCCATCGATACGAAGTGCAGCCTACCGATGGATACGAACGGATGGATTCGAATGAGATGCTGCTCTGATCGTTAAGAAATCGATGGATACGAAATGAGGCCTATTGATGGATACGAAAATGGAGTTATCTCCTTCAATTTGCATCGATCATAACTTGAGCACACGAACTCGGACTGACTTGAAATTTGGAGTGCTGGCTTTCATGACTTTGCTTGCCGTGTCCTATCAATTGTAGCCTGATCTGGGCTCGGACAAAATTCATCGATATCCATGGTGAAACAGTGTATAACGAACTTTTATGACGAACTGTCTTTATTTTTTCAATTAACTTTTTGGTGTCACAGCCTTGCCAAAAGGCGGGATAACATTTGCCCCCCAAAACATGCCTTGCGATAGGAAGGTGTGTTTTGTAGTTTCATAAGCTGGATGTTCATATCCTATCATCGACCTGTAAAGAACTTGATAGTCTTATCTGACCATGAATGACGATCGTTCGGGATCGTATGTCATTCAAGGCGATATGGGACCTTTCGAGGTCGGATGTCGTTCGTGGCAAATAGCGAAATGGGACCGTTCGCGGTCGGATGCCGTTCGCGGCAAAATGTGATCGTTTGCGATTGAATGTCATACTAGGGAAAATTTGATCGTTCGCGATCGGGTGCCGCATGAGGCAACATGTGATCGTTCACGATCGAATGTTATATTAGATGAAGTGTGACCGTTCGCGGTCGGGTGCCGTTCGAGGCTAATGGTGACCGTTCGAGGTCGGGTGCCGTTCGAGGCTAATGGTGACCGTTCGAGGTCGGGTGCCGTTCGAGGCTAATGGTGACCGTTCGAGGTCGGGTGAGTGTTCCCGGGGGGACTTAGTATTATAAATGTCAGGTTCACGTTCGGGTGAACTTCTGAATCAGCGATCGTGGCGGTTCGTCGCCATACAAGGTGTGCTTGTGGACCGTTCGCGATCCAAAGCATACGCAAGTAACTTCTTCTACAGAATTGAAAATATCAAATTAACATTCACAGAAATATTCAAACAAACAAAGTCTAAATGTTCAAATCACCATGAAACAAAAGCAAAGCAAGGATGTCGAAGTGTAAATTCTCACTACGAGACGATCAACAATCATTCAGAGCATGCCTGTGGATCGTTCGCGATCTCATACATGTGTAAATGGTTTGATGTTGTTAGTGAGAAGTTTACGACTTGTTCATCGTTATTCAAATCAATTGATAACCAAACGGTGTCCTGGTTCAGGATCATCCCTAGCTGATGTAGACAGTGGTCGCTCTGGCTCCACTGCTGGAGCTCGCCTTCTCACATACTGAAGTAGCATACTGTTCCTGATGTGCCCTTCCACCTCATCCTTTAGATGTCTACATTCGTTAGTGTTATGACCGTTCAGTTCGTGGAACAAGCAATATCTGTCTGATTTCCTCTCGTCAACAGTGGGGTCCCTTCGTATTGGCCTACGGTAGGGAACTTGCTCTCGTGTATCTCGGTAGATTCTCTCCAAACTCTCATTCAGCTCTGAGTAGGTGGTGAATCGTGGCTCTCTCCACGGTCGCTTTGACCCGTCACCACTATCCTCAGCCTTTCGTTTTCCTTTATCCTTGCCTGAGTCCTTTTCGAGAAGCTTTTTGTCCTTAATTGCATAAACTTCTATTCCCTCTCCTTCTTCTCTTTCAGCATTAGCGTCCTCCAATCGCAAAAAATTTTCTGCCTCATGATAGAATTCTCCTAGGTCCATAGGCGGATCCTTAGTTAATGAATTTTTGAATTCTGTGTCGTCGGCTACTCCGAACACAGCTGCCATCATAACCATGGATGGATCTGGCCGATCCACCGATGCCGCTGCCGCATTGAATCGTGTCAGGAAATTCCTCAAAGACTCCCCAGCTTTCTGCTTTAGTGTTGCCAGACTCATCACATTCTTGGGCCTTGAAATGTGAACCCTGAATTGCCTCATAAATTTCTCAATCAAATCGGTCCATGTCCCAATGGAGCCGCTCTCTAGTTGTCTGAACCATAAAGCTGCTATGTCTGTCAAATACAATGGAAAGCACCGGGCCATGACTTCCTGTGATGCCCCTAGCACTTCCATGTGCCTTATATACCTCGTTAGATGGACCACAGGGTCCGTCCTCCCATCATACCTTTCTACTGTTGGCAGTTTAAATTCCGGTGGGTTCCTAGCCAACCTAATTGCAGGAGAAAAGGGACTCCTATTCACGTCTTCAAGATCTCTGTTTACTAATCCGCCTCTCATGGCTCGCCTGACCATCTCTGCCAATCTATCATTGTCTCCAAGCTGTAGTCCTCGTTCACTACTGTAACGACCCGTATTTTTACGGATCGAAACATCGTAAAACAGTTGACATTTGGTCGCATTGTTGATAAGTTGTCCAGAGTCTAAGTCTTAGGTCGTATGAGAGTTTGGAGCGACCTAAGGAAGATGGCGAGTTAAGGAGTAGACGACCTAGTGAAGTGGAGCGACCTAAGGATTGGAACGACCTAAGAAGTTAGGTCGTATGATAGATAGGTCGTGTGATAGTTAGGTCGTATAATAGGTTAGGTCGAGTGAGCGACCTAGGAGATTGGAGCGACCTATAGGAGTTAGCGACCTAAGGGTTAGTAACCTACATAGTTAGCGACCTAGTGGTGGTGACCTAAGAGCTAACGGTATAAGAGTTAGCGAGTTAGCGTAGTTAGGTCGTGAGCGACCTAAGTTTGGCAGTGGAGTAGTTAGGTCGTTAGACGACCTAAGGTGTTAGGTCGTATCCTAGCTAAGTTAGTTAGGTCGCGTGCGTGATTAGGTCGCAGGAGTGTTAGGTCGTAGAAGCGATCTGTGTTAGGTCGCTAGGCTGCATCCTCGTTAGGTCGTAGGTCGCGAGGAAGCACATCTGGGTTAGGTCGTAGGTCGCGAGGAAGCGCATCTGGGTTAGGTTGCAGGTCGCATGAATGCGCTGATCTGCTAAGTGTTAGGTCATAGGTCGTAGAGGCTTTGGTTGTTAGGTTGTGGGGTTTTTAGGTCGCGGGTTTTTAGGTCGTGGACGACCTAACTCCGAGCGAACGACCTAAGGAGAATTCTACCTATAAATACATGGGTTTGCCTCACTTTTTGGGATCCAGATTTTGAAGCGACGAAGTGCTGAAATTTTGAGAGCTCGAGTTCTACACTTCTTCACTTCTTTTCTCCACTCTAATCTTGTGATTCCTTCCATCCAAATCGAAGATCCAAGAGCTTAGATTGAAGATCTACATCCTTTGAAGAGAGATTTCATTGTTTGAAGCGGATTTGTGTTAGATCGAGTTAGATCCTTCACTGTCCAGATCTGAAGTGGGTTCTTTTGAGGTGTTTAGGTGATTTGGTGAGTGGTGATTATCTCTCACGCGGATCCAAAGAATTATATCGGATCGTTGGCTTGATTTTGTGTAAAATAGTGATTTTCATGCATTTTTGTAAACTTAAGTATAGATCCCTTGTTCATGATGATTTGACATCCATTTTACTACATGTCAACCTATGCAAGTTCATTCATCAAGATTATAGAGATATTGCTCATGTTTTCATGCTTGTTAGACTTTAGACTCTTTATCTACGAAATTGCCATTATTGTTATAATTGTTCATTAGATCATATTTCAATGCTCGATTACTTGGATTAATGTTTGACTTGATTGATTGCTATGAATTAGATGATTGATGATTTGATTTAGACAAGATGGTCGAAGATGATTCAAAAGCTAAGGGAAAGGCTCTTGAATTGGAAAAGCTGCTCGTGGCATATGAAGCGGATGATGAAGCTCATATGGATAGATTTGATGGTGATGTTGAGATGAGGCTTTGTTATGATAAGATGAGGTGAAGCATAGTATGAGATAGTCTTGGTCTAATCCAGACGGGATCATTCCAAGCATGTTGATAACTCGGTGAAATGGTTCGAGTTTGAGGATAATGGTTTGCTCGAGAGGCGCTTGAGCTAGTATGGAAATAGTCATCGAGGAGGATGACTAGAAGGCTGAGGTTTCATCGTTGTCGAAGGTTCTAGCATGCTCAAAGCAAGAGTACGTTTGGCAGATTCGATAGTCCCTGAAAACCATGATTGTAGTCGAGTACTCTAGGCAGATTCGATAGTCCTAGGCACGGGCTGCGACGACGTGCGGAGTTATGTCTAGAACCGGGGTTTCCATTAGCCCTTGACGGACGGCTGAAAGAATGTGTCGGTCATTCAATTAACGATGGTATCGAAGCAATGATAACAGTGATAGCCAGAGTCATGGATGTTTGGTTGTATCATCATTCGGTCTCAAGAGCGGTATTTTCTGGGTGCTTATCTGATCTTGGTTTAGGCCTTGGGGGTTTGTACTTGGAAAACATCGCCCTTGACTCGAGTGATAATTGCTTTATTTTAAATTGTATGCTTTGCTATGTTTGCTTCTGCTTAGTGTGTGCCTGGGGGCTATCACTGTAGAAAGAGGTGGAGTGGGAGGGTTGGATTCCTATTCCTTTTTCCTTTATGCTCTTTTGGTATGTTGTTAGTTAATTTACCGCTCACTAAGACTGTTGTCTGACTCAAGACTTTATGTTTTAACTCTTATTGCCTTGGGCTGTTCGTCCATTTTGGGACTGGCAGACTAGGTAGCAGGTGACAGGTGCTGTTCTTGCTTTCCACGATGCTGATGATGAAGACGAGCTGGAGGATTGCATATTAATTCTTACTATATGTACTGGATGTTCCGCTGCTTGTATATTCTCTGAGTGATATGTAGTGCGGCTTGTTGTATTGACTATTCAGATGTTTGTATTCAACTATTATGAAGCTTAATTGATGAGATTCATTTGTGAAGCTTTACTATATATGTTCTCTATTGTATTTTTATCCATGCGCTGTGAGTAATACGTTTGATTCTGTTGTTTTAACTTTACCCTGACAATCGTCCATGGCTGCCTGGCACACTTTACAGCGCACTATGTCTAGGTTCAGTGTGGGGGTCATGGGCGGTCGTCACATTTGGTATCAGAGCATTGGTTAATCGATTTTACCCAACGCTCGCTGACGTAACTACGTATGAGAGACGTAATTGTATTTTGATGGATGATTACTATATATAATATAGTAGCTTAGTAGAGTTTGAGTCCTTTATGCAGTTGTTTCTCTAGGTGTGCTAATCATTCCTTTTTATAGATATTAATGATGAGTCGAAGAGGGAGACCAGCTGCTAGGGAAGGTCGTGCTACTGAGGGGGCTGCTGATTATGTTGCTATGTTCGAAGCTATGATGACTTCGATCATGAGAAGGATACCAGCTCCGGGGCCATTAGTAGATGTTGGAGTTCAAGTTCAAACTCCAAGATCAGTGGATTATGCTAAGCTGTGTAAGGATTATACTGCTCTTGGAGGAAAGGTTTTCTTGGGAACAGAATCAACTATTGAAGTCCAGAGGTGGATAGATGCTTGTAGAAGGATCTTTAGTGATTTGGGAATTGAGGATGCGACTAAGAGGAAGTTAGCATCAAGACAGCTTCAAGGGAGAGCTTCTGATTGGTGGAACTCTATCACTATTGATACTCCGGAGGAAGAGATTACTTGGGAGCAATTCCAAACCAGATTTGAAGCTAAGTTCATATCTACGGCTCAGAAGTCTGTTCTGTTCAAGAAGTTTGTGGAGCTCAAGCAAGCAGGAAGACCAGTTCTTGAGTATGTTTCTGAGTTTGAAGCTTTGTCCAAGTATGCCCGGTCGTATATTGAATCTTCGTATCAGAAGAACGAGAAGTTTGTGACAGGCTTAGACAGTTATCTTGGGAAGCAGTTGGTGGATCATTTGGACGATTCATTTGAGAAGCTTGTGGAGAAAGCTCTCAGGCATGAGAATCTGTTTCCTAAAGAAGGATCTGTTGTTGCTGTGACCAAGGAAGAGTTTAGACCTCAGCAGGGTGGAAACAAGAAGAGGAAGCAGCAGCAGCAAAAGGGTAAGGATGGCCAGAAGAAGCCGAAGGGCGAAGTGACCTGCTACAACTGTCAGCAGAAGGGCCATTTCTCTAGAGATTGCAAGAATCCGAAGGTGCCGATGAAGTGTCACAACTGTGACAAGCCGGGGCATATAAGGAAGAATTGTCCAGAACCGCGGAAGGACAAGCAGATTGTGCAAGCTTATGCTTTGGGGGTTGTTCCATCATCTTCAAAAGCTCCTACCGTTGAAGAGAAAGGAAAGAGTGTAGTGGTTCAAGGTACTCTTTCCATATGTGGTGTTCCAGTTAGAGTTCTATTTGATACTGGGGCGTCGCATTCTTTTGTTTGTAGTGAACTTGTACGCTGGTTGGGTTTAGAACCGGATATCGTTGATAGGCCATTGGTTGTGACTAATCCAGTTGGGGGTTCGTCTTGTCTGTGTATGTTATGTCGTGGTCTGATTGTATCGAGTCATGATTGCTCTTTTGTTTGTGATTGTTTTGTTCTGAACTTTGCGGGGTTCGGAATTATTTTGGGTATGGACTAGCTTAGGAAGTATGCGGCAAAGGTTGATTGTGATGGGTTAGAGGTGACAGTCGAGAATGTGGAGGGCGAAAGATTGTGATACGATGTAAGCATGAAGAAGGCGTCTTCATGAGCTTCATGTATTCGCTGGTTTTTCCACGGGATGGACTGTCATCGTTGCCAATCGCTAATGGATTTGAGGATGTCTTTGACGAGGTCAAAGGGTTACCGCCGCATAGAGAGATCGAGTTTCGTATAGATCTAGTTGAAGGAGCCAGACCTGTTGTGATGCCTCTTAGGCGGATGGCGCCTAGGGAGCAGCAAGAGTTGAGGGTGCAGGTTGATGACCTTTTACAGAAAGGATTCATTCGGCGTAGTGTGTCCGAATGGGGTGCACCAGTTGTATTTGTAACCAAAGCGGATGGATCGCTGAGGTTGTGTGTGGATTATCGTGAGCTGAATAAGGTGACTAAGAAGAACAAGTATCCATTCCCGAGAATAGATGACTTGTTTGATCAGCTTCACGAAGCTAAGGTGTTTTCTCAGATTGATTTGGCAACGGGATTTCACCAGTTGAGAGTGGCTAAGGATAGTGTGCCGAAGACTGCTTTCAGGACACCATCCGGTTTCTTTGAGTGGCTGGTAATGCCGTTTGGATTGACTAATGCGCCTGCATATTTTGTGGATCTTACGAATAGAGTGTTCAGAGATCAGTTGAACAAGTTCATGCTAGTGTTCGTGGATGATATTTTGATTTATTCCAGAACTGAAGAAGAGCACAAGACGCACTTGCGTATTGTTTTGGAAATCTTATGGAAACATCAGCTGAAGGCTAAGTTTTCAAAGTGTCACTTCTGGAAGAGTGAAGTGAGGTTCTTAGGCCATATTATCTCTGGAAGTGGAATAGTGGTTGATCCCGCTAAGGTGGCAGCAATCCAGGATTGGGTTAGACCTAAGAGTGCATCTGATGTGAGAAGTTTTCTTGGATTAGCAGGATATTATCGTCGATTTATCAAAGACTTTTCCAAGGTAGCTGCACCGTTAACAGGATTGACGAAGAAGAACCAAGTGTTCAGATGGGAAGATAAGTGTGAGCAAGCTTTCAGAATCCTGAAAGAGCGATTGAAAAGTGCTCCTGTTTTGACTATTCCAAGTGGGAATGATGAGATGGTGGTTTACACCGACGCATGTGGTACAGGACTTGGAGTAGTGCTGATGCAGAGGGATAAAGTTGTTGCGTATGCAAGTCGACAACTGAAGCCGCATGAAAGGAATTATCTGACTCATGATTTGGAGTTAGCAGCGATTGTTTTTGCTCTGAAGATGTGGAGACATTATCTATTGGGAGTTCGATTCGAGTTGTTTACAGATCATAAGTCGTTGAAGTATCTTTTCTCCCAAAAGGATTTGAATCTTCGGCAGCAACGATGGCTAGAGTTTTTGGCATCATATGATTTTGGTATAGCTTATACTCCGGGAAAGGGTAACACAGTGGCAGATGCGTTAAGTCGAAGACATGCAGGATTGGGAGTCATGTTTTCAGAATGGAAGAATCTCGAGTATTTAGCTGGATTTGACTTCAGGCCTAGATGTGAATTGGAACCTGAGATGTTGGCAAACTTATCGATAAGACCGACTCTTGTGGAAAGGATTGGCGAGAGCCAAAAGCGAGACGATAAGCTTGTCAAGATTATCCGTGATTTGGAATCTGGATTGGACCCAGAAAAGGATAAAGGATTCAAGGTCGATCGAGAAGGTTGGCTTCGGAAACAAAGACGACTAGTTGTTCCCGATATAGATGAATTGAGAAGTGAAGTTCTGAAGGAAAGTCATCACTCGAAGCTGACAATTCATCCAGGTGGAAATAAGATGTATCGGGATATGAAGAGAACCTATTACTGGGAAGGTATGAAGAAGGATGTTGGAAATTTTATTTCCAAGTGCATGAACTGCCAGTTGGTAAAAGCCGAACAGAAGAAGCCAAGTGGATTGCTTCAGCCATTAGAAGTTCCTACATGGAAGTGGGAGCAAATATCGATGGATTTTATTGATGGGCTACCTAGAACAAGAACGGGAAATGAAGGGATTTGGGTCATCGTAGATCGTCTGACTAAGAGTGCAAGATTCATTCCTGTTCGATCGACTAGGACTGCATCAAAGTTGGATGAGTTATATGTTAAGTGGATAGTTCGATTCCATGGTATTCCGAAGAGTATAGTGAGCGATCGAGATCCATTGTTCACTAGTGGATTTTGGGAGAGCTTTCAGGAAGTTTTGGGAATCGAGTTATGTTTGAGTACAGCTTATCACCCTCAAACAGATGGTCAGACCGAGAGAGTCAACCGAGTTTTGGAAGACCTCCTCAGAGCTTGTGTTTTGGATTTCGGGGGATCATGGGAAGATCACCTTCATTTGGTGGAATTTTCATATAACAACAGTTACCAGTCAAGCATTGGTATGGCACCGTATGAGGCATTATATGGAAGACCGTGTAACTCTCCGACATGTTGGTTAGAGACAGGAGAAAAGTTGATACTTGGGCCAAAAATGATTCGACAGACTTCAGATTGCATAGAGATCATTCGGCAACGAAAGAAGGCAGCCCAAGACCGTCAGAAAAGCTATGCCGATAAGCGTCGTAAGGATTTGGAATTCGACGTAGGTGATATGGTTTTTGTGAAGATTTCTCCATTGAAGAATGTTATTCGATTCGGGAAGAAAGGAAAATTGACTCCGAGATTTGTTGGACCATTCCCGATCATCGAGCGAATTGGAAAGCTCGCCTACAGATTGGAGTTACCAGAAAAGATGTCGAGTGTGCACAATGTTTTTTATATATCATGTCTACGGAAGTATGTGCACGACTCGAATACAGTGGTTTCTGCTGATAGCTGTGAAGATTTTGAGATTGATCCAGTCGATAAGAGACCTCGTAAGCCGCTTCGTGTTGTGGAAACCGACACGAAACAGCTTAGGAGGAAGGTAGTTAAGTTGCTCAAGATACAATGGAGTGATGATGATAACGACTGTACATGGGAGGTGGAAGAGTGGATGAAGGCAGCTCATCCTGAACTCTTCAAGGTATGGCCCTAAGGTGTCGTGTCATCTAACAACATTGTAACTTGTTCTAGTTTTAGAATTCTGCATGCTAAGCTAGAATTAGATGCATGGTTTGTTGATTGCTATGGATGGTAGGCATGCAGAGTAGTCTTTGATTATTCTGTTTGTTTGGAATTTCGGGTGAGAAATTCCTAAGGGGGAGAGAATGTAACGACCCGTATTTTTATGGATCGAAACATCGTAAAACAGTTGACATTTGGTCGCATTGTTGATAAGTCGTCCAGAGTCTAAGTCTTAGGTCGTATAAGAGTTTGGAGCGACCTAAGGAAGATGGCGAGTTAAGGAGTAGACGACCTAGTGAAGTGGAGCGACCTAAGGATTGGAACGACCTAAGAAGTTAGGTCGTATGATAGATAGGTCGTGTGATAGTTAGGTCGTATAATAGGTTAGGTCGAGTGAGCGACCTAGGAGATTGGAGCGACCTATAGGAGTTAGCGACCTAAGGGTTAGTAACCTACAGTAGTTAGCGACCTAGTGGTGGCGACCTAAGAGCTAACGATATAAGAGTTAGCGAGTTAGCGTAGTTAGGTCGTGAGCGACCTAAGTTTGGCAGTGGAGTAGTTAGGTCGTTAGACGACCTAAGGTGTTAGGTCGTATCCTAGCTAAGTTAGTTAGGTCGCGCATGTGATTAGGTCGCAGGAGTGTTAGGTCGTAGAAGCGATCTGTGTTAGGTCGCTAGGCTGCATCCTCGTTAGGTCGTAGGTCGCGAGGAAGCACATCTGGGTTAGGTCGTAGGTCGCGAGGAAGCGCATCTGGGTTAGGTTGTAGGTCGCATGAATGCGCTGATCTGCTAAGTGTTAGGTCGTAGAGGCTTTGGTTGTTAGGTCGTGGGGTTTTTAGGTCACGGGTTTTTAGGTCGTGGACGACCTAACTCCGAGCGAACGACCTAAGGAGAATTCTACCTATAAATACATGGGTTTGCCTCACTTTTTGGGATCCGGATTTTGAAGCGACGAAGTGCTGACATTTTGAGAGCTCGAGTTCTACACTTCTTCACTTCTTTTCTCCACTCTAATCTTGTGATTCCTTCCATCCAAATCGAAGATCCAAGAGCTTAGATTGAAGATCTACATCCTTTGAAGAGAGATTTCATTGTTTGAAGCGGATTTGTGTTAGATCGAGTTAGATCCTTCGCTGTCCAGATCTGAAGTGGGTTCTTTTGAGGTGTTTAGGTGATTTGGTGAGTGGTGATTATCTCTCACACGGATCCAAAGAATTATATCGGATCGTTGGCTTGATTTTGTGTAAAATAGTGATTTTCGTGCATTTTTGTAAACTTAAGTATAGATCCCTTGTTCATGATGATTTGACATCCATTTTACTACATGTCAACCTATGCAAGTTCATTCATCAAGATTATAGAGATATTGCTCATGTTTTCATGCTTGTTAGACTTTAGACTCTTTATCTACGAAATTGCCATTATTGTTATAATTGTTCATTAGATCATATTTCAATGCTCGATTACTTGGATTAATGTTTGACTTGATTGATTGCTATGAATTAGATGATTGATGATTTGATTTAGACAAGATGGTCGAAGATGATTCAAAAGCTAAGGGAAAGGCTCTTGAATTGGAAAAGCTGCTCGTGGCATATGAAGCGGATGATGAAGCTCATATGGATAGATTTGATGGTGATGTTGAGATGAGGCTTTGCTATGATAAGATGAGGCGAAGCATAGTATGAGATAGTCTTGGTCTAATCCGGACGGGATCATTCCAAGCATGTTGACAACTCGGTGAAATGGTTCGAGTTTGAGGATAATGGTTTGCTCGAGAGGCGCTTGAGCTAGTATGGAAATAGTCGTCGAGGAGGATGACTAGAAGGCTGAGGTTTCATCGTTGTTGAAGGTTCTAGCATGCTCAAAGCAAGAGTACGTTGGGCAGATTCGATAGTCCCTGAAGACTATGATTGTAGTCGAGTACTCTGGGCAGATTCGATAGTCCTAGGCACGGGCTGCGACGACGTGTGGAGTTATGTCTAGAACCGGGGTTTCCATTAGCCCTTGACGGACGGCTGAAAGAATGTGCCGGTCATTCAATTAACGATGGTATCGAAGCAATGATAACAGTGATAGCCAGAGTCATGGATGTTTGGTTGTATCATCATTCGGTCTCAAGAGCGGTATTTTCTGGGTGCTTATCTGATCTTGGTTTAGGCCTTGGGGGTTTGTACTTGGAAAACATCGCCCTTGACTCGAGTGATAATTGCTTTATTTTAAATTGTATGCTTTGCTATGTTTGCTTCTACTTAGTGTGTGTCTGGGGGCTATCACTGTAGAAAGAGGTGGAGTGGGAGGGTTGGATTCCTATTCCTTTTTCCTTTATGCTCTTTTGGTATGTTGTTAGTTAATTTACCGCTCACTAAGACTGTTGTCTGACTCAAGGCTTTATGTTTTAACTCTTATTGCCTTGGGCTGTTCGTCCATTTTGGGATGGGCAGACTAGGTAGCAGGTGACAGGTGCTGTTCTTGCTTTCCACGATGCTGATGACGAGCTGGAGGATTGCATATTATTTCTTACTATATGTACTGGATGTTCCGCTGCTTGTATATTCTCTGAGTGATATGTAGTGAGGCTTGTTGTATTGACTATTCAGATGTTTGTATTCAACTATTATGAAGCTTAATTGATGAGATTCATTTGTGAAGCTTTACTATATATGTTCTCTATTGTATTTTTATCCATGCGCTGTGAGTAATACGATAGATTCTGTTGTTTTAACTTTACCCTGACAATCGTCCATGGCTACCTGGCACACTTTACAGCGCACTATGTCTAGGTTCAGTGCGGGGGTCATGGGCGGTCGTCACAACTACCTTCGACCTGCCCCCCGAGTCCTTGTGAGCTTTCGGGTGTCTGCCCCGCTGGCTGAGCGTTCATCCCTCTATCGCTGCCAGGTTGCTCGGATGTCCTTGTCTCTCTTCCCGTGTTCGGATCAACATGTCCTAAGTGTGTTCCCCCCAGCTTCGGCGCTGCGTTGGATGGTCCTGCTCCATTCTGGACTCTGGTTGTTCCTTGATTTTGCGCTCCAAGTTGCCCAATCTGTTGAAGCAAGTTCTGTATCATTTCTTCTTGTCTTCTCATCATTGCCTCTATCTCATCCCTGGTGATGAAGGCTGAAGCTTGGTTTGCTCCTGAGGAAGCCTCTTGACTTCCTTCGTGCTGACTTCTCTCAGCTCTTTGCCTTCTACTTGTTTGTCGGGTCATTGTCTTTCAAATCTTCAAATCTTGTGTAGCGGGTGCTAGTCCTTCTCAGTGAAAGCACCAAAATGTTTGCACCAAAATTGGACACAAACACTCGATAGTCATTGAAAGCACCAGTACGCAATCACAGTTCACAGCTAACAAATATTTAGAGAAATACAAATGAAGAACACTCAGAAAATTGAAAAGAACAGCAGTAAACAACAAAGATTTTATAGTGGTTCGGCGATCTTGCCTACGTCCACTCTGAAGCTTATGATTTTATTGATTCACTTGATAACTTCAATCTGTTACAGCAGATTAAATTGATGATAGCTCTGAAATTCGAATACAACAATGATCATAAGATGTAGAATTGAATCCGGCAGAGTCTGGACGTTGAATTGCAAAAAGATCCCTTTTCTATAGGCTTCAGGGGGCTATTTATAGGCGTAGGAGGCTGAGATCGCGCTCAAACTTCGGGAGACTTCTTTTGGCACGTGAGTGGACCCACGCGACCGGTCCCACCAAGTTTCGACTCGATCTGTGATCGATATGAATTGATTTCGTATCCATCAAGAATTAGTCCAATTGAGCTGAAACTTGGCAGGAACACTCTTTACCTTGTGCGCAAGCTTCTGTGAAAATTTCGTAGCATTTGGACCAGTGGTTTGGGAGATATCGTCGATATGAGTTGAAGTTTCTCGGTTGGCTGCTTGCTTTGAGTCCATCACTTCGAATCCATGCCTTCGAATCGATGGTTGCACATGATAATGCGGCAACGTGGCGCGCACTCCTCGCATCGATCCGCCCTTTGCTTCGAGACGACAGTGTCGACTCCATGAATTTCGCCTTGCTCGTATCGAAGAATAACACGTCACCCAAGCTCGTTGACCTGATGGATACGAACAAGCCTCTGCTCATGGATTCGAACATGGTCCCATGATGGATACGAAGCAGCGAATCTCTGATGGATGCGAAGTTGACGTTAGGTGATCGTTACGAAGTGGACTACTTACTGATGGATTCGAACAAGGAGCCATGCCGATGGATTCGAATGAGTCTCTCTGGCCGAAGGTTGATCGACACGAAGTCCATCGATATGAAGTGCAGCCTACCGATGGATACGAATGGATGGATTCGAATGAGATGCTGCTCTGATCGTTAAGAAATCGATGGATACGAAATGAGGCCTATTGATGGATACGAAAATGGAGTTATCTCCTTCAATTTGCATCGATCATAACTTGAGCACACGAACTCGGACTGACTTGAAATTTGGAATGCTGGCTTTTATGACTTTGCTTGCCGTGTCCTATCAATTGTAGCCTGATCCGGGCTCGGACAAAATTCATCGATATCCATGGTGAAACAGTGTATAACGAACTTTTATGACGAACTGTCTTTATTTTTTCAGTTAACTTTTTGGTGTCATGGCCTTGCCAAAAGGCGGGATAACACATGTAAAGGTGTTAGGAATTCATACCTAACAATCAAAGATAGTATAGACATAGATGTGAGATAAAAATCTCACCTTTAATCCCAAAAACAATGAATGAGAAGCTCGAAAGCAAAGGAAGATCAACCAATCAACCACTTCAACTCTAGAAGCTTGAATCTAAGCTCAAAAGAAGAACATTTCCTAAGTTAGGTTTAGGAAATTTCTGAAATCAAAGAGAGAATGAGTTGGAGAAGAAGAAGGAGATACTTACCAAAGCTTTGCCTTGATTTTGGAGCAAGAATTGAAGCTTGCAAAGAAACTAGGGTTTAGGATTTTCTAATCCCTCCTCTCTTCCCCCATTTTTCTAAAGCTTGAAGTGTTAGGAAATATTAGAATGAATGAAGAGGAGAGGGGGTGGAGTAAGGATATAAGGTGAGTTGAGTTAGTGGGCTAAACCCAAACCTAAGCCCAAAGTCCTAAGTGAAAAATAGCAAAATTCACCCAACTCCAAACATATCGATGCTTAGACTTAAAAAAGTCGCAAATGCCATTTTGGACTCAATGGAAGTGGTCTCGAGTCCCAATTCGACTGTATGCAAAAAGTAGCTTTTCAGACTTCAATCCGATTAACGATTCTATATTTAAATAAAATATTTAAATATTCAATCGTAAAATATGCGGGTTGTTACAGACTCCCCTCCTTAAAGAAATTGCGTCCTCGCAATAATTAAGAGGAAAAAAAAAAGTAACAACCATAAAAGCATATCAACACAAAAGAAAATTTGAAATAAGAAGTTCACCATAAAGAGCACGAAAGAGTGAGTCCGGATGTGTTTGCTCGATGAATTCTCAAGATTCCCAAGAGAAATTCTTAGGATTTGAGGACCATTGAACTTTCACAAGAAGAACATCTTTATTTCGAAGGCGTTTAACCTCCGAAGTAATGATACTAGTAGAATGTTGCTCATAAATAAAATATGGTGAAACCTCAATTTCTTCAACGACACCGGGCTCAAGAATAAAAATCGGAATTCCTATGGCATTTCCATAGATGAGTGACGTGAAACACGTCATGAATAGCAAAAATTGAGCCGGTACCAAAAGAGGTGATAAGCCACGGAACAAATACGTTCGGTGATGGGAAATGGACCAACATATCGAGGTGCTAACTTTCCCGATCGACTGAAACGCACAATACCCATCATAGGTGAAACATGAATGAACACCAATAAGATCTGGACCTAAAACCAGTTCTCACCGGCTTTAAGCCAACACGAAGGAAATCGGCATAGCCTTCCGTAGAGTGCCTCGAAAGGTGCCATACCAATACAAGGTTGGAAGTTATTATTGGAAGAAAACTCAACAAGAGAAATATAACTTTCCCAACTTCCACCAAAATCAAGAACACATGAACAAAAGAAATCTTCAAGAGTTGATTCACACGCTCTATTTGTCCATCGGATTGAGGACGATAAGCGGTGCTAAAAATTAAGCTTTGTTCCCAAAGCTTTTGAAGATCTTACCAAAGTCCACTAGTAAAATAATGGATCACGATTTCTAACAATAAAAGTAGGAACTCCATGCAATTTTAGTTTGACATAGAGTTTAGCCAAAAGAGGTATGGTCCAAAAGAGAAGGACGAGCCTCACGGCTACACAAAACAAGAGATGAACATGAATTGGATTCACGATCTCGAATCTCATAAGTGGATAAAGTCTCGAGATCATTCCATTCGGATATCATCAAAGAAACAACTGCTTGTTGCTTTCGGCTAAGGGCATCGGCAATACGATTACCCTTTCCTGGAGTATAAAGAATATCAAGATCATAAGATACAAAGAACTCGAGCCAACGTTGTTGACACAAATTAAGTTCCTTTTGAGAAAATAAATGCTTCAAAGATTTAGGATCGGGGTAGAGAATAAATTTCTCTTCCAAAAGATAATATCGCCAAATTCTAAAAGCGAAAACAATAGCCGCGTGCACTAGGTCATAAGTGGGATATCTAGTCTCGATAGGCTTTAATGATTTAGAAGCAAAAGTGATAGCACATCCTCTTTTGCAAGAGAACGGCACCCAAAACAATACGACTAGCATCGGTATAAACAATAAAGTCTTGGTTCCCTTCGGGAATCACAAGAATAAAAGTATCGGAAAAGAGTTCTTTTAAATAATCTTCTTTCCCGAAAAGCTAAAACTTTCAAAATTACAATTATCTTTATGTAATAATCTTTTTAGAAAAATTTACATTTTACAAGTCAATTTACTGTGTCTGATTGTCTCATCATAGCATTTAGGAGATTCCTATCGATAACGTTGATCAAGCGCATCGATCAGAATTCTTAAAGCACTCAATGGGCAATACAATCACAAAATCATCTTTTATATGGTAACTATGTCTCTTAAAGTTTTTTAAGAATATTCCTTGCTCGTTTTGAACAAAATCCAATCATACTTATAAATAAATCTTACGAAAAAGATTTGCAAAATTTTAAATTGCTGTTTTCATCCAAAATCAATAAATTCAAGAATGGAGTCATCGAGATATTCGTAGAATACTCGATTCATAAAATGGATGAAATAAGCTAGACAAACTGAACGACATAATAAGTCA
The DNA here is from genome assembly GCA_030737815.1 of Allium fistulosum. Classification (NCBI taxonomy): domain Eukaryota; kingdom Viridiplantae; phylum Streptophyta; class Magnoliopsida; order Asparagales; family Amaryllidaceae; genus Allium; species Allium fistulosum. The sequence goes on from CM060908.1 coordinate 151,183,299, forward strand.
TTCATAAGAATATAACGAGTGCGGAATGCGGTAAGTGGAATGCCAACTTCCGCAACTCGTAGCAAATGAAAACTGGTGGCAAGGTCGAGCTGAAAAGACCTTAACACCACTCAAAAGACTGCTTAGGTGATAATCCTAAGACAAGCTCAAAAATACCGGAAAATTCCACAAACTACCCGAATGAGAAAATAACACTTTCCTCGTCAAGTGAGTTTAAAGAACTAAAATGATATCACCAAATTTGGAAATCAAAATCATTAAGAACAAAAGAAATCTGCTTAACAGATTGAAAATGTCGAAGATAAATAGTCCACTCGAGACATAGGATATGGCTTCATAATGATTAAGCCAACCCTTTTAAAAACAAAAATTAATTCTGAAGCCTAAGTAACGCATGACATGCAAATCGGCTAGGAAAGAAAAATCACAAAAATAATCTCGACATTTTCACAAAGTAAATTGAGTGTTGCGGATCCATCAATCGTATTCGCAATACTCAATGAAGTCATCAAGCCCTTAAAAATTAAAAGAGAAAGAATTTATCAAGTTCTTTTGATATAAAATAATGAGATGAACCCAAATCAAAAAGAACTCGAATAAGATAATCCCAAAACAAATATCGTCAAGGATAAAATGAGGAATACCTTGACCAAGAGAAGTGTCACTAGGGGCTTGAACAACATTTAGCTTTCCCTTTCTCTTCTTTGGAAGTTTGGGGCATGAAGATAAAAGATGTCCCGAACTTTTGCAATATCGACCAAAAAATGGTTTCGGGCACTCATTTGCATAGTGGTCCGTAAGACCACAATTGTAGCATCGTCCACGACTAGAGGTAGGAGACTTTGCTACAGAAGTTTCTTGCTTCCGTTTCTTGTTGGGATTGAGGCCTTTGAACTTAATAGGCCTCTTCATGTTATTGTTGAAGTTCTGTTTGGCACCCACAACTTCAACGTTACTTTCATTATCGGCCTCTTCAAGTCGAAGAGCGATATCAATAAGCTGATCAAAAGAAACTTCTAGTTTAAGAAGCAAAGGCTTTTTAAGGTTCTTATTCAACCCATAGACGAACCTCTGATTTTTCTTCAATGGGGTATTAATATACTCTCCCCCATATTTAGAGAGAGATTCAAAAGATGCGACGTAATTCGTCAAAGAAGATTCACCTTGAACAAGGTCAATGAAGCGTCGGGCTAAAGTTACCTTTTCAGCCTCCGGCACAAACTTCAATTCGAATCTTTCCCGGAATTGCTCCCAAGTAAGATCCGCTTCGATAATTTCAGAAATTAAAAGTTCATACCAATCTAATGCTCTTTCTTGGAGCATGCTAGAAGCCACTTGGACACGAAGTGAATCAATAAGATCCATGCGGGAAAAGATGCGATCGCATGATCTAAGCCAAGCTTGGATTTCTATAATGTTTTCGGATCCCTTGAATGGCCTTCCACCCAAAGCGGTATAATCTCTGCACAAACGTGCAAACCCAGATTTAGGGTGAGTAGGCGCTGGAGCGGGTCCGGCAGCTTGGGCATTATTCACAAGATCTAAAAGTTGTTGAGCTGACATAAATACTCCATCCTGAGGAGTAGCACTAGATTGACCGGCATTGGGACGGCCAGGTCTAACCATTTCTCTTCTCTAAGAAAGAAAGAAAGAAGAGGAAAAAGGTTATTCTCAAAATGAATATCAAACAACCTTGATTGATAAAACAAGGCATCACAAAAGAAAATAGGATAGAATGGTATGAAGACTCGAATCAAATCCTATGGCACAATTCCTAAGAAAGACTTAGGACAATGATCCTTGCTAGATTATTCTACATTGTTCCGAAGTTTGGCTCTGATACCATGCTGTAACGCCCCACCTCTATACTCACGCTAGCCAAGGACACTACTGGGTAATGCCGTCGACTAGCGCGAAGAATAAGGTTGTTGAGGAGTGACCATCTGTGTAATTGCTTTGTGCGAGCGCCGATATGTCAAAAAAATATAACTTACATTTCATCTCTGGAGGAATCTGACATATCTAATACAAACACAAAGCTACCACACAGTGGCTAAGTAGTCTTCGGAAACAAATATAGAAATAAACATAACACAAATCAATCACAGATATTCATATCACAAAGGCGGAATAAGATATGAATATATCACATGAAAGTGTACATCAAAATAGTGGTCAAACAAGATCTACTACATAACAAGAGAATAGATACAAGTGCTAGGCCAAAGAATAATTATACATCAAGGAGTCCATAACTAAAATGTATAATAACAAAAACTACTAATCTAAAGTAGTTAGCCAAAAGAATCAGATGATAATCCCTGATAAGAAATCAAGCAGGTGCACCTGAAATATCTCGGTCTGACCCGAGTATTATTTAAGAAGAAAATAATAAACGGATTAGCCTAGCTATAAATATCAGATAAAATGATATAGGATAAGAGATATGACCAAAAATGTATGTTAACAAAGAAATGCCATACTATGTCAAGTATACATCAAATAACAACAAAAATCATACAATATCTCAAATCATCCGAAAACACCAAAAAGAATATCATGTGACGACCGCCCATGACCCCTGCACCGAATCTAGAAATAGTGCGCTGTGAAGTGTGCCAGGCGACCATGGACGATTGTCAGGGTAGATTAAAAACAATAGAATCTATCGTATTACTCACAGCGCATGGACAAAATACAATAGAACATATGTATAGTGAAGCTTTACAGAACAAAATGACATCATATAAAACTCCATAATAGTTGAATACAAGCATCCAAATAGTCAATACATCAAGCCTCACTACATATCTCTCAGAGAATACAAAACAGCGGAATATCCAGTACATATAATAAGAAGATAATATGCAACCCTCCATCTCGTCTTCGATATCAGCATCGTGAGAAGAGAACAACACCTGTCACCTGCTACCTAGTCTGCCCGTCCCAAAATGGATGAACAGCCCAAGGCAATAAGAATTAAAAACATAAAGCCTTGAGTCAGACAACAGTCTTAGTGAGCAGTAAATTAACTAACAACATACCAAAAGAGCATAAAGGAAAAGGAATAGGAATACAACCCTCCCACTCCAACCTCATTCTACAGTGATAGCCCCCAGACACACACTAAACAGAAGCAACATAGCAGAGCATACAATTTAAAATAAAGTAAAAATCATTCGAGTCAAGGGCGATGCTTTCCAAGTACCAAGGCCTAAATCAGATAAGCACCCAGAAAATACCGCTCTTGAGACTGAATGACGATACAACCAAACATCCATGACTCTGGCTATCACTGTTATCATTGCTTCGATATCACCGTTAATTGAATGACCGGCACATTCTTTCAGCCATCCGTCAAGGGCTAATGGAAACCCCGGTTCTAGACATAACTCCCGCACGTCGTCGCAACCTGTGCCTAGGACTATCGAATCTGCCCAGAGTACTCGACCATCAACAGTTAGTCGTTGGGACTATCGAATCTGCCCAAACGTACTCTTGCTTATAGCATGCTAGAACCTTCAACAACGATGCTATCCAAACCTCCTAGTCATCCTCCTCGACGACTATTCTTATATCCATTCATTATCCTCAACTCGAATCATATCACCGAGTTATCAACATGCTTGGAATGATCCCGTCTGGATTAGACCAAGTCTTCATCACATGATTGCTTCGCTTCATCACATCCTCGCAAAGCCTCATCTCAACATCACATCATCAAATCTATGCATAAGAGCTTCATCATCCCGCTACATATGCCACGAGCAGCTTTCCCAATTCAAGAGCCTTTCCCTTAGCTTTTGAATCACCTTTGGTCTAAATCAAACCACCAATCATCTAATTCATAGCAATCAATCAAATCAAACATTAATCCAAACAATCAAGCATTCAAATATGATCTAAGTAGACAATTATAACAATAATGGCATTTTCGTAATTAAAGAGTTGAAAGTCCAATAAGCATGAAAACATGAACAATATCTCTACAAACTTGATGAATGAACTTGCATATGTTAACATGTGACAAAATGGATGTAACATCATCATGAACAATGGATCTACATGGATCTACACTTAGGATGAAGAAAATGCATAGAAATCTCTATTTTAACACCAAATCGAGCCAACAATCCGATATACTCCTTTGGATCCGTGTGAGAGATAATCACCACTCACCAAATCACCTAAACAAACCCAAATCAACACGCTTCAGATCTGGACAGCGAAGGATCAAGCTTGATCTATCACGAATCCGCTTCAAACGAAGAAATCTCTCTTGAAAAGATGAAGATCTTCAATCTAAGCTCTTGAATCTTCAATCTTGATCTTTGATTTGGATGGATGGAAGCACTAGATTAGAGTGGAGAAAAGAAGTGAAGAAGTGTAGAAGTCGAGCTCTCAAAATGGCAGCACTTCGTCGCTTCGAAATCCGGATCCCAAAAATGAAGCCAACCTCCTTCTATTTATAGCTGAAATCTGCCCCTAGGTCGCTCATCTCCATAGGTCGCTCGGAGTTAGGTCGTCCACGACCTACGACCTAGCAACATCTTCGACCTAACCAAAGCCAGACACCTTAAAACAAATGCGCATCTGCGACTTAACCTGCCAACGACCTACGACTTAGGAATCACGCGACCTAACACTTAAACTATTCCCTGCGACCTAACAACTCAGGCGCTTCAACGACTTAAAGGCTTACGACTTATCACATGGCAAAACCTAGCGACCTAACAATGCCCAACAACTCACGACCTAACAAGGTTACGACCTATAACCTCAGCGACCTAACACTTAGGCAAAACCCAGCGACCTAACACTTATGCGACCTAACTCCTTAGGTCGCTAACACGCTAACTCCTTAGGTCGCTAACACGCTAACTACTTAGGTCGCTAACACGCTAACTCCTTAGCACGGCCACGACTCAACTAGGCTACGACTTATCTCTTTAGGTCGCTAACCCACCCAGTCGACCTAACTTGGTAACAACTTAACCCTTAGGTCGCTTACGACCTAACCAACCAAGCTACCAGACGACCTAACACATAGCGACCTATCCCCTAAACAGCTTACTCCACTAGGTCTGTCTACCCTTGAGTCGCCAATTCTATAAGTCGGTCACGACCTATCACTTAGGTCGTTCACGACCTAGGACTTAGAAAAATTCTACCCAAAATCTGAAATGGCTCAAAAATGCTAAAATTCCAGATTTTAACAAACTTTTCGATCCGTAAAAATACGGGTCGTTACATTCTCTCCCCCTTAGGAATTTCGCCCCCGAAATTCCAAGCAACAAAGCAATCAAAGACTATTCTGTACGCCTACCATCCATAGTAATCAACAAACCATGCATCCAATTCTAACTTAGCGTACAGAATTCTAAGACTTAGAGCTAGTTACAATATCGCGAGATGACACGACACCTTAGGGTCATACCTTGAAGAGTTCAGGATGAGCTGCCTTCATCCTCTCTTCCACCTCCCACGTACAGTCGTTATCATCATCACTCCATTGTATCTTGAGCAACTTAACTACCTTCCTCCTAAGCTGTTTCGTGTCGGTTTCAACAACACGAAGCGGCTTACGAGGTCTTCTATCGACTGGATCAACTTCGAAGTCTTCACAGCTATCAGCAGAAACCACCGTACTCGAGTCGTGCACATAATTCCGTAGATACGATACGTGAAAAACATTGTGCACACTCGACATTTTCTCTGGTAACTCCAATCTGTAGGCGAGCTTTCCAATTCGCTCGATGATCGGGAATGGTCCAACAAATCTCGGAGTCAATTTTCCTTTCTTCCCGAATCGAATAACATTCTTCAGTGGAGAAATCTTCACAAAAACCATATCTCCTATATCGAATTCCAAATCCTTTCGACGCTTATCGGCATAACTCTTCTGACGGTCTTGGGCTGCCTTCATTCTTTGCTGAATGATCTCTATGCAATCTGAAGTCTGTCGAATCATCTCTGGCCCAAGCATCAGCTTTTCTCCAGTTTCCAACCAACATGTCGGAGAGTTACACGGTCTTCCATACAATGCCTCATACGGTGCCATACCAATGCTTGACTGGTAACTATTGTTGTATGCAAACTCCACCAAATGAAGGTGATCTTCCCATGATCCTCCGAAGTCCAAAACACATGCTCTAAGAAGATCTTCCAAAACTCGGTTGACTCTCTCGGTCTGACCATCTGTTTGAGGGTGATAAGCTGTACTCAAACACAACTCGGTTCCCAAAACTTCCTGGAAGCTCTTCCAAAATCCACTAGTGAACAATGGATCTCGATCGCTCACTATACTCTTCGGAATACCATGGAATCGAACTATCCACTTCACATACAACTCAGCCAACTTTGATGCAGTCCTAGTCGATCGAACAGGAATGAACCTCGCACTCTTGGTCAGACGATCTACAATGACCCAAATCCCTTCATTTCCCGTTCTGGTTCTAGGCAATCCATCAATAAAGTCCATCGATATCTGCTCCCACTTCCATGTAGGAACTTCTAATGGCTGAAGCAATCCGCTTGGCTTCTTCTGTTCAGCCTTTACCAACTGGCAGTTCATACACTTGGAAATAAAATTTCCAACATCCTTCTTCATACCTTCCCAGTAGTAGGTTCTCTTCATATCCCGATACATCTTATTTCCACCTGGATGAATTGTCAACTTCGAGTGATGACTTTCCTTCAGAACTTCATTCCTCAATTCATCTATATCGGGAACAACTAGTCGTCCTTGCTTCCGAAGCCAACCCTCTCGATCGACCTCGAATCCTTTATCCTTTTTTGGATCCAATCCAGATTCCAAATCACGGATAATCCTGACAAGCTTATCGTCTCGTTTTTGGCTCTCGCCAATCCTTTCCACAAGAGAAGGTCTTATCGATAAGTTTGCCCACATCTTAGGTTCCAATTCACATCTAGACCTGAAGTCAAATCCAGCTAAATACTCGAGACTCTTCCATTCTGAAAACATGGCTCCCAATCCTGCATGTCTTCGACTTAACGCATCTACCACTGCGTTACCTTTTCCCGGAGTATAAGCTATACCAAAATCATATGATGCTAAAAACTCTAGCCAACGTTGCTGCCGAAGATTCAAATCCTTTTGGGAGAAAAGATACTTCAACGACTTATGATCTGTAAACAACTCGAATCGAACTCCCAATAGATAATGTCTCCACATCTTCAGAGCAAATACTATCGCCGCTAACTCCAAATCATGAGTTGGGTAATTCCTTTCATGCGGCTTCAGTTGTCGGCTGGCATACGCAACAACTTTATCCCTCTGCATCAGCACTGCTCCAAGTCCAGTACCACATGCGTCGGTGTAAACCACCATCTCATCATTCCCACTTGGAATAGTCAAAACAGGAGCACTCGTCAATCTCTCTTTCAGGATTCCGAAAGCTTGTTCACACTTAGCATCCCAACTGAACACTTGGTTCTTTTTCGTCAGTCCCGTTAACGGTGCAGCTATCTTGGAGAAGTCTTTGATAAACCGTCGATAATATCCTGCTAATCCAAGAAAACTTCTCACATCAGATGCATTCTTAGGTCTAACCCAATCCTGGATTGCTGCCACCTTAGCGGGATCAACCGCTATTCCACTTCCAGAAATCACATGGCCTAGGAACCTCACTTCACTCTTCCAGAAGTGACACTTCGAAAACTTAGCCTTCAGCTGATGTTTCCGCAAGATCTCCAAAACAATACGCAAGTGCGTCTTGTGCTCCTCTTTCGTTCTGGAATAAATCAGAATATCATCCACGAACACAAGTACGAACTTGTTCAACTGATCTCTGAACACTCTATTCATAAGATCCACAAAATATGCTGGCGCGTTAGTCAATCCAAACGGCATTACCAGCCACTCAAAGAAACCGGATGGTGTCCTAAAAGCAGTCTTCGGCACACTATCCCTAGCTACTCTCAACTGGTGAAATCCCGTTGCCAAATCCATCTGAGAGAACACCTTAGCTTCGTGAAGCTGATCAAACAAGTCATCTATCCTTGGTAATGGATACTTGTTCTTCTTAGTCACCTTATTCAGCTCACGATAATCCACACACAATCTCAACGATCCATCTGCCTTGGTTGCGAACACAACTGGTGCACCCCACTCGGACACACTACGCCGAATGAATCCTTTCTGTAAAAGGTCATCAACTTGCACCCTCAACTCTTGCTGTTCCCTAGGCGCCATCCGCCTAAGAGGCATCACAACAGGTCTGGCTCCTTCAACTAGATCTATACGAAACTCGATCTCTCTATGCGGCAACAACCCTTTGACTTCGTCAAAGACATCCTCGAATCCATTAGCGATTGGCACTGATGACAGTCCATCCCGTGGAACAACTAGCGAATACATGAAGCTCATGAAGACGCCTTCTTCATGCTTACATCGTATCACAATCTTTCGCCCCTCCACATTCTCGACTGTCACCTCCAGCCTCTCACAATCAACCTTAGCCGCATACTTCCAAAGCCAGTCCATACCCAAAATAATTCCGAACCCCGCAAAGTTCAGAACAAAGCAATCACAAACAAAAGAGCAACCATGACTCGATACAACTAGACCACGGCATAACATACACAAACAAGACGAACCCCCTACTGGATTAGTCACAACCAATGGCCTATCAACAATATCCGGTTCCAAACCTAACCGGTCTACGAGTTCATTACAAACAAACGAATGCGATGCTCCAGTATCAAACAGAACTCTGACTGGAACACCACATAGGAAAAGAGTACCTTGAACAACCACACTCTTTCCTTTCTCTTCAGCAGTAGGAGCTTTCGAAGACGACGGAACAGCTCCCAAAGCATAAGCTTGCACAATCTGCTTGTCCCTCCTCGGTTCTGGACAATTCTTCCTGATGTGCCCTGGCTTGTCACAGTTGTGACACTTCATCGGTGCCTTCGGATTCTTACAATCCTTAGAGAAATGGCCCTTCTGCTGACAATTGTAGCAAGTCACCTCGCCCTTCGGCTTCTTCTAGCCATCCTTACCCTTCTGTTGCTGCTGCTTCCTCTTCTGGTTTCCACCCTGCGGTGGTTTTGACTCTCCCCTGGTAACAGCAACAACAGGTCCTTCCTTAGGAAACAGACTCTCATGCCTAAGAGCTTTCTCCACAAGCTTCTCAAATGAATCGTCCAAATGATCCACCAACTGTCTCCCAAGATAACTATCCAAGCCGGTCACAAACTTCTCATTCTTCTGATAAGCAGATTCAATATATGACCGAGCATATTTGGACAAAGCTTCAAACTCAGAAACATACTCAAGAACAGATCTTCCACCTTGCTTGAGCTCCACAAACTTCTTGAACAGAACAGACTTCTGAGCTGTAGAAATTAACTTAGCTTCAAATCTGACTTGGAATTGCTCCCAAGTAATCTCTTCCTCCGGAGTATCGATGGTAATAGAGTTCCACCAATCAGAGGCTCTCCCCTGAAGCTGCCTTGATGCCAACTTCCTCTTAGTTGCATCATCAATTCCCAAATCACCAAAGATCCTTCTACAAGCATCTATCCATCTCTGGACTTCGATAGTTGATTCTGTTCCCAAGAAAACCTTCCCTCCAAGAGCAGTATAATCCTTGCACAACTTAGCAAAATCCACTGGTTTCGGAGTTTGGACTTGAACTCCAACATCAACTGCTGCCCCCGGAACTGGTATCCTTCTCATGATTGAAGTCATCATAGCTTCGAACATGGCTGCATAATCAGCAGTCTCTTCAGTAGCACGGCCTTCCCTAGCAGCTGGTCTCCCTCTTCGACTCATTCTCAATATCTATAAAAAAGAAATGATTAGAACATCTAGAGAAACAACTGCATAAAGGACTCAAACTCTACTAAGCTACTATATTATATATAGTATTCATCCATCAAAATACAATTACGTCTCTCATACGTAGTTTCGTCAGTGAGCGTTGGGTAAAATCGATTAACCAATGCTCTGATACCAAATGTGACGACCGCCCATGACCCCTGCACCGAATCTAGAAATAGTGCGCTGTGAAGTGTGCCAGGAGACCATGGACGATTGTCAGGGTAGAATAAAAACAATAGAATCTATCGTATTACTCACAGCGCATGGACAAAATACAATAGAACATATGTATAGTGAAGCTTTACAGAACAAAATGACATCATATAAAACTCCATAATAGTTGAATACAAGCATCCAAATAGTCAATACATCAAGCCTCACTACATATCTCTCAGAGAATACAAAACAGCGGAATATCCAGTACATATAATAAGAAGATAATATGCAACCCTCCATCTCGTCTTCGATATCAGCATCGTGAGAAGAGAACAACACCTGTCACCTGCTACCTAGTCTGACCGTCCCAAAATGGATGAACAGCCCAAGGCAAAAAGAATTAAAAACATAAAGCCTTGAGTCAGACAATAGTCTTAGTGAGCAGTAAATTAACTAACAACATACCAAAAGAGCATAAAGGAAAAGGAATAGGAATACAACCCTCCCACTCCAACCTCATTCTACAGTGATAGCCCCCAGACACACACTAAACAGAAGCAACATAGCAGAGCATACAATTTAAAATAAAGTAAAAATCATTCGAGTCAAGGGCGATGCTTTCCAAGTACCAAGGCCTAAATCAGATAAGCACCCAGAAAATACCGCTCTTGAGACCGAATGACGATACAACCAAACATCCATGACTCTGGCTATCACTGTTATCATTGCTTCGATATCACCGTTAATTGAATGACCGGCACATTCTTTCAGCCGTCCGTCAAGGGCTAATGGAAACCCCGGTTCTAGACATAACTCCCGCACGTCGTCGCAACCCGTGCCTAGGACTATCGAATCTGCTCAGAGTACTCGACCGTCAACAGTTAGTCGTTGGGACTATCGAATCTGCCCAAACGTACTCTTGCTTAGAGCATGCTAGAACCTTCAACAACGATTCTATCCAAACCTCCTAGTCATCCTCCTCGACGACTATTCTTACATCCATTCATTATCCTCAACTCGAATCATATCACCGAGTTATCAACATGCTTGGAATGATCCTGTCTGGATTAGACCAAGTCTTCATCACATGATTGCTTCGCTTCATCACATCCTCGCAAAGCCTCATCTCAACATCACATCATCAAATCTATGCATAAGAGCTTCATCATCCCGCTACATATGCCACGAGCAGCTTTCCCAATTCAAGAGCCTTTCCCTTAGCTTTTGAATCACCTTTGGTCTAAATCAAACCACCAATCATCTAATTCATAGCAATCAATCAAATCAAACATTAATCCAAACAATCAAGCATTCAAATATGATCTAAGTAGACAATTATAACAATAATGGCATTTTCGTAATTAAAGAGTTGAAAGTCCAATAAGCATGAAAACATGAACAATATCTCTACAAACTTGATGAATGAACTTGCATAGGTTAACATGTGACAAAATGGATGTAACATCATCATGAACAATGGATCTACATGAATCTACACTTAGGATGAAGAAAATGCATAGAAATCTCTATTTTAACACCAAATCGAGCCAACAATCCGATATACTCCTTTGGATCCGTGTGAGAGATAATCACCACTCACCAAATCACCTAAACAAATCCAAATCAACATGCTTCAGATCTGGACAGCGAAGGATCAAGCATGATCTATCACGAATCCGCTTCAAACGAAGAAATCTCTCTTGAAAAGATGAAGATCTTCAATCTAAGCTCTTGAATCTTCAATCTTGATCTTTGATTTAGATGGATGGAAGCACTAGATTAGAGTGGAGAAAAGAAGTGAAGAAGTGTAGAAGTCAAGCTCTCAAAATGGCAGCACTTCGTCGCTTCGAAATCCGGATCCCAAAAATGAAGCCAACCTCCTTCTATTTATAGCTGAAATCTGCCCCTAGGTCGCTCATCTCCATAGGTCGCTCGGAGTTAGGTCGTCCACGACCTACGACCTAGCAACATCTTCGACCTAACCAAAGCCAGACGCCTTAAAACAAATGCGCATCTGCGACTTAACCTGCCAACGACCTACGACTTAGGAATCACGTGACCTAACACTTAAACTATTCCCTGCGACCTAACAACTCAGGCGCTTCAACGACTTAAAGGCTTACGACTTATCACATGGCAAAACCTAGCGACCTAACAAAGCCCAACAACTCACGACCTAACAAGGTTACGACCTATAACCTCAGCGACCTAACACTTAGGCAAAACCCAGCGACCTAACACTTATGCGACCTAACTCCTTAGGTCGCTAACACGCTAACTACTTAGGTCGCTAACACGCTAACTCCTTAGCACGGCCATGACTCAACTAGGCTACGACTTATCTCTTTAGGTCGCTAACCCACCCAGTCGACCTAACTTGGTAACAACTTAACCCTTAGGTCGCTTACGACCTAACCAACCAAGCTACCAGACGACCTAACACATAGCGACCTATCCCCTAAACAGCTTACTCCACTAGGTCTGTCTACCCTTGAGTCGCCAATTCTATAAGTCGGTCACGACCTATCACTTAGGTCGTTCACGACCTAGGACTTAGAAAAATTCTACCCAAAATCTGAAATGGCTCAAAAATGCTAAAATTCCAGATTTTAACAAACTTTTCGATCCGTAAAAATACGGGTTGTTACATATCATATTCTTTATTTATTCACCAAACTACAAATATTGACAAACATATAAATGCCAAACGCAAAAGTTGGTGAAATACAATTCTAGAAATCACAACGAGAAATCCAGAAATCACAAAAGGGGAGGCCTATTACAAACAGGAGCATGAAAACTCCCAACACGTGTATCATAAACGGAACGCTATTCCATGGTCGCTAACCGTTGAGTCGGTGCAACAGCGTAGTACAGCGTTATGCCCAAGGTTACAAAAACTCAAATATTTCGGAACAACGACGTAGTACAACGTTACGCCCGATGAACCAAAATCCAATAATACGGAACAACGACGTAGTACAGCGTTACGCCCGATGAACCGAAATCCAAATAATACGGAACAACGACGTAGTACAGCGTTACACCCGATGAACCGAAATCCAATAGAAGAACATGGGTCGCTAGCCCATAAAAGGATGAGACGAAGCTCAATAGAACTGGGTACAGTCCCCCACGTGGGCGAAGAGACATCGCACATTGCTAGTCTAAACCATAAAATGATCATCATCGATCATCAAGAAGTGTCGATTACACTAAGCTAGTAAATATAAGAGTTTAGCTTCATGTCCCATAACCACTAGCTTAACTTAATTATTTACGAACAAATTGTAAAATTCCACTCAAAAATTGTCACAAGAGTTTCAATCGAACAAGTCAAAGAATTAACCGACGAAGTAAACACAAGCGTTTCATACCACTTGTTTTGCCAAGCCGTTTAATTAGATTTTCTCGTACGAATGAGGTAAAGGTTTGTATATACTAATAGGTTAGAAAACGGTTTTATAAACGAGCTTTGTATTAAAAACAGAGTTGAAATCATCTTTGTAAAGAGTTTGAGTATTTACTACTAGTATAGAAACCTTTGTATTTTTAAAGTGACAAGCCATAGAAATGATTGTAGAAATAATCAATCATAACAAATTCACATACGAAGACGTGAATCAAATCCATAGAAATCGATGCCGAATCCATCAAAATGGATATACCAAAAATCCCGAAATAGAAGTCACCAAAATCGATAATAAATGATAACAACAAATCGGATAAATCACGAATCGATTAACATTGGAATCTCGAGCAAAATAATCAAATGGGGCTGAAGAAAGCAGGTCAGTCGACTGAACCAGGTGGTCAGTCGACTGAACCAGGTGGTCAGTCGACTGACACAGGGATACGAATTGTGTATCCCCAGGGTCAGTCGACTGACCCAGTTGGTCAGTCGGCTGATACAGACCCAGGAAATTTCCTAGGTCTGGTTCGGTCGACTGAACCACTAGTTCGGACGACCGAACCTGCTTCTAAGGCATTCCCTGCCTTCTGGTTCGGTCGACTAAACCATTGGTTCGGTCGACCGAACCTGCTTCTGAAGCACATTCAGTCTAGTCCCCTTGTGGGGAAAAAATCCAACAAACGGCGATCGGACGAGCAACGGGCGCTAAGGGTTTACGCCAATCGGCAACCCATCCCTATAGGCTCTTCGATGCTTCACCGAAAACATGTTCCAACATCCGTAAAAGGATTTTCACAAAATTGGACTAAAACCAAAAATTGGAATATTCACCAAATCAATCCAAATCAAAATCAAATGAACATGTAAAGGTGTTAGGAATTCATACCTAACAATCAAAGATAGTATAGACATAGATGTGAGATAAAAATCTCACCTTTAATCCCAAAAACAATGAATGAGAAGCTCGAAAGCAAAGGAAGATCAACCAATCAACCACTTCAACTCTAGAAGCTTGAATCTAAGCTCAAAAGAAGAACATTTCCTAAGTTAGGTTTAGGAAATTTCTGAAATCAAAGAGAGAATGAGTTGGAGAAGAAGAAGGAGATACTTACCAAAGCTTTGCCTTGATTTTGGAGCAAGAATTGAAGCTTGCAAAGAAACTAGGGTTTAGGATTTTCTAATCCCTCCTCTCTTCCCCCATTTTTCTAAAGCTTGAAGTGTTAGGAAATATTAGAATGAATGAAGAGGAGAGGGGGTGGAGTAAGGATATAAGGTGAGTTGAGTTAGTGGGCTGAACCCAAACCCAAGCCCAAAGTCCTAAGTGAAAAATAGCAAAATTCACCCAACTCCAAACATATCGATGTTAATACTTAAAAAAGTCGCAAATGCCATTTTGGACACAATGAAAGTGGTCTCGAGTCCCAATTCGACTGTATGCAAAAAGTAGCTTTTCGGACTTCAATCCGATTAACGATTCTATATTTAAATAAAATATTTAAATATTCAATCTTAAAATATGCGGGTTGTTACATTCGCTTAATTTAATCTTGGTTGATTAAATTTATCAAATGGGAATTTAATTGTTCGATTTATTCGAATATTAATAAAAATCATCTAATGTTATACAAGGTCTTAAATCGGGGGAAGACAAGCCGGTTAGGATCGGATCTGCATATTAAAAATCAAAGGTGAGTTAATCTCACTCATCTAGATTATTACTTAAATTTAAATGGTTAAATTTAAATATTTGGTTGAATGATTGATTTGATTGAATGTGATAATATATATAGTAGTGTATATATATATATATATATATATATATTAGAGTGATTGATATTCCCGCATTATATAGCGGATGAGACCCTATGCGCCGCGTAATAGCGGATGATATTATATAAACCCATATACCGCGATATTCCACCTCGAAGTGGAATTGGTATTGTGCTAACATCTGTAGATGCAGGGAAACAGGTTGGAGGGATCCAACTGGATTCCTCAAAATTATTTAAATTGTTTAATATTCTGTGATATGGTATATGTGATAATCTGTGATAGATTATATTGGTAATTAAAATGTTGGATGCTATGTTTGATTGAATATATTTGGGTATACTGAGTTACCAAAAATATATAGATTGGATTTTTGAAAAGAAAATAAAAGAGAGAATTTTTAAGTAAAATAATTATAGAGAATTTGAATAAAGTAAAGAATGAATTGGAAAAGAATAAAAGTGATTTTAAAATTTTAATAAATAAATTCTGAGTATGGGAAAGGAGATGTTGAATAAAAGGGGAAATAATGAATTTTAAAACTTAAGTGATATTATTTAAAGGAATAAAGAATTTATTTTAAAATTCAAGGTTTAAATTTATTTAAAGGGATAAGGACGGAATTTGGGAAATCTGAATGGGTATTTTCAGTTAAAAAGATTTTAAATCATAATTAAGAAAGTAAAATCTAAAGTTAATGGGTTTTTGAAATAAATCAAGTAAGTAAAGAATTTATTTTAAATGGAGTAATTTGGAAATCAACTTGAAAATTGATTAAGTGTTTGAAACTGGAATTTTAAAAAGGAAGATGAGACTATGAAATTTATAAACTGGGTTTATAAAGTGTAGTAATATATCAGTGGAAATTTGGAAGAATAAATTCACGGTGGGAATTTATTAAAGGAATGGGTATATTTGTTAAAAAAATAAATAGTGATTTATTTATAAAAGATGTGAAAGAGAAGTGTATTTCCCTGAATAGCCAAGAACGTTTTAAAAAAAAATTTTAGGTATAAGCTAAAAGTTTAAGGTTGTTTTAAAATATGTTTTAGAAAATTTATTGTTCTTAAATGTTTAAATTTTAAAGCAAGTATTTTTCAAATTTATTTTAGTAGTAATTATTTAAAGATGACTTGGTATTATGTTTTAAAAGATAAAAATCTAGTCTTATATTTTATTAAGTAGCTTTATTTTAAATATTCTTAAAGTATATAACTTTGAATAAAGTATTAAAGTAGTTTTAATTTAAATGTTTTGTTTAAAGTATATTTTATAATATGGTATTTTAAATTATTTTAGAAATCTAAAGTGTTTGTACTTGGTGATTTCAATGGAGATAAAAAAAATATTTGGGGATTTTACACCGTGAGAGAAAGGTGGTTTTGAAACCATTTTCAAAAGGGTTGAAAATGGAAATATATCTTGCGAAGATATTTGTGAGGTAAATAAATAATTTGGAAAATTATTTAAATCTGATGATTGTTTGTGGATGTTATTTGATAGTTAAATAATCGATTATCAATATTGGCCAATGCGCTGATCGTTTCGAAGAGACCGGGATCGGGATTAATTTCCTGAAAACCACTTCGATCCGGTTTGAACGTTTTCGTGAGGAAGACAAGAGCTTGGAGTTGAAGGTGGAGCAGTGAAGTGGAAGGGCTAATCGCTACTAATCCTGAGGGTGATTCCAAAATGGATGTAGTAGGAGCAGTGCCTTCGGTTCCGTTCGAACCCGAAACGGACTTGTATGGATGAATGCTCTCGGAACATCGTCAGGAGGACGGTGAGCATTCTAAATGATATGTTCTAAAAAGGTAACGCTTAGCCTCAAGCCTCATCAACCGGGAATTACTGAAAATCAGGGGTTATGCAGCAAGGCTAAGTGGGTAGCGCCCATTAGGGTGAGGTCATCCCTGTATAGATGTTCCTTTTTATTCGGCTTAGTGGTGCGGTTGCTGATCCCAACCGTGGGGTGATCTTACCCGGAATTATCCAGTAAGGGGTAGTTTCGGCCTTGTGTTGTAGGGGATCGGACGTGGTCCTCGGTACGCTGATCTAGACCAGGTACTGTGACAGGTGGTACCCCAGTGCCTAGTCATTAGTTGGAAATCCATTCTCCCTACGTGCCTTTACGGTTTTTGTTTGTAGAACCCACTTTGTGGCTAGTATGCTGGAATTTAATCATGTAACAATTTCAACTATTTGAATAAGTATTTGTATATAGACAATATTATAATATCAGACGGATTTGATAAAAAGTGTTTTGGCTATTGTAAGGTAAAAACCCGACATGTTTATTTGTGGCGTGGTCTTACGAGATGCTTTTGATTTCAAAGGGTTTTGAAACTTTAATAATCAAATTGAGTGTGTTTTCTCACACTGGTTTTCCAGTTGACTCGGGTGTTATTTTATTATAATGCTCAGGTCAGACCAAGTATTATAGATACAGGATAGGATACTATGGAGCTAAGGAGACGAGCTGGATGGCGAGGCGTATCACTCGTATATGATGTATATTCCGCTGTGTTGTATATTTTGTGTATTCTGTGTGGGACAAGTTATTATAACTGTCCTGAATTATAATGTTGCTTGTATTGTACTCTGATGTTGTATTCTGATGATGTATGTATAACATATATAGATTCTTTTGTGTAAAGATCAGTTATTATCTATTATATTTTATTCCGCTACGTATGTGAGATTCTGATGTTGTTTTTTTTCTATTTTCTTCTTCTACCTCTTTCCTTTTTAACCCTGATGGTTCGATTTTTCGGGTATGAAAATCGGGTCGTTACATGTGGTATCAGAGCGAGGTTTAGCGAGAACCTTGGCTTTAGTGGGGATTACTCATTGAAATAGAGTCCATAGTACTCTAGAATGAGTTTGAGTGTATTAATAGATATGAGCGCGTATTTGTTAGTGAATATAAAAATTGTTTTTATATTGTGTTGACTCATCGGTTAAGTGTTTATGGATTCTGGTCGATGTGTGGGATGCCACGACATCGATAGGGGTTTCTAAACTCTTAAACAGGATAAACCGACACAGTATGATTTTAAAAATAGGGTAAATGAAATAACTTTAACCAAAATTACTTTTGTATATAAAAGAAATAATTTTTCGTAAATTATTATAGCTATATATGGTTGCTTGGTTGTTAGGAGATGATAATATTAAATTATTATCATTGTTAAGTGAAAGTTGAATGAAGAATTGAAATTATAACCAAAGATTAAGGGAATAAATTCAGATAATAAAATGGAATTTGTAAATGTGAATTATAAATGTGATTTATAATTGAAAATTGAAATAAAATTCCAGAGTAATGTTTGAATCTGAATTGGATGGATTTCGAATTTGGAATTTTGGGGAAGGTTTAAATTCTTTTGGGTTTGAAAATGGTTTTCAAAGGTTTTTAAGAAATAATAGTGATATTATTTTGGAAATATTTTTGAATTGGATTTGAAATCTGGTGAGGTTTGGAATTTAAAAATATTTGAAATGCTTTTGATTGGGATAAAAGCACTAAACTCTCTTCGGTCGCTGGAAAATAATTCCGATGATGATCGCGACATCATTGGTGTTCATTTTCGAGTTTCCAAGAGAGGAATTGCTACCTGGATGTTTTGGATTGATGTTTGTTTGCAAAACTGGGTTTTGGTTTTGAAATTCAAAGAAATAGTTGGTTATACCAAAGGATTTTGGATATAATTGATTTCAAAGGTGATTTTGAAGTGTTGAGGAATTGCTTAAAACTCTGGAAGTTAATTAAAAATGTTTATGGAATAATAAATGGTTTGAAAAACTTATAAAAACTTGAAATTTTTTTAGAATAAAATTTAACTTGGAGAATAGTTAAATTAAAGTAAACGTGACAATAAAATGAATTGAATGTAAGCGATTAAGTTGTAAACTATTTAAATTAAATGAAAATAGTATATGGGTTGATTGAAACAATTGAAATAGTATATGAATTGGTTGTCAACAATTAAAATTAATGTTGGAACATTGGAAATTGCTTATGAAAGACTGTTTAGTATGCATTGTTTATCAAATGCATGTTTTAGCTATTTTAAATAAGTAAAATACTAGTGAATCTGAAAATTGTTAGTAAATTGAGTAAAATGGTTACTTAAATAAAAATTTAATTGGTCTTGTTATTAATGAAATAAGTTTAGAAGTAAATTGAGAATGTGAATTAAATTTAAAATGGATAAAGAGAATGGGCAATTTGAATTAGATGGAATTTGATGAGAACCAAATAGAATGAGAATGAACTTATGTTATGAAATTGGAATGATTTGAAGTAAATTAACTCAAGTTTAAATTTATGGAAGCTTGGCTTCGGTGAAAATGAAAGTCCATTAAATAAAGTTTGAGTTGAATTAATTTGGAAATGGTTATTAATATACGAGCAAGGAATGTTATCGAGCCTAAATAAAATGATTTCGAATGAAAATTATGCAAATATGCAATTGAAATAGGTGTCGAAACCTTATATGTGCTTATGAAAAACTATATAACATGCATTGTTATAGAATTCATGTATTAGCTTGGTTAACGCAAGTGGAATATTGTAAATTGCATTTATTTGGCACTTACATGTTTGAATTGAGTTAGTACAGGTATAGGGAAGCCGTGTGGCTGGATTTAGTTGCGCTAATTGCTAAAATAAATAACCGCTTTGCTTAAAAATGCTAAATAAGGTACGCCTACGCTATAAAAAAAAGATAGGAAATATGAACCGTTGTTTGTTTTTTTGTTTTTCCTACCGTGTGGGTTGATGTATATATATTTATATCTCTTGCCAAATTACAAAAGCTCCTCCGTATAAAGGAGACTCTGCCAAAAAATTTCGGAAATTTTGGGAGTTAGAAATTTTTTTAAAATTTTCACTAACGACAAATGATTTAAATTTTGTAAGCAAATATATTTGAAACTAAATATTGAAATCTAATTTAAAGTTGTGCATGTAAAGAAAGGTGAAATCGAAGAAATTGTTCGAAGAAACTAAAGGGAGAAAAAGTTTGCAAATAAACCTTTATTTGAGATTTTAAATAAATTAGTAAGTGAAACTAATAAAAGGAAATGGTTAATTAAATATGGGTTAAGATAAGGTGAATAAAATTCAATATTCAAAGTTTGAAGACAAATTGAATTCAAGTAGAATTAAAGATGGAAATCTGAATGGAAATTGGGAAAAAGTATCGAGATTTGAAAATAATTAATGAATTGAGGCAAATTGAAAATGTATAGGGAATTAGAATTCAATTTGAATATAAACTTCAGCAGCGAAGTAGTAAAAATAAATATAAGGAATATTTATATTGAACTTAAGAATGAAGGACGAAATTCTTAAGTAAATTTGGTATTGGGAATATACTAAGTAATTTTGGGATTAAAAAATATACTAAGTGAATAATTGAATGAAGATTTAAAACTGGAAATGGGGAAATGGGATGGTTGTAAATAAGTGAATGGAAATAAAAATAAATGTGAATAAAAGAGAAAATTGATATAGTTGATAATCAATTGGAATTAATACGTAGGATGTACGTATAATATTTTATTCGCATATCGATTTGATCCAGATTCGAGCACAGAATTTCGAGATAGTTATATCGATCCGAGTTGGGATTATTCACTCGATTTTTGATGGCGAACCCTAGATATGAATTTTTGATTGATTCTAGAAATTCTCTATCATAGTTTGTGGCTATGCAAGGAGAATGACGGTTTCTGATCAAGGAACCAGATCTGACTCCGCATTAGAGAATCGGGTGGACAATACTAGTTTGGAAGTGGAATTGTGTGATCGAGTGAGCGATCGGATTTGTTATTGCGTACGGATGATATGTGTACATCGTACGGGCTTAAGTAAAGTAGATATTGAAAATTTTGTAAAGAAATAAATAAAATGGTTTTGAATTCTGTGATTGGATATTTTGGCTAAGCATGATACATGTGTTTAAAAAGCAAAAGGAATTGGTATTTTTGATTTCAGAAAATAAATTTAAATGGCCCAACAAAAGGTATGTGTTTAAATTTCTGTATGAAATTTGATGATTTTCCGATCTGGCCACTTGGCTTTTGTTTTCTTTTGGAAATCTGGGGGCCTGTTGAGGCATTTTGTAGCTGTACCAAGCTAGCTGGGCAAAGGAGACGCTGGCGAAAATTTTCGAAAATTTAGGAAGTTAGAAAAATTTTGAGGAATTTTTTATAATTCAAAATTTGGTTTCAAATTTAAATTTGAATAGTTAAGTAAGTAATATTGTTTGGAACTAATGGATAATTTGGTAAGTTAGAAGAGGGTTAGTGTATCTTCAATAAAAAGATTTGTTTTGGGTATTGTTAAAGCTGTTGGTTTTGGGATGTGGTTAAAACTATTTGGATTGGAAAATAGTAATGGGTATTGGACCATTCTTCCTAACTAGTAATTTCGGGGACGAAATTCTTTTAAGGGGAGAGAAATGTGACGACCCGGAATTTTGGATATTTGAAATGGGAATATTTAATCGATTTTAAATATTTAAAAGGGTAATTCTAACTTGAATTTTGTAACGACCCGGGATTTTCGATCGGAGATATCACATAGTCCAAGGCATTCAATATCATTCAATCATCCATAAGCAAGATTAATCAACCACCCCATCTCTAATTAATTTAATTAACCACCAATGAATTAAATTAATTACTTTAATTACTTTTAAATCCTGCATACTTAACATTAATTAATTACAAACCAATTAATTAATCATCCCTTAATTATCCGTCTTAATTAATCATCCTTGATTAATTATTCTTTAATTACATTAAGTAATTAACTTTTAATTAATTACATAAATTAATTATTCTTTAACCATTTCCATTAATCAACCCTTAATTACTCTTATTAATTACATTAATTAATGATCCTCTAATTACTTTCATTAATTAATTATTCTTTTAATTAATTACATTTAATAATTAATCTTAAATTACTTACATAAATCAACTAACCCTTTAATTAATTACCTTAATTAATTAATCCTTTAATTAATTACATTGAGTAATTATCCTTTTAATTACTTCCTTAAATTAATTATCCTTTCATTATTAAATAATTAACTTTCAATTATAATTAATTAACCTTTAATTAATTACCTTAATTAATTAATCCTTGAAACTTGTTGGATAATTTGATAAATGCTTTTGCTTTGAACTTATTTAATATTTTACTTTGAGACTTTGTTCATTATTTGCTTTGGAAACTTGATACTAAATTTACTTCCATTTTTAAACTAAGAAAACTTGAGCCCAAGACCAAAATTCCCGAGCCAACACTCGATTAAATTCGTTTTTCTTCCCTTCGAAGAAACTCACGTACGACTCAGGCTAGACCCGAAAAAAACTCCAGCTTCCCCACTACCAAGAACAACACCCAGACACGACGTACACGCGTGCACCGTGCACACCGATCTGGTCATCTCCGACCATCGTTGCGACCTCTAACAAGTCGTCGACGCTCCCCTCAGTCGACCCGACCACCCAGGTCAATCGATCGCGCCTGGAATCGAAAACGAGCAAGTCAAGCAACCTAGGAACCCAAATAGATCATCGAAATCCCTCTCGTGCCGCCACCTACGACCACCAGACACCTCGTCGATCAACCCAAAGCTGCGTCACGTCTCCATGCTTCAATTAAACCTCCAGCGAGCATTTTTGCCAGAAAACCTAATACTCGAACAAGCCTCAGCCACGATCCCGACCTCCCACATCACCCCGATCACCAGAAATTGCTAAAAATTCCTTTCCCATTCAACCCATGATTTCTCTCGAATTACAACCCTAAAAATCATGATTCTTTCTCTAAAAATCATAGTTTTCAAAGATAAAACAGATTTTATTCAAGAATTCACAAATTATTCAAGTCGGGATTTTGATATATTTGAGTTTTTACTATAATCCTTACATCCCAGTTAAACTGTCTTTAATTTCTACTTAAAAATATTTTTAAAACCAAAATCTTGTTGTTACAAGCATAATTTGTTTATTCATTGAAGTCTAAAGAAAATCAGGGAGAGAGGAATTGGAAACTGACCAGGTTTTGAAGCCTGAAACTAGAACAAAGCATACATATAGGTACATAGATATGCATAGCAGTATTAACATACATATACACATGAAATCATCTCTGTACAAACATGCAAAGCATACTACTCAACAAAATTTCAAGTATTATCACATGCAGCTAGTTATCAAACAACTTAGGCTTTATAGAAAAGTTTACTCACTTGTCTGTGAAGAAGCAGAGAAGCCTAGATTTGAATTTGGTTTGAACTTGAAAACTGATATGGGTTTGAATGCTCTGATCTTACTTAATATTTTTTTTCTTTTCTTATTTTCTTTTATGTGTGAGTATGCTATAGGACCATATATATATATATATATATGAGAGAAGGTAAGCTTGCAGGATAAGTCATAGAGCTGAACCATTTTGTACAGGCTTTGCATTATATTTTGTCTGACCCGATTTTGATTTTGCTTTAACTTGATTTGATTTTGTTTTTGACTTTGATTTAAAGTTTTATGTGCTTGAGATGATATGCCTGTAATGTTATGTCCCCTAAGTTGATTACAAATACTATTATATGAATTTGATAAGTAAATAATATATACTTAGGTGTATACCCCTACTTATATTCATTTTTTTAGATATGTGCACATTTATTTACACTCTTCAATTATATATACTTGTCATCATATGTTTACATATATATCTTCACATATTCTATACATCTTGACTTACATATATTTATTTTATTATCCATATTTATTTACATATACATATATATATATATGTATATGTATATTCAGATATTTCAGTTGTCAAAAATTCATCTGTTCAACTTATAAAATCAATATTTCAATAATTAAATCAGTTAATCACTCAATATTTGATGGCCAAAACTCTTGGTCGTCACATTCCTCCCCCCTTAGAACTTTTCGTCCCCGAAAAGGAACGAAACCAGAATTTATGAAAATGCTTAAATTCAGATAAATATTATTTATTTATTTTTTTATCATTTTTAAAACACTTTTTAATATCTATATAATATTACTAAAATAGTCTTTATAAAAATACTTTTATAACTCGACGTCTCAACAAGTATATCCTCGTTCTCATAGAAATTCGGTCATACGTTGATCAGGCGTAGGACTGAAAATCTATAAGTACTTAGCATACCCACTTCAACACCTAGTGTAAATACTTGAAAAATAATTTTATTGAAAATATCGAAAACATTTTTGAAAATAGAGGAAATATGTTTGGTGAGAATGCTCTGGAAATCATCACCCCCATCCACGGTCGCAGTTAACCCGATGGTTACGTTGCCATCCCGGCAAAATCCATAGATAACTGTAGGCCTCCGCGCCCCTCGATTACACCATGGAACCCGCTACAGATCGCAGTTATACCCGGGCTTTACGTTGCTGTCACAGCAAAACCCCATATAACCGTAGGCATCAGCACCCTTGAATTTCGCTGCCAAAAGAATGAAACTCCTCCACTCGACCATAGATCGCAGCCTACCGACGTTACGTTGTCGTCCCGGCAAAATCAAGTGTAAACTGTTGGCACTCATCCTCCACACGATTTTCGCTATGGTCCACATAGTAGATCGCAGCGACATCGAGTTACACTGTCGTCACAGCATAACCCAAATGCCCCTGTAGGCATCAGCGCCCTCGACTTTCGCTACCCAATAATCCTCAGGAACTAGTTTGTCCGAACTCCTCACAAGATAAACTTTAGAACCCCCCTTAGGGCTCAAGGCAGTACCACCCTGTGGCACTCCTGAGAAGTTCATTCAATGGAGCGCCTTTTTCCCTAGAGCCACTTTCAAAACACTTTATACTATACACATATAGTATTTTCCAAATCATACACCTATTATGAATTTCATATAAATCTTCTTTCTTAAAATCGATTATCCCAAAATCGATACCTTTCAAACTAGGCTTTCCAGCTTTTCAAAATTGGTTTTTTTCTCAAAAATCAAAAGCCCCTTTTTTTTAGAAATCCATAGGTTCCCAAAACTTTTCCTCAAAATCATTTTCACAAAATCCTTTATATATACATATATATATAATAACCTTGGGAAATTTTTGAATCACTTCATACTTACATAAATTCACTTTTATACTTCAAATACTTTCAAAACCCTTTTCTTCAGGCAATAGATTCAACAAGGGAAGTTTACCATATATAACAAAGATATATAACTTTGTTTATTCCAAAACAAATATTCAAATTTGATTACTCTTTTATAAAGTTATTTACCATATTACTTACCTCCATAAAGTAAATTTCAACCAAAGAAATATCCAATTCCATTATATTTCACAAATATACTTTTCACTTCAAAAATCATTTTACATTTCTTATCCACAAATTCCCAGTATCAATTTCATTCAAACTCGTACGATGTCCACATATCATCCGTACGTAATATCAGTCTGATCGCTCACTTGATCACACAATTTCACTTCCGAACTACTATCGTCCACCCGACTTCCTAGTGCGGACTCAGATCTGGTTTCTTGATCAGAAACCTTCATTCTCCTTGCATAGTCACAACTATGATAGAGAATATCCAGAACCAATCAAAAATCCATATCCAGGTTCGCCGTCGAAAATCGAGCGAAAAATCCCAACTCGGATTGATAATACTATCTCGAAATTCTTTGCTCGAATCTGGATCAAATCACTATGCGAATAGAATAATATACGTACATCCTACGTATTTATCTTCATTGATTATTAGCTAAATCAATCCTCTTTTATTCACCTTCACTTTAATTCTATTCACTTATTCACAATCGCTTCAAATTTCCATTTGAATTATTACTTCAATTATAAACAGTGTGCTCTCTGACCACTTGAATTTAGAAAATAGCTTGAAATTTTTTAAAATAAGTAGTTGAAAAATAATTATTAACTGTAAAATAGCTGTAAAATAGTTAAGTAATTGTAAAATAGTTGAAAAATAGTAAAATAATTACAAATTAGTTATAAAATAGTAACTAGTTATAAAGTAGCTAGAAAGATAGTAATTAGTTTATAAATCAGTTGTAAAATTGTTAAATAGTTCCAAAAGTAATTGTAAAACAAGCTTAAGATAGTTTTAGGTGTAAAAAGAAAGGTTGTATAGTAAATAGTTTGGAAAAATAGATTTATATTAAAACAATTTATTTTTGAAAATAGTCCAGAGTCAGACTGTTCAATTCCCCATCAATTCAATTTAAATTTCCACTTCCATTTAAATTGACTCACTTCTAATTTGAATAACTTCAATTTCCCTTGAACTTGATTTATCCCCAATTCAAGTTGAATTAACCTCAATTTCTTTCCAAATTCAGATCAAATTCCATTTGATTTTAAACATATTCACTTTAATTACAATTTCAAATTATTCAAATTAATTTAGACTAATTTCAAATTGAATCCACTTCAATTTCAAATCATTTTAATTTCTATATGAATTAATCCCAATTTCCATTTGAATTTGAACTCATTCAATCTTCAATTTTATTTCAAATTAATCCAATTCAAATTTCTCATTTGAATTTTATACTTATCCATCTTCAATTCTAATTAATTCAAACTAAATTCAATTTGAACTAATGAAATCTGAATCTCAACTTTAAACCATCTCGAATTATATAAATTCGAGTTAAATTTTCAAATGTTGATTTAACCCCTTAAATCAAATTAACCTTTATTTTTAAATCAATAATCCAATTCTTTAAATAATTTAATTCTGAGTCCAATTCTCAAAATTCCATTTTAAATTATCTTTACTTAACTTATTTCAAAGTTCAAATAAGAGTTCAAAACAATTTTAATTTACAAATTCAATTATTCAAATTTTCTGTTCAAAGTAATTCCATATCCTTAATTTCAAATTAAAGTTTAATTTCCCTTTTATCTCAATAATGGATATATTACCACACTTCCTTCCTCATTCATTTAAACAAATCCAATTCACACTCTAAAGATTATTAATAACAATAGGATGACATCATCCAATTTATTCTAAAACATCCATCCATTTTCAATTTCCAGATCTCAAACCCATTTTGAGATCACACAAACTCCCAATTCAAATTAACCATTAAACTTCCCAAGTTAGATTCCAATTTCATCTCGAAATTTCCAATTCAGGTTGCTTGTTAAATTATTTAACTTTCCCAAAGTTAAATTCAATTTACTTAATCCAACCAACCTTACCCAATTTGAATTCCCATTTCAAATTTTAAACTTCACATTAATAATCTTATAAGTTCAAAAACTTATCACCTTGGATATCACATCTCATTTCAAATTTAAAACTCAACATTTACAGTTTATTTCAAACCATTTTTGATATTATGTATATTCCTCATATATACATATTATTTCCTTTACACACTAAGTTATCCTTAAATTTTAAATCACCTTTGGTTTTTAATTCAAAACAAATTTTCAAACAACCCTTGTTTGCAACAAGTCCCTTTTATTCCAATAATACTTATTTATTATTTCTTTTAGCACTTTGAAACAAATTCCAATTTTTCTGGCTTAGATTTAAAACTTCACAATCTAGATCATCTTCAGTTCCAATTTATAAGTCATACTTATCTAAAACATTTCATTTTGCATACTCATTAATACACATCTTATTATTAAACACAACAATCATTTATGATAATAACCAAGATTATCATATCTGGAAACCAATTCATTATATCTTATTCTGAAACTTTTCTCCAAATTCAAGATTTAATTTCAGTTTGAATCCATTTTAAACTTACCTTTATTTAATTTCAATTTGGTTGTATTTCTATTATCTCTTAATTTAATTCCAACTATTTAACAACCAATTACCTTAACATTTATTGGTTAAGGAATATTGCTTTTTATATATCAAAATATATTCTTATATAAAATCATTTAAAATCTTTATATATGAAAATAACAAGTACGCTCTCATATACACACACACACACACACACAACTCATTCTAGGGTACCGCTGACCCTATCCTTGATAAGTAAACCCAATAGAGCCAAGGTTCTCGCTTAACCTTCGCTGTGATACCAAATGTAATGACCCAGGATTTTCGATCGGAGATATCACATAGTTCAAGGCATTCAATATCATTCAATCATCCATAAGCAAGATTAATCAACCACCCCATCTCTAATTAATTTAATTAACCACCAATGAATTAAATTAATTACTTTAATTACTTTTAAATCCTACATACTTAACATTAATTAATTACAAACCAATTAATTAATCATCCCTTAATTATCCGTCTTAATTAATCATCCTTGATTAATTATTCTTTAATTACATTAAGTAATTAACTTTTAATTAATTACATAAATTAATTATTCTTTAACCATTTACATTAATCAACCCTTAATTACTCTTATTAATTACATTAATAAATGATCCTCTAATTACTTTCATTAATTAATTATTCTTTTAATTAATTACATTCAATAATTAATCTTAAATTACTTACATAAATCAACTAACCCTTTAATTAATTACCTTAATTAATTAATCCATTAATTAATTACATTGAGTAATTATCCTTTTAATTACTTCCTTAAATTAATTATCCTTTCATTATTAAATAATTAACTTTCAATTATAATTAATTAACCTTTAATTAATTACCTTAATTAATTAATCCTTGAAACTTGCTCGATAATTTGATAAATACTTTTGCTTTGAACTTGTTTAATATTTTACTTTGAGACTTTGTTCATTATTTGCTTTGAAAACTTGATACTAAATTTACTTCCATTTTTAAATTAAGAAAACTCGAGCCCAAGACCAAAATTCCTGAGCCAACACTCGATTAAATTCCTTTTTCTTCCCTTCGAAGAAACTCGTGTACGACTCAAGCTAGAACCGAACAAAACTCCATCTTCACCACTACCAAGAACAACACCTAGACACAATGTACACGCATGCACCGTGCACACCGATCTGGTCATCTCCGACCATCGTTGTGACATCTAATAAGTCGTCGACGCTCCCCTCAGTCGACCCGACCACCCAGGTAAATCGATCGCGCCTGGAATCGAAAACGAGCAAGTCAAGCAACCCAGGAACCCAAACCGATCATCGAAATACCTCTCGCGCTGCCACCTACGACCACCAGACACCTCGTCGATCAACCCAAAGCTGCGTCACGTCTCCATGGTTCGATTCCCCCATATGTGATCGCCTTTAGTTCGCTCACGTTGACGCAATTACCTCGACTACCATCTCGACCAAAACTGGGCATTAAACCCTAGATTGTCGTCGTCCGGCCATCATAGTTGTTTAAACCTCCAACGAGCATTTTTTCCAGAAACCCTGACACTCGAGCAATCCTCAGCCACGATCCCGACCTCCCACATCACTCTGATCACCAGAAATTGCTAAAAATTCCTTTCCCGTTAAACCCATGATTTCTCTCGAATTACAACCCTAAAAATCCTGATTCTTTCTCTAAAAATCATAGTTTTCGAAGATAAAACAAATTTTATACAAGAATTCACAAATTATTCAAGTCGGAATTTTGATATATTTGAGTTTTTACTGTAATCATTACATCCCTGCTAAATTGTCTTTAATTTCTACTTAAAAATGTTTTTAAAACCTAAATCTTGTTGTTACAAGCATAATTTGTTTATTCATCGAAGTCTAAAGAAAATCAGGGAGAGAGGAATTGGAAACTGACCAGGTTTTGAAGCCTGAAACTAGAACAGAGCATACATATAGGTACACAGATATGCATAGCAGTATTAACATACATATACACATGAAGTCATCTTTGAACAAACATGCAAAGCATACTACTCAACAAAATTTCAAGTATTATCACATGCAACTGGTTATCAAACAACTTAGGCTTTATAGAAAAGTTTACTCACCTGTCTGTGAAGAAGCAAAGAAGCCTAGATTTGAATTTGGTTTGAACTTAAAATCTAATATAGGTTTGAATGCACTGATCTTACTTAATATTTTTGTTCTTTTCTTATTTTCTTTTATGCGTGAGTATGCTATAGGACCATATATATATATATATGAGAGAAGGTAAGCTTGCAGGATAAGTCATAGAGCTGAAACATTTTGTACAGGCTTTGCATTATATTTTGTCTGACCCAATTTTGATTTTGCTTTAACTTGATTTGATTTTGTTTTTGACTTTGATTTAAAGTTTTATGTGCTTGAGATGATATGCCTGTAATGTTATGTCCCCTAAGTTGATTACAAATACTATTATATGAATTTGATAAGTAAATAATATATACTTAGGTGTATACCTCTACTTATATTCATTTTTTTAGATATGTGCACATTTATTTACACTCTTCAATTATATATACTTGTCATCATATGTTTACATATATATCTTCACATATTCTATACATCTTGACTTACGTATATTTATTTTATTCTCCATATTTATTTACATACATATATATATATATATTTAGATATGTCAGTTGTCAAAAATTCATCTGTTCAACTTATAAAATCAATATTTCAATAATTAAATCAGTTAATCACTCAATATTCGATGGCCAAAAATCTGGGTCGTCACAAATTTCAAATATTACAATTTATCGGGTGATTTAAATTTTTGAATTTAATAATTGGAAGTTGGGTAAAATATTGAATCTTCGGTTTCAAGCTTGTTAAAAATATTTTAAAGGCTTAGAAAATTCACATTAATGATACTGAAGATAATAGAACTTTTAAAATTGAATTTAAAAGTGTTATGTTCAGTTTTTAAAAATATATTGTTTAAATTGATATTAAAAAATAGCCTTCTGGGGCACAGTCTCGGAATTCGACGAAACTAGTTCCATTGGATCCGTAATATTGTTTTATTATCGGATTTCAATTTTGGTAGCATTTGGAGTTGTCGTGTGATTGTACGGCAGATAAACGCGCTGAAATTTATATCGAAAATTTAATATAATAACTGGGTCCAAAAAGCTATCTTCTCCATACGATCGAATTAGGACTTGAAACCTTTTCCATTACGTTCGGAATAAGGGTATAACATTATAAATGCCTAGCGGCATGCCTCGATTGGAGTTCAAGATTTTAAGTTTCAAAATCAAGACAATTTGAATTTAAAATCGATATATATATAATCATTGACCAGTCAAACCAATCACATCAGCTTTTTTTTATCATTTCAGGCTACTGTAGCAAGTATAACCCAACACGCAAGGCATCTTTCCACATTTTAAAATCACGTCCTTCATTTCAATCATTAGAGAGAAAAAATGGCCACTTTTAATCCAAATCAAAATTGAGCATATAAGTTCAAAAATCAAAATCACCGCTCTCTCAAATCAAATCAGGTGTTTCCCTCTTTTAAATCGAATAGTTCGAAGTTGGAATCGCGAGTTTCCCTCGCCTTCTTTTTGTCGAATCGAGACCATGAGTGGTTGCGTACGATAGTGGAGGTCGCGGCAGTGATCGCGTTAGGCGTCTCGGTAGGGAGTTGCGTATTCTAGGGTTCGAAGGGGGAGATGATTACTGTGTCGCGACTTGGTAGGGGTTCGTCGACCTGGAGTTCGTTTGCGTGGGTTCCAATGGCGGCGGGTTTGTGGGTAGATGCCGATCGAGTGGGGATTTGGCTGTATGCATTCTCGTTTGGGAAGTGGTAAGCTATTGTTTAAATCAAGTATAATAACAGTCTATTTTAATTTAAATCAATAATTATATATGTGTATATATCAATTGGGTAACAGAGAAAATTTTACTGGTGAAAAAATAATTTTTTAAAGGAATTCTCTTAATTTAATCTTGGTTAATTAAATTTATCAAATGGGAATTTAATTGTTCGATTTATTCGAATATTAATAAAAATCATCTAATTTTATACAAGGTCTTAAATCGGGGGAAGACAAGCCGGTTAGGATCGGATCTACATATTAAAAATCAAAGTTGAGTTAATCTCACTCATCTGGATTATTACTTAAATTTAAATGGTTAAATTTAAATGGTTAAATTTAAATATCTGGTTGAATGATTGATTTGATTGGATGTGATAATATATATAGTAGTGTGTATATATATATATATTGGAGTGATTGTGTAACGAACCGTATTTTCACGGATCAGAACATCGTAAAACAGTTGACATTTGGTCGCATTTGTGATAAGTCATCCTGAGTTTAAGTCCTAGGTCGTATGGAAGTTTTGGAGCGACTTAAGGAAGATACGAGTTAAGGCAGTTAAGTCGTATAGGAATTAAGTCGTGGTAGCTTAGGTCGTAGGGTGTTGGAGCGACCTAAGGTAGTGGACGACTTAAGGTGTAGTGGTTTAGGTCGTTTGATAGTGTTGGGCAGAATTTTTGTTCATCATAAGTCGTGACCGACTTAAGGAATAGGGGCGACTTAAGAAAACTGACCGAGTTAAGAAATCGGCGAGTTAAGAGTTAGGTCGGTTGGACGAGTTAGCGAGTTAAGTAATAGAGCGACTTAAGTGAGTTAGCGACTTAAGGATTTTAGGTCGTATGGTAGGATAGGTCGGTCGAGCGACCTAAGTGTTGACGACTTATAGAAGTTAGCAGGTTAGCGACCTAGTGGTTAGCGAAGTTAGGTCGTTAGACGACTTAAGGAAGTTAGGTCGTAGCATAGTGAGTCGTAGAGTTGCTAATTTGTTAAGTCGTGAGCGACTTAGGGGTTAAGCCGCTAAGTCGTAAGTCGTATCTCCTGTTAGGTCGCGCATATTAGTTAAGTCGTAGGTCGGCTTAGTAGTTAGGTCGTATGCGCATGTGTTAGGCGGAGCAGCTGTTAAGTCGTATGAGTTGTTAGGTCGAAGACTTAGGTCGGTGGGGGTCTTAGGTCGTAGGTCGGAGACGACTTAACTCCGAGGCAACGACTTAGGGAGATTTCAGCCTATAAATAGAAGGGTTTTTCTCACTTTTTGGGATCCGGATTTCGAAGCGACGAAGTGCTGCCATTTTGAGAGCTCGACTTCTACACTTCTTCACTTCTTTTCTCCACTTTAATCTAGTGATTCCTTCCATTCATATTGAAGATCAAATCGAAGATCGAAGAGCTTAGATTGAAGATCTACATTCTTCGAAGAGAGATTTCATCATTTGAAGCGGATTGGTGATAGATCAAGTTAGATCCTTCACTGTCCAGATCTGAAGCGTATTGCTTTTGGGTTGTTTAGGTGATTTGGTGAGTGGTGATTATCTCTCACACAGATCCAAAGGAGTATATCGGATCGTTGGCTTGATTTGGTGTTAAAATAGTGATTTCCATGCATTTTCCTAATCACATGTGTAGATCTGTATAGATTCATTGTTCATGATGATTTGACAACCATTTTACTACATGTTAAACTATGCAAGTTCATTCATCAAGATTATAGAGACATTGCTCATGTTTTCATGCTTATTTGACTTTCGACTCTTTAATTACGAAATTGCAATTATTGTTAAAATTGTCTACTTAGATCATATTTGAATGCTTGATTGCTTGGATTAATGTTTGACTTGGTTGATTGCTATGAATTAGATGATTGATGATTTGATTTAGACCGAAGATGATTCAAAAGCTAAGGGAAAGCTCTTGAATTGGAAAAGCTGCTCGTGGCATATGTAGCGGATGATGAAGCTCATATGAATAGATTTGATGATGATGTTGAGATGAAGCTTTGCTATGACGATGATGAAGCGAAGCATGATATGAGATAGTCTTGGTCTAATCCAGACGGGATCATTCCAAGCATGTTGATAACTCGGTGATATGGTTCGAGTTGGAGGATAATGGATGCTCGAGAGGCGCTTGAGCTAGTATGGAAATAGTCGTCGAGGAGGATGACTAGAAGGCTGAGATCTCATCGTTGTTGAAGGTTCTAGCATGCTCAAAGCAAGAGTACGTTGGGCAGATTCGATAGTCCCTGAAGGCTAATGATTGATAGTCAAGTACTCTGGGTAGATTCGATAGTCCTAGGCACGGGTCACGATGACGTGCGGGAGTTATGTCTAGAACTGGGGTTTCCATTAGCCCTTGACAGACGACTGAAAGAATGTGCCGGTCATTCAATTAACGGTGATATTGAAGCAATGATAACAGTGATAGCCAGACTCATGGATGTTTGGTTGTATCGTCATTCGGTCTCAAGAGTAGTGTTTTTTGGGTGCTTATCTGATCTTGGTTTAGGCCTTGGGGGTTTGTGCTTAGAAAACATCGCCCTTGACTCGAGTGATAATTTCTTTACTTTACATTGTATGCTCTGCTATGTTTGCTTCTACTTAGTGTGTGTCTGGGGGCTATCACTATAGAAAGAGGTTGGAGTGGGAGGGTTGTATTCCTATTCCTTTTCCTTTATGCTCTTTTGGTATGTTGTTAGTTAATTTACTGCTCACTAAGACTGTTGTTTGACTCAAGGCTTTATGTTTTAACTCTTATTGCCTTGGGTTGTTCGTCCATTTTGGGACGGGCAGACTAGGTAGCAGGTGACAGGTGGTGATCATGCTTTTCACGGTGCTGATATCGAAGACGAGCTGGAGGATTGCATATTTTCTTATTATATGTACTGGATGTTCCGCTGCTTTGTATTCTCTGAGTGATATGTAGTGAGGCTTGTTGTATTGACTATTCAGATGTTTGTATTCAACTATTACGAAGTTTTATTGATGAGATTTTATTCTGTGAAGCTTCACTATATATATGTTCTATTGTATTTTGTCCATGCGCTGTGAGTAATACGATAGATTCTGTTGTTTTAATTTACCTTGACAATCGTCCATGGCTGCCTGGCACACTTTATAGCGCACTTTCTCTAGGTTCAGTGCAGGGGTTATGGGCGGTCGTCACATTTGGTATCAGAGCATTGGTTAATCGATTTTACCCAACGCTCGCTGACGTAACTACGTATGAGAGACGTAATTGTATTTTGATGGATGATTACTATATATAATATAGTAGATTAGAAGAGTTTGAGTCCTTTAAGCAGTTGTTTCTCAAGATGTTCTGACCATTCCTTTTTATAGATATTGAGAATGAGTCGAAGAGGGAGACCAGCTGCTAGGGAAGGCCGTGCTACGGAAGGGGCTGCTGATTATGCAGCTATGTTCGAAGCTATGATGACTTCGATCATGAGAAGGATACCAGTTCCGGGGGCAGCAGTAGATGTTGGGGTTCAAGTTCAAACTCCAAAACCGGTGGATTTTACTAATCTGTGCAAAGACTATACTGCTCTTGGAGGAAAGGTTTTCTTGGGAACAGAATCAACCATTGAGGTCCAGAGATGGATAGATGCTTGTAGAAGGATTTTTGGTGATTTGGGAATTGAGGATGCAACTAAGAGGAAGTTAGCATCAAGGCAGCTTCAAGGGAGAGCTTCTGATTGGTGGAACTCTATTACCATCAATACTCCGTAGGAAGAGGTTACTTGGGAGCAATTCCAAGCCAGATTTGAAGCTAAGTTCATTTCTACAGCTCAGAAGTCTGTTTTGTTCAAGAAGTTTGTGGAGCTCAAGCAGGGAGGAAGACCAGTTCTTGAGTATGTTTCTGAGTTTGAAGCTTTGTCCAAGTATGCCCGGTCGTATATTGAATCTGCTTATCAGAAGAATGAGAAGTTTGTGACAGGCTTGGATAGTTATCTTGGGAGGCAGTTGGTGGATCATCTGGATGATTCATTTGAGAAGCTTGTGGAGAAAGCTCTCAGGCATGAGAGTCTGTTTCCTAAGGAAGGATCTGTTGTTGCTGTGACCAGGGAAGAGTCTAAACCCCAGCAGGGTGGAAACAAGAAGAGGAAGCAGCAGCAGCAGCAGAAAGGTAGGGATGGCCAGAAGAAGCCGAAGGGCGAAGTGACTTGCTACAATTGTCAGCAGAAGGGCCATTTCTCGAAGGATTGTAAGAATCCGAAGGCACCGATGAAGTGTCACAACTGTGACAAGCCGGGGCATTTCAGGAAGAATTGTCCAGAACCGCGGAAGGACAAGCAGATTGTGCAAGCTTATGCTTTGGGAGCTGTCCCATCGTCTTCAAAAGCTCCTACCGCTGAAGAGAAGGGAAAGAGTGTGGTGGTTCAAGGTACTCTTTCCATATGTGGTGTTCCAGTTAGATGTTGTTTGATACTGGGGCGTCGCATTCGTTTGTTTGTAGTGATCTTGTAGGCCGGTTAGGCTTGGAACCGGGTATTGTTGATAGGCCATTGGTTGTGACTAATCCAGTTGGGGGTTCGTCTTGTTTGTGTATGTTATGCCGTGGTCTGATTGTATCGAGTCATGGTTGCTCTTTTGTCTGTGATTGTTTTGTTCTGAACTTTGCGGGGTTCGGAATTATTTTGGGTATGGACTGGCTTAGGAAGTATGCGGCAAAGGTTGATTGTGAGAGGCTGGAAGTGACAGTCGAGAATGTGGAGGGGCGAAAGATTGTAATACGATGTAAGCATGAAGAAGGCATCTTCATGAGCTTCATGTATTCGCTAGTTGTTCCACGGGATGGACTGTCATTAGTGCCAATCGCGAATGGATTCGAGGATGTCTTTGACGAAGTCAAAGGGTTACCGCCGTATAGAGAGATCGAGTTTCGTATAGATCTAGTTGAAGGAGCCAGACCTGTTGTGATGCCTCTTAGGCGGATGGCGCCTAGGGAACAACAAGAGTTGAGGGTGCAAGTTGATGACCTTTTACAGAAAGGATTCATTCGGCGTAGTGTGTCCGAGTGGGGTGCACCAGTTGTGTTTGCAACCAAGGCAGATGGGTCATTAAGATTGTGTGTGGATTATCGTGAGCTGAATAAAGTGACTAAGAAGAACAAGTATCCATTGCCGAGAATAGATGACTTGTTTGATCAGCTTCATGAAGCCAAGGTGATTTCTCAAATGGATTTGGCAACGGGATTTCACTAGTTGAGAGTGGCTAAGGATAGTGTGCCGAAGACTGCTTTTCGGACACCATCCGGTTTCTTTGAGTGGCTGGTAATGCCGTTTGGGTTGACTAACACGCCAGCATATTTTGTGGATCTTTTGAATAGAGTGTTCAGAGATCAGTTGAACAAGTTTGTACTTGTGTTCGTGGATGATATTCTGATTTATTCCAGAACTGAAGAAGAGCATAAGACACACTTGCGAATTGTTTTGGAGATCTTACGGAAACATCAGCTGAAGGCTAAGTTTTCGAAGTGTCACTTCTGGAAGAGTGAAGTGAGGTTCTTAGGCCATGTTATCTCTGGTAGTGGAATAGCGGTTGATCCCGCTAAGGTGGCAGCAATCCAGGATTGGGTTAGACCTAAGAATGCATCAGATGTGAGAAGTTTTCTTGGATTAGCAGGATATTATCGTCGGTTTATCAAGGACTTCTCCAAGATAGCTGCACCGTTAACAGGATTGACGAAGAAGAACCAAGTGTTCAGATGGGATGCTAAGTGTGAGCAAGCTTTCGGAATCCTGAAAGAAAGATTGACAAGTGCTCCTGTTTTGACTATTCCTAGTGGGAATGATGGGATGGTCGTTTACACCGACGCATGTGGTACTGGACTTGGAGCAGTGCTGATGCAAAGGGATAAAGTTGTTGCGTATGCCAGTCGACAACTGAAGCCACATGAAAGGAATTACCCGACTCATGATTTGGAGTTAGCGGCGATTGTTTTTGCTCTGAAGATGTGGAGACATTATCTACTTGGAGTTCGATTCGAGTTGTTTACAGATCATAAGTCGTTGAAGTATCTTTTCTCCCAAAAGGATTTGAATCTTCGGCAGCAACGGTGGCTAGAGTTTTTGGCATCATATGATTTTGGTATAGCTTTTACTCCGGGAAAAGGTAACGCAGTGGCAGATGCGTTAAGTCGAAGACATGCAGGATTGGGAGCCATGTTTTCAGAATGGAAGAATCTCAAGTATTTAGCTGGATTTGACTTCAGGCCCAGATGTGGATTGGAACCTGAGATGTTGTCAAACTTATTGATAAGACCTACTCTTGTGGAAAGGATTGGCGAGAGCCAAAAGCGAGACGATAAGCTTGTCAAGATTATCCGTGATTTGGAATCTGGATTGGAACCAGAAAAGGATAAAGAATTCGAGGTCGATCAAGAAGGTTGGCTTCGGAAGCAAGGACGACTAGTTGTTCCCGATATAGATGAATTGAGGAGTGAAGTGCTGAAGGAAAGTCATCACTCGAAGTTGACAATTCATCCAGGAGGAAATAAGATGTATCGGGATATGAAGAGAACCTACTACTGGGAAGGCATGAAGAAGGATGTTGGAAATTTTATTTCCAAGTGTATGAACTGCCAATTGGTAAAAGCCGAACAGAAGAAGCCAAGTGGATTGCTTCAGCCATTAGAAGTTCCTACATGGAAGTGGGAGCAGATATCGATGAATTTTATTGATGGATTACCTAGAACAAGAACGGGAAATGAAGGGATTTGGGTCATCGTAGATCGTCTGACTAAGAGCGCAAGATTCATTCTTGTTCGATCGACTAGGACTGCATCAAAGTTGGCTGAGTTGTATGTTAAGTGGATAGTTCGATTCCATGGTATTCCGAAGAATATAGTGAGCGATCGAGACCCATTGTTCGCTAGTGGATTTTGGAGGAGCTTCCAGGAAGTTCTGGGAACTGAGTTGTGTTTGAGTACAGCTTATCACCCTCAAACAGATGGTCAGACCGAGAGGGTCAACCGAGTTTTGGAAGATCTCCTCAGAGCTTGTGTTTTTGATTTCGGAGGATCATGGGAAGATCACCTTCATTTGGTGGAATTTGCGTACAACAACAGTTACCAGTCAAGCATTGGTATGGCACCGTATGAGGCATTGTATGGAAGACCGTGTAACTCTCCGACATGTTGGTTAGAGACTGGAGAAAAGTTGATACTTGGGCCAGAGATGATTCGACAGACTTCGGATTGTATAGAGATCATTCGGCAGCGAATGAAGGCAGCCCAAGACCGTCAGAAAAGTTATGCCGATAAGCGTCGTAAGGATTTGGAATTCGACGTAGGTAATATGGTTTTTGTGAATATTTCTCCACTGAAGAATGTTATTCGATTCCGGAAGAAAGGGAAACTGACTCCGAGATTTGTTGGACCATTCCCGATCATCGAGCGAATTGGAAAGCTAGCCTACAGATTGGAGTTACCAAGGAAGATGTCGAGTGTGCACAATGATTTTCACGTATCATATCTACGGAAGTATGTGCACGACTCGAATACCATGGTTTCTGCTGATAGGTGTGAAGACTTCGAAGTTGATCCAGTCGATAAGAGACCTCGTAAGTCGCTTCGTGTTGTGGAAACTGACACGAAACAGCTTAGGAGGAAGATAGTTAAGTTGCTCAAGATACAATGGAGTGATGATGATAACGACTGTACGTGGGAGGTGGAAGAGAGGATGAAGGCAGCTCATCCTGAACTCTTCAAGGTATGGCCCTAAGGTGTCGTGTCATCTCACGATATTGTAACTTGTTCTAGTTTTAGAATTCTGCATGCTAAGCTAGAATTGGATGCATGGTTTGTTGATTGCTATGGATGTTAGGCGTGCAGAATAGTCTTTGATTGCTTTGTTTGTTTGGAATTTCGGGGGCGAAATTCCTAAGGGGGAGAGAATGTAACGACCTGTATTTTCACGGATCAAAACATCGTAAAACAGTTGACATTTGGTCGCATTTGTGATAAGTCGTCCTGAGTTTAAGTCCTAGGTCGTATGGAAGTTTTGGAGCGACTTAAGGAAGATACGAGTTAAGGCAGTTAAGTCGTATAGGAATTAAGTCGTGGTAGCTTAGGTCGTAGGGTGTTGGAGCGACCTAAGGTAGTGGACGACTTAAGGTGTAGTGGTTTAGGTCGTTTGATAGTGTTGGGCAGAATTTTTGTTCGTCATAAGTCATGACCGACTTAAGGAATAGGGGCGACTTAAGAAAACTGACCGAGTTAAGAAATCGGCGAGTTAAGAGTTAGGTCGGTTGGACGAGTTAGCGAGTTAAGTAATAGAGCGACTTAAGTGAGTTAGCGACTTAAGGATTTTAGGTCGTATGGTAGGATAGGTCGGTCGAGCGACCTAAGTGTTGACGACTTATAGAAGTTAGCAGGTTAGCGACCTAGTGGTTAGCGAAGTTAGGTCGTTAGACGACTTAAGGAAGTTAGGTCATAGCATAGTGAGTCGTAGAGTTGCTAAGTTGTTAAGTCGTGAGCGACTTAGGGGTTAAGCCGCTAAGTCGTAAGTCGTATCTCCTGTTAGGTCGCGCATATTAGTTAAGTCGTAGGTCGGCTTAGTAGTTAGGTCGTATGCGCATGTGTTAGGCGGAGCAGCTGTTAAGTCGTATGAGTTGTTAGGTCGAAGACTTAGGTCGGTGGGGGTCTTAGGTCGTAGGTCGGAGACGACTTAACTCCGAGGCAACGACTTAGGGAGATTTCAGCCTATAAATAGAAGGGTTTTTCTCACTTTTTGGGATCCGGATTTCGAAGTGACGAAGTGCTGCCATTTTGAGAGCTCGACTTCTACACTTCTTCACTTCTTTTCTCCACTTTAATCTAGTGATTCCTTCCATCCATATTGAAGATCAAATCGAAGATCGAAGAGCTTAGATTGAAGATCTACATTCTTCGAAGAGAGATTTCATCGTTTGAAGCGGATTGGTGATAGATCAAGTTAGATCCTTCGCTGTCCAGATCTGAAGCGTATTGCTTTTGGGTTGTTTAGGTGATTTGGTGAGTGGTGATTATCTCTCACACGGATCCAAAGGAGTATATCGGATCATTGGCTTGATTTTGTGTTAAAATAGTGATTTCCATGCATTTTCCTAATCACATGTGTAGATCCGTATAGATTCATTGTTCATGATGATTTGACAACCATTTTACTACATGTTAACCTATGCAAGTTCATTCATCAAGATTATAGAGACATTGCTCATGTTTTCATGCTTATTTGACTTTCGACTCTTTAATTACGAAATTGCCATTATTGTTAAAATTGTCTACTTAGATCATATTTGAATGTTTGATTGCTTGGATTAATGTTTGACTTGGTTGATTGCTATGAATTAGATGATTGATGATTTGATTTAGACCGAAGATGATTCAAAAGCTAAGGGAAAGCTCTTGAATTGGAAAAGCTGCTCGTGGCATATGTAGCGGATGATGAAGCTCATATGAATAGATTTGATGATGATGTTGAGATGAAGCTTTGCTATGACGATGATGAAGCGAAGCATGATATGAGATAGTCTTGGTCTAATCCAGACGGGATCATTCCAAGCATGTTGATAACTCGGTGATATGGTTCGAGTTGGAGGATAATGGATGCTCGAGAGGCGCTTGAGCTAGTATGGAAATAGTCGTCGAGGAGGATGACTAGAAGGCTGAGATCTCATCGTTGTTGAAGGTTCTAGCATGCTCAAAGCAAGAGTACGTTGGGCAGATTCGATAGTCCCTGAAGGCTAATGATTGATAGTCAAGTACTCTGGGCAGATTCGATAGTCCTAGGCACGGGTCACGATGACGTGCGGGAGTTATTTCTAAAACCGGGGTTTCCATTAGCCCTTGACGGACGGGTGAAAGAATGTGCCGGTCATTCAATTAACGGTGATATTGAAGCAATGATAACAGTGATAGCCAGAGTCATGGATGTTTGGTTGTATCGTCATTCGGTCTCAAGAGCAGTGTTTTCTGGGTGCTTATCTGATCTTGGTTTAGGCCTTGGGGGTTTGTGCTTAGAAAACATCGCCCTTGACTCGAGTGATAATTTCTTTACTTTACATTACATGCTCTGCTATGTTTGCTTCTACTTAGTGTGTGTTTGGGGGCTATCACTGTAGAAAGAGGTTGGAGTGGGAGGGTTGTATTCCTATTTCTTTTCCTTTATGCTCTTTTGGTATGTTGTTAGTTAATTTACTGCTCACTAAGACTGTTGTTTGACTCAAGGCTTTATGTTTTAACTCTTATTGCCTTATGCTGTTCGTCCATTTTGGGACGGGCAGACTAGGTAGCAGGTGACAGGTGCTGATCATGCTTTTCACGGTGCTGATATCGAAGACGAGCTGGAGGATTGCATATTTTCTTATTATATGTACCGGATGTTCTGCTGCTTTGTATTCTCTGAGTGATATGTAGTGAGGCTTGTTGTATTGACTATTCAGATGTTTGTATTCAACTATTACGAAGTTTTATTGATGAGATTCTATTCTGTGAAGCTTCACTATATATATGTTCTATTGTATTTTGTCCATGCGCTGTGAGTAATACGAGAGATTCTGTTGTTTTAATTTACCTTGACAATCGTCCATGGCTGCCTGGCACATTTTATAGCGCACTTTCTCTAGGTTCAGTGCAGGGGTTATGGGCGGTCGTCATAGATTGATATTCCCGCATTATATAGCGGATGAGACCCTATGCGCCGCGTAATAGCGGATGATATTAGATAAACCCATATACCGTGATATTCCACCTCGAAGTGGAATTGGTATTGTGCTAACATATGTGGATGTAGGGAAACAGGTTGGAGGGATCCAACTGGATTCCTCAAAATTATTTAGATTGTTTAATATTCTGTGATATGGTATATGTGATAATCTGTGATAGATTATATTGGTAATTAAAATGTTGGATGCTATGTTTGATTGAATATATTTGGGTATACTGAGTTACCAAAAATATATATATTGGATTTTTGAAAAGAAAATAAAAGAGAGAATTTTTAAGTAAAATAATTATAGAGAATTTGAATAAAGTAAAGAATGAATTGGAAAAGAATAAAAGTGATTTTAAAATTTTAATAAATAAATTCCGAGTATGGGAAAGGAGATGTTGAATAAAAGGGGAAATAATGAATTTTAAAACTTAAGTGATATTATTTAAAGGAATAAAGAATTTATTTTAACATTCAAGGTTTAAATTTATTTAAAGGGATAAGGAAGGAATTTGGGAAATCTGAAATGGGTATTTTCAGTTAAAAAGATTTTAAATCATAATTAAGAAAGTAAAATCTGAAGTTAATGGGTTTTTGAAATAAATTAAGTAAGTAAAGAATTTATTTTAAATGGAGTAATTTGGAAATCAACTTGAAAATTGATTAAGTGTTTGAAACTGGAATTTTAAAAAGGAAGATGAGACTATGAAATTTATAAACTGGGTTTATAAAGTGAAGTAATATATCAGTGGAAATTTGGAAGAA
This sequence comes from Allium fistulosum, assembly GCA_030737815.1. Taxonomy (NCBI): domain Eukaryota; kingdom Viridiplantae; phylum Streptophyta; class Magnoliopsida; order Asparagales; family Amaryllidaceae; genus Allium; species Allium fistulosum. Next base: position 151,226,667 of record CM060908.1, read on the forward strand.
TAAATTCACGGTGGGAATTTATTAAAGGAATGGGTATATTTGTTAAAAAAATAAATAGTGATTTATTTATAAAAGATGTGAAAGAGAAGTGTATTTCCCTGAATAGCCAAGAATGTTTTCAAAGAATTTTTTTAGGTATAAGCTAAAAGTTTAAGGTTGTTTTAAAATATGTTTTAGAAATTTATTGTTCTTAAATGTTTAAATTTTAAGGCAATTACTTTTCAAATTTATTTTAGTAGTAATTATTTAAAGATGACTTGGTATTATGTTTTAAAAGATAAAAATCTAGTCTTATATTTTATTAAGTAGCTTTATTTTAAATATTCATAAAGTATATATCTTTGAATAAAGTATTAAAGTAGTTTTAATTTAAATGTTTTGTTTAAAGTATATTTTATAATATAGTATTTTAAATTATTTTAGAAATCTAAAGTGTTTGTACTTGGTGATTTCAGTGGAGATAAAAAAAAATTTGGGGATTTTACTCCGTGAGAGAAAGGTGGTTTTTGAAACCGTTTTCAAAAGGGTTGAAAATGGAAATATATCTTGCGAAGATATTTGTAAGGTAAATAAATAATTTGGAAAATTATTTAAATCTTATGATTTTTTATAGATGTTGTTTGATAGTTAAATAATCGACTATCAATATTGGCCAATGCGCTGATCGTTTCGAAGAGACCGGGATCGGGATTAATTTCCCGAAAACCACTTTGATCTGGTTTGAACGTTTTCGTGAGGAAGACAAGAGCTTGGAGTTGAAGGAGGAGCAGTGAAGTGCAAGGGCTAATCGCTACTAATCCTGAGGGTGATTCCAAAATGGATGTAGTAGGAGCAGTGCCTTCGGTTCCGTTCGAACCCGAAACGGACTTGTATGGATGAATGCTTTCGGAACATCGTCAGGAGGACGGTGAGCATTCTAAATGATATGTTCTAAAAAGGTAACGCTTAGCCTCAAGCCTCATCAACCGGGAATTACTGAAAATCAGGGGTTATGCAGCAAGACTAAGTGGGTAGCGCCCATTAGGGTGAGATCATCCCTGTATAGATGTTCCTTTTTATTCGGCTTAGTGGTGCGGTTGCTGATCCCAACCGTGGGGTGATCTTACCCGGAATTATTCAGTAAGGGGTAGTTTCGGCCTTGTGTTGTAGGGGATCGGACGTGGTCCTCGGTACGCTGATCTAGACCAGGTACTGTGACAGGTGGTACCCCAGTGCCTAGTCATTAGTTGGAAATCCATTCTCCCTACGTTCCTTTACGGTTTTTGTTTGTAGAACCCACTTTGTGGCTAGTATGCTGGAATTTAATCATGTAACAATTTCAGCTATTTGAATAAGTATTTGTATATAGACACTATTATAATATCAGACGGATTTGATAAAAAGTGTTTTGGCTATCGTAAGGTAAAAACCCGACATGTTTATTTGTGGCGTGGTCTTACGAGATGCTTTTGATTTCAAAGGGTTTTGAAACTTTAATAATCCAATTGAGTGAGTTTTCTCATGCTGGTTTTCCAGACTGACTCAGGTGTTATTTTATTATAATGCTCAGGTCAGACCGAGTATTATAGATACAGGATATGATACTGTGGAGCTCAAGAGACGAGCTGGATGGCGAGGCATATCACTCGTATATGATGTATATTCCACTGTGTTGTGTATGTTGTGTATTCTGTATGGGACAAGTTATTATAACTGTCCTGAATTATAATGTTGCTTGTATTGCACTCTGATGTTGTATTCTGATGATGTATATATAACAGATATAGATTCTTTTGTGTAAAGATCAGTTATTATCTATTATATTTTATTCCGCTACGTATGTGAGATTCTGATGTTGTTTTCTTTTCTATTTTCTTCTTCTACCTCTTTCTTCTTTAACCCTGATGGTTCGATTTTTCGGGTATGAAAATCGTGTCGTTACAGTTTAATTAGATTTCTCATACGAATGAGGTAAAGGTTTGTATATACTAACAGATTAGAAAACAGTTTTATAAATGAGCTTTGTATTAAAAATAGAGTTGAAATCATCTTTGTAAAAGAGTTTGGATATTTACTACTAGTATAGAAACCTTTGTATTTTAAAGTGACAAATCATAGAAATGATTGTAGAAACAATCAATCACAAAAATCCACATACGATGACGTGAATCAAATCCAAAGAAATCGATACCGAATAAATCAAAATGGATATTCTCAAAAGTCCCGAAAAAGAAGTCATCAAAGTCAATAATAAATGATAACAATAAATCGGATAATCACGAATCGATAAAAATTGGAATCCCACATAAAATAGGCAAATTGGGCTGAGACAAGCAGATTCAGACGCCTGACTTGTATATTTTAGACGTCTGAACCTGGGGCTCAGGCAATACTTTGCCTAGGCCAATGATGGCCAAATCATATCGGAAGCGATCGGATGAGTGACGATGGCTAGGGGTTTACGCCAAACAAGTACCCAACCTTAAAGACTCACCAATACACTCCGACCAACATGTCCAAACATCCGTATAATGATTTTTCATAGATTTTGACTTCAAACACCAAAAATTGGAATATTCGTCAAACCAATTCAATTCAAAAGCAAATAGACAAGGAATAGATGTTAGGAATTGCTACCTAACACTATCAAAGATATAGACGTAGATGTGAGTTCAAAAACTCACCTTTTAACCCAAAAACTCAAGAGAGAAGCTATAGAGCAAGGCAAGAACAATCACTCTTCAATTATAACCCAAGGAGCTTGAATCTAAGCTAAAAAAGAAGAACATTTCCTAAGTTAGGGTTTAGGAAATTTCAGAAATCGAAGAGGAATTGAGATGGAGAAGGAGAAGAGGATGCTTACCTAAGCTTCTCTTGGATTTTGGACTTAAATTTGAGTTTGCAAATGAATCTAGGGCTTAGGAATTTCCATTTCCCATTCTTTCCCCCATTTTCAGTTGAGCTAGAGAAAAAGGAATGAAATGGGTGAATGGAGAGGAGAGGGGGCTACGTTAGGGTAATAAGTAGGGTTAGTGGGCTAAAAGCCAAACCCAAAAGCCCAAATAGAAAATAGCGAAATTCAACTCGAACATATTGAAGTTTATACTCAAAAAAGTCGCAAACAACATTTTGAACTCATTGGAAATGGTCTCGAGTCCAAATTGTTGATTCTCAACTTCATTCCTGATTAAGACGTCTGAAATTTCCAAACCAGATGTCTGAATCTGGAAAAATTTGAGTTTTATAACTTCATTCAGACGTCTGAAAGGAATGATTCAGACGTCTAAATCTGGAAAAATAGAAGTTGTCTAGAACAATATTCAAACATCCGAATCGTCCATTTCAGATGTCTGAAAATGGCAATTTTAGCCTATTTCCTTTTTGGATTGACTCGAACAATTTCAGATGTCTGAACGACCCATTTCAGACGTCTGAATTTCTGTTTGAATGTGTTTTCAAATAGGCACTTCCATAAACACGATCCACATTGTCTTTTCACTAATTCGACTGTTCTTTTTCGAAATAGTGACATTTTCGGACTTAAATCCGACTAACGATGCTATATTTAAATTAAACATTTAAATATACAATCGTAATATATGCGGGTTGTTACATATACTATATATATATATATATATACAAGTCTAAACGTAAGGGTTGAATATTAATTTAGTTTTATACTTGTTTTTTGAGTCCAATACTCTATTGATAATCAGATTAATTAATCATTTTTGGAAATGAGATTAATTAATCATTGCATGTAATAAAATTGGAAATAAGTTAATGTAAAAATGGATGAAACATATATGCAAATGGTACACGTGGGTTGTATGTGAAGCAATTATGGAAGCATGAGGTATCAAACACGGCTAATATGTCATAGTTAAAGGTATACCCTTATGTAATTTGGTTATATAACCTAACTCTTATAAAGAGTCTTGTTTGAAATGAAGTATGCTTTCGGTTTGATTTTAATATTATATATATCGTTATATTAGGATAAGTAATGTTTTATACACATTAAATAAATATAAATAAATAATTCTATGGAAAAGTATATTACTGATTGTAGTTGCGAAATTATTTATAACCATGAGTTACATATCAATACTTAAATACTTACTCATTCAATGTTCATAGCCAAATTTTATTGAGAAAATGATATCGATGCATCTACTGAGACTACTATACAGAATGCTCTCCATATGACGAATGATGAATTACTCATAATCGTTAGAGACACCAAGGGGTTTTGTACTTATGGTTGTTTGGAATAATCACATAGTGGCTTAACAAGAGTCTTTTACTGGATAATGCAACTAAGTCAAAATGGAAGATCTCAAGTAGCCGTGTGTAGTAATTTTGAGACTTAAGGGTACTATGAATTTTTTGTAACCAGACCGCACTTTTGTTATGGTCAATCACATGACATGGTGACCGTTTTAAGCCATAGGATATATGTTGGCCATAGTTAGATATATGTTGAACTATTTGAAGTGAAGCATTGCCCAACAGAGGATTCGTCTCCTTCATTATAGAAGATTGGTATCACCATAATCGGTAATCGAATCAAGGTCAAAACCTCTTTTTGAAGTAAATCTTGTTATCGGTAAATGTTATAGAATCGAACAAAGGCTTTAAAGTTGTTTATGTAATTAACCACGAATATTATTAGCGTTATCGATCATTGACCAAAACTTAGATATCTTTTTTTTTTGAAATGGTACTTAGATACAATATGTCACTGGGACAACATAACATAGATCATATATCAATATAGGTTCGAATCACGCTACATAAGTTTCGAACTTATGACCTCTCGCTCTAAAGTCGAATCACTTAACCACTAGAACAATGGTGCTTGTAAAAACCTAGATATCTAAACGATGCAATGATAATGAAAAGAATACATGCACAAATGTCGTTGTCAGGTCTAGCTTAACATATAGATTAGAAATTGGATTTTGCTTAAATGAAAATGTGCCTATTATCGAACTTCAATAAAGTTTGTACAAGCCTTAGTATTTAAATTGTTTAAATGCTAACCAAGGGCCAAAATCAAAGCAGGGAGTCAACACGACCATATTATTTGCTAATTTCCAAGTTTAGTAAATTTTAAATTATTATATAAATAAAAAAATTAATACAAAAGTCGTACTAATTTTTTGTTGCATTTTAATTAATTATTTAAAACATTGAAATTAATTAAAACGATGTTTAATTGTTATACATTAATTAAAAATTGAGCTTAAATTAAATAATTAATTTAATTGTTAAATTAATTAGGCTTAGATCCCATTACCTCGTAATGGGTGGTCGACCATGCAACAAAGAGAAGGGGCTAAGGTTTCAAATATGGTAAATTATTTTTTGATTGGAGATAAAGATGATAACGATTATACTCCATGACCCAAAAGTGCATATAAATACATCCTTCGCTCTTTCTCTTTTTTATTTTGAAAATGGTACTTTATTTTTTTTATCCCTAACACACAGGAAAAAATAAAAAACCTACCTCCACTGCTCAAATAAAATAAAAATTAATGAAGCCTAGAAGGAAGGTTTGCAATCTTTATTAAAGGATAGGGAATTTGGAATTCAAGGAGGAGATTGCAAACAACCAATGTGTTGACAACTTCTACGACCAGAGGTACTTGTTTTATATAATTATACATATGTAATGTTAGATCTTCCCATCTTCTTCTTGTTGCTTTTAATTTCAGTCACGATAATTAGAGAAAACTTTAAATTTAAATTTAAACTTGTTTTATTTATATATAAACATAATTATTTCAATCGGTATACACTTGTATTTATAAATAATAAATGAATATATATATATTAAAAAAATATTGTTATACCTAAGCTTAACTATGAATTATATATATATATATATAGACATAAACCAATTTTTGAAATTAAATTAAAACGTGTATATTTATATATATTTTGCTTTAAAAAATCCATTTTTTGTACACAAATTAATAACAATAAAATTCAAATTTTATATATATATATATATATTTGTGTATGTGGGTGTCTCATGATTTAATTAAAACAAAAGTTATACATAAATTTATATTTATTTACACTATGGTTTAAATAAAAGGTTATACATATTAAGATTTATTTATGAACTATATAAATTAAAAAAATTAATGAAATAAATCAAAATCAAACAAGTTAAATTTGTGTTCAAAATAAAAACTAGGATATAAGACATTTGCTATATATGTACATGCGTATGCGTGTGTGTGTGTGTATGTGTGTATATATAGGTATTTATGTATACATGTATGTATTTACATACGTGTGTATGTATCTTATAAATAAGATTATATTAAATAAATTTTACGCCAAAATTAAAAACTAATAGGTGTGTGCATGTGTATGTATTTGTTATTAACTACTTGTATAATCTATGAAAAGTATAAATTGACATTTCTTCACAACTTACTATATCTGTAATGACCATAAATCCTAATGGTTGTTTATTAACATGTGATATTTATCAAATTATGTACACCTTAGATTATATGCCATATTTATAACACTTGTATGTTTGTGTTGTGAACATGAACACATTATAAATCAAAACACAATATTAAACCAAAGTAAAATAAAATGATGTGGGGTATAAAATTTATAAAAATCATACTATGTTAACACAAATGTTTCAATTTAAATTAAACAAATTAAAATTAAAACACAAAACTATTTTATTAAAATTCACTAAATATGATCTGATGAAAAGAATACTCTTTATGTAAACACAAAACACAACGTAGTGCAAAATAAAAGGAATTTTCTTATAAAAAAATTCTTTTTAACTCGTTATCGATGCACCTAACCGAACAATGGTACTAGAGTCTGCATTATATTCACATGAATAATTAACACATAGGGTGGTCTCGTGGAAAAACCATATAGATGACTGTCTAAGGAAAATGTGTTTAACTAAGGAGAATGTTACTTAATTAAGGAGCATTTTTATGAATAAAAAACCTCCCCGCTCCTGGCCTTGACCCATCTTATCGAAGTAGTCCCTTTTCAAGGACATGCCTTAATGGAAGGCTTAAATATTTTTTGCACCTTTGATTCAAATAAGTGTATTTGAATAATATGAAATTAAAACATTTTAAACCGAACTAAATTCGGATTTAAATTTATAAGGTTATAAATTAATTTATTAAAAATTGTATTAAAAATTGTTTAAACTTAAATTAAAATTTATAAGTTTTATGAATATAATTTAAAATTGATAAAGATTATAATTGGGTAAGTTTAAAGTTATTTTAAATTTACATAAATATAAAGGTTATATTTATTATTAATTAAAATGTTTAATTTTTAAAAAGATACATAAGGATATATGTATGTATATGAAAATTAATGAATTATAAATGTTACAATAGATTAAAGTGCACATATAATATATATATATATATAAAGAAAAGATGGATGTTTAAATGAATTAAAATCTACTTAACTTAAGAAAGTATACATTGGATGTGGAGACATATGATGCCATGAGTTTATACTGTCGATAATAATCGATTAGTATTATTCATGTTATGAATTTAAAAAAGTTGCTCTCAATCATTTACAATGTAAGGAGTTTACCATACATATCTATGGCTTTTGAGCTCCCTCAAGCCATGAACTACCTATATCGATGTTTATATTGACCCTAGATAGATAAGAATATTAGGTGGTTTGTTAAGCACACTCAAGGGTCACATAATTATCCTTAGGCTATCATGAAAGGGAGGGCCTTGAGTATATAATGTAATTTACGACTTATTGAGCACCCTCAAGGTCAAAAAGATGATAAGGATCAAGTAATGTAACAACCCGGGATTTGCATTACCAATTAATAAATAAAAGTTAGGATTTTATTTATTTTAATGAAGCATAAAAGGATTTGGAATAACAAAATTTATTTGAAAAAGGCTATTTTAATTAAATGGGAAATATGGGATTTTAAAATGAGGATAAAATGTTATTTTTGGAAAGTTAAATATTTTAGGAGAGGATTTAAAATGGGTTTGAATAAGAAAAGTGAGTTTTATAAACATATATGAACACTTAGAAAATTTTTGAAAACATGGAAATAACTCTCTTCATATTGGGTTATTAAACCTTACCCAATAACCCACCCTAAACTTCCTCTATAAATTATCTCAAACTCTCCTAACCTCATTCATCAAAACCCTAACCATTTCCTAAAGCTTTCATAACAAAAATGGCCTCCATCTTCATCTCCTTCTAGTTTTAGCTTATGCAAGTCATTCTATGAAAAGGTAATGCAAATACCCACCTCAAATCCATATTTTATATCTTCATAATTTCTGAAATTTGATTAGTAACACATGTTTTATGTGTTTTTTTGATCTTATAGCCTCCTAATCACCTTTTGCTAATTTGGGTTGATGCTATAATAGTATTTGTTGCTTTCAAGAGAGGTATATTGCTAAAAACCTCTTCTAGCATGTGTTTAATCATCTTTTGATTTCAATAATCATTTAGTAACACATGTTTTCTTATGTAACATGTGAATCATAGCTCTTTGATCATCTTTGCTTTCATTTTGGGGTTGCACATAAGGTGTTTGTGATATTGCTTCATTAAGGTAATTACTATCTATTAGTGATTATTGCTAGTTATATCTATTAATGATTATTGCTAGTTAATTTTGATGAAAATTTGATGCCAAAATTTGAAAAAAAAACACCCCTAAATCACTAAAAACATCAATATTTGCTGGCTGGAATTGCACAGCCTGAAAACGGGCAGAAACATAAATCTGAGAGCCCAAAAGTAGGCCTGGGTTGCACCCAGGCTCCCATATACAGCAGGCTAGCCCGGTTGGGCTAGCCAGAAGCAGGGCCAGCCCAGTTGGGCTGGCGCACATGCAACCCAGCCCGCGTGGGCTGGGACATGGTTCCCAGCCCAGGCGGGCTGGGACTAAACTGATCCCAGCCCGCGTGGGCTGGGACATTGTTCCCAGCCTAGGCGGGCTGGGACTAAACAAATACCAGCCCGCGTGGGCTGGGACTTGGTTCCCAGCCCAGGCGGGCTGGGACTAAACTGATCCCAGCCCGCGTGGACTGGGACATGGTTCCCAGCCCAGGCGGGCTGGGACTAAACAGATCCCAGCCCGCGTGGGCTGGGACTAAACTGATCCCAGCCCGGGTGGGCTGGGACATTGTTCCCAGCCTAGGCGGGCTGGGACTAAACTGATCCCAGCCCGCCAGGCGGGCTGGGGCAGGCTGACGCGGGCCGGGGGCCCGCGTTCAAAAAAAAATAAAAAATAAAAAAAATTACTGTGTAAACTCTGTTTTCAGATTTTTATATTCACTTCGCGATGCCGCCACGATCGCATCAGAAGTCAGAATTCGACGTTTTTGGTCTCGTTGGGAAGGTGGAGTTTCGAACTACATCTCTGAAAAATTTGAGCAACATCGGAGTTCGTTTGGTACTTCGAATTTCGTGTCGAAGTTGAACTCTGGTCGCTGTATGTAAATAGTGTAAATCTTGTTCTGGGTCCAACTTTGAGACGTCGCTTCCACTTCGTCTCAACTCGGAATCCAGAAATTCTTTTTGCATCTTAAAGTAGGGATGTTGGACTACATGCCTGCAAACTTTCATGACATTTGGACACCGGTTGCTGGTCCAAATAAATTGCCGAACTTGGGTTCGCAGCTGTTTTTGAATGTTTACAAACACTTAGAATATTTTTCAGTGATTTTCTGGTTTTATTGATTTCTTTGAGATTTGTCTCTAGATTTCGTACACGGGTTTTATGAATCATTTTCAAAAGATTTTTCACTCCTAAATGGCTTTAGAAATTATTATATAATATTATTTTTAATTTTTAAATTAATTACTCCATAATAGGAGAGTTTTCAAAAGCCGTTTTAAAATGGTTTCAAAATCAATTATAAATCCGTTTCGCACCATTATTTTCTATAATAAAAATCTCACACTCACTTTTTAGCACGTCGAGCGAAGTGGAAAGGTGCTTAAACGGTTAGGAAATCTCCGGCCTATGGAACCGTGTGTATTTCCTTTCCGGTTAATCCCCGACCTATTCGATTGATCGTTTTGATCTCTGGGTCTAGTTTACCGATGATACGAGGTGGACTTTTTATTGTTTGGAGTGTGAGCTTGCTATTGGTTAGGAAACCGTTTAGTGCGAACGTGGGGTATGAGACTCATTGTTAACACTTTACGGGTTCCTCTCCAAGAAGTTAGTGACACATTAGCCTTTGGGCGGCCAGTACTGGACCTCTGGGTCACCACGCCTCTGGGCACCTGCTCTATGGAGCAGTTTATTTTTCAGCGTGCGCCTCTGGGCCTTTATCCTTCTGGGAAGGATCTCGCCGTCTCGCGCGTTCCGCATCTGTGCGAGTGATCGATCACAACTCTACAGTACTTGGCAACAACGACTCTGGTCGGTGCACGTGCAACATTTGTATTATCTGATGATTTTTATATCCATTCGAGTACCGCCATTCGGTGTTGGCTCTATGGAACCATACGATGTAAGTGCGATTACCTTGTGGATTCACAGTGTCTCTGGACACTGCTTTTCAGTGTTTGATTTCATTGACTTTTCAGTATATCCCCATTGCTCTTTGGAGCATCGTACTTTGCTTGGGCATTGATTACAGACTCTGGTCACTCTTGGGATTATTGCCTATGGGCATCTTTTTATAGCTTTGGCTACGCCGATGATATGAGGCAATTTTATTTATTCTACACTTTGGTGTTGATTTCTCTTTGGAGATTTTTATTGTTTATTGATGATTAGGGATCGTCATTATATTCATGTGGTTCATAATATACTTCTCTTTGGATAAGTACGGTTTTATTTATGTACCGCATTATGATATATCTCAGTTATTACTGATTGTTTAGCTAGCCTGACCCGAGTGCTTTCGCTCGGGTCAGACCGAGTTGTTTCAGGTTAGGTCTCTGGACTTAGCTTCTGTGCTTCCGCTTTGGACTTATCTGCTATGCTTTTGAGATAGCTTGTCTTAGTGTCCGCTTATGTTATTATTCAGACTTTGATATGTACATATTGTTGACTCACATGTGTGAGCAGTGGCTTTATACCCACTTATGATATTTGGATCTGTATTGACGATGTATTGTTCTGGGATTTTATATCTGTTATGTGATTCTGTTCTGTGATGCTATTTCATTATGTTATTATGCTTTGTCCTGATAGATCTTTAGCCATTTGTAATTTCGTTATAAGTATTTACCGAATATGTCGAACCACCTGTTTGAAAAAAAAAATAGATACCTCCCTTTCGACGTATTCAGTAGATAATTATAGCTTGATTACAAATGGTCGCTTCCACTATACTCTATTCTCCGCTTTAACAGACAGTATTACTCCCGTAATACTTTTTGTTACAGTGGGTCTCAGAGTGGGGCGTTACAGCTTGGTATCAGAGCCAAGTTTCAGGAATAAGCATAATAAACACAGAACAGATACACTTAGTACAATACATTTTAAATTAGATCCGAATTAAATCAAATCCCTTCCTTATGTTTATTGATAGATAAGTTAGGAATATGTATAGGAATCCGTTATATTCCGTAGTATTCCTTAATTAATTATCTATCATTGAATCATGTCTAACTCTAATTCCCGTTACGACATGTTTGACCAATTGAGCGGTGCGAAGGTCTTCTCTCAGCTCGACCTCGCCACCGGATTCCATCAGCTACGAGTCGTAGAAGACAGCATTCCTCTTACAGCTTTTCGCACTCGTTATGGTTCTTTTGAGTGGTTGGTCATACCGTTCGACTTGACGAACGCTCCGGCTTTCTTTCTCGATCTTATGAATCGAGTATTCCGGGAATACATCGATAGATTCGTTCTGGTTTTCATCGACGATATTCTTATTTATTCTAGATCCAAGGCATAGCTTGCTCATCATTTGCGGATCGTCTTGGATACTCTTCGTCAGCATCAGCTTAAGGCCAAACTCTCCAAGTGCCATTTTTGGGAGAGCGAGGTCAAGTTCTTGGGCCATATTGTATCATCTGAGGGTATTTCTGTCGATCCTGCCAAGATCGAAGCTATTCAGAATTGGAGGCAGCCCGAGAACGTTCATGATATTCACAGCTTCCTTGGGCTGGTGGGTTACTACCGTCGGTTTATTAAGGATTTCTCTCGAGTTGCACTTCCCCTCACGATCTGACTCGTAAGGGGGTTCGTTTTATTTGGTCTGATAAGTGTGAAGCTTCCTTTCAGCGACTGAAGGAACTTCTCACTCATGCTCCTATCCTTGTAGTTCCTGAGAGTAACCAGGATCTTGTTGTTTACACCGACGCTTGTGGTAGCGACCTCGGTGCTGTGCTTATGCAGAAAGATCGGGTATTTGCTTACGCTTCTAGGCAGCTACGTCTGAATGAGGTTCGCTATCCTACTCATGATCTTGGGTTAGCAGCTATCGTCTTTGCCTTGAAGACGTGGCGTCATTAACTATTGGGCGAACATTTCATTCTCTACACCGATCACAAGTCGCTGAAGTATTCATTCAGTCAGAAGGATCTCAATATGAGGTAGCAGTGATGGCTCGAGTTTCTCGCCTCATATAACTTAGATTTTCAGTATACCCCTGGTAAGGGGAATCGTGTTGTAGATGCGCTCAGTCGCAAACACTCGGCAGTTGTTTCTATGATGATTACCGAGTGGGTTATTCTTGAGACTCTTTCTATGTGTGATATTCGAAATCGAGCTCCGTCTTCTGATTCTCAGATCTTGTTATTCAGCTTGGAAGCTCGACCTATTCTATTGGATCGCATTGCCCATGCTCAGCGGCAAGATCCAGACTTGTTGCGATACATTCATCTCCTTGAGTCGGGATCCAGTGATGAGACATTGTTGGATTATTCTATTGATTCTCATCGGTGTCTTCGCAGGAAGAACCTTATTTTGGTACCATCTGATTTATCACTTAGGCATGACATTCTAGACGAGTGTCATCACACTAAGTACACTATACATCCCGGGTCGAGTAAGATGTATGCCGACATGTGTCGCCTATTTTTTTGGGAGGGCATGAAGAGTGATGTTGCAGGTTATGTAAGCCGTTGCATGACTTGTCAACAGATCAAAGCTGAGTATCAGCGTCCATCTGGTCTTCTTCAGCCGCTAGAGATTCCATTGTGGAAATGGGATCAGATATCCATGGATTTTATTGACGGTCTGCCTCGATCGAGGTCAGGCCATACTTCTATTTGGGTCATCGTCGATCGCTTGACCAAATCAGCTCATTTCATTCCTATTAAGTCCACTCGGACTGCTCCTCAGCTTGCCAAGTTATATGTGAAGGAAGTCGTTCGACTTCATGGCATTCCTAGCTCTATCGTCTGTGATCGAGACACTATCTTTACTAGTCACTTCTGGAAGTGCCTACAGTCAGCTTTGGGCTCAAAGCTGAATCTCTCGACTGCTTATCATCCTCAGACCGACGGTCAGACGGAGAGGGTGAATCGTATTTTAGAGGATCTTTTGCGCTGTTGTATTCTGGATTTCGGAGGTAGTTGGGAGGATCACTTACCGCTTGTAAAGTTCTCCTACAACAACAGCTTTCAGTCTAGTATCGGCATGGCACCTTTCGAGGCTCTTTACGGAAGGCCATGTCGCTCTCCTGCTTGTTGGTTAGAATCTGGTGAGAAGCACCTTCTTGGTCCAGATTTAGTTCGGGAATCTTCTGAGAAGATTATTCTTATCCATCAGAGAATGAAAGAGGCACAGGACCGCCAGAAATCCTACGCGGACAACCGTAGGAAGCCTCTTGAGTTCTCCATTGGTGATCATGTCTTTATTCGGATATCTCCCATGAAGGAGGTTGTGCGTTTCAGCTCTACAGGGAAGTTGACTCCTCGCTATGTCGGACCATTTCCTATTACGGAACGCATCGGCCCCGTTGCTTATCGTGTGGCTCTACCTGCTCATTTCTCTGGAAAACATGATGTGTTTCATGTTTCTCAGCTTCGCAAGTGTGTGCGCGACCCCGATTGTATTATCGAGCCTCATATCGTGCCCGATCTGGAGATCTCACCCGATTTATCTTTGGAGCAGCAACCTCTTCGTGTGCTTGATTCGGAGGTTAGACGCCTTCGCAACAAAGAGGTTCCACTCGTGAAGATTCAATGGTCACCGAATCCTAAGGACTGCACTTGGGAGACCAGAGAATCTATCGAGCGCTCTTATCCTGGCTTTCTCCCATCTTCTTCTGCGGGTGAGAATTCTCTCTTTGATCTCTATCACTTCTTTTGTGGATTTGACGTTATAGACGACATCTATCTTAAGGAATTGCGGGGACGCAATTTTCTTAAGGGGGGAGTCTGTAACAACCCGGGATTTGCATTACCAATTAATAAATAAAAGTTAGGATTTTATTTATTTTAATGAAGCATAAAAGGATTTGGAATAACAAAATTTATTTGAAAAAGGCTATTTTAATTAAATGGGAAATATGGGATTTTAAAATGAGGATAAAATGTTATTTTTGGAAAGTAAAATATTTTAGGAGAGGATTTAAAATGGGTTTGAATAAGAAAAGTGAGTTTTATAAACATATATGAACACTTAGAAATTTTTTGAAAACATGGAAATAACTCTCTTCATATTGGGTTATTAAACCTTACCCAATAACCCACCCTAAACTTCCTCTATAAATTATCTCAAACTCTCCTAACCTCATTCATCAAAACCCTAACCATTTCCTAAAGCTTTCATAACAAAAATGGCCTCCATCTTCATCTCCTTCTAGTTTTAGCTTATGCAAGTCATTCTATGAAAAGGTAATGCAAATACCCACCTCAAATCCATATTTTATATCTTCATAATTTCTGAAATTTGATTAGTAACACATGTTTTATGTGTTTTTTTGATCTTATAGCCTCCTAATCACCTTTTGCTAATTTGGGTTGATGCTATAATAGTATTTGTTGCTTTCAAGAGAGGTATATTGCTAAAAACCTCTTCTAGCATGTGTTTAATCATCTTTTGATTTCAATAATCATTTAGTAACACATGTTTTCTTATGTAACATGTGAATCATAGCTCTTTGATCATCTTTGCTTTCATTTTGGGGTTGCACATAAGGTGTTTGTGATATTGCTTCATTAAGGTAATTACTATCTATTAGTGATTATTGCTAGTTATATCTATTAGTGATTATTGCTAGTTAATTTTGATGAAAATTTAATGCCAAAATTTGAAAAAAACACCCCTAAATCACTAAAAACATCAATATTTGCTGGCTGGAATTGCACAGCCTGAAAACGGGCTGAAACATAAATCTGAGAGCCCAAAAGTAGGCCTGGGTTGCACCCAGGCTCCCATATACAGCAGGCTAGCCCAGTTGGGCTAGCCAGAAGCAGGGCCAGCCCAGTTGGGCTGGCGCGCACGCAACCCAGCCCGCGTGGGCTGGGACATGGTTCCCAGCCCAGGCGGACTAGGACTAAACTGATCCCAGCCCGCATGGGCTAGGACATTGTTCCCAGCCTAGTCGGGCTGGGACTAAACAGATCCCAGCCCGCGTGGGCCGGGACTTGGTTCCCAGCCCAGGCGGGCTGGGACTAAACTGATCCCAGCCCGCGTGGGCTGGGACTAAACAGATCCCAGCCCGCGTGGGCTGGGACTTGGTTCCCAGCCCTAGCGGGCTGGGACTAAACTGATCCCAGCCCGCGTGGGCTGGGACATTGTTCCCAGCCCAGGCGGGCTGGGACTAAACTGATCCCAGCCCGCCAGGCGGGCTGGGGCAGGCTGACGCGGGCCGGGGGCCCGCGTTCAAAATAATAAAAAAAAATAAAAAAAAATTACTGTGTAAACTCTGTTTTCAGATTTTTATCTTCACTTCGCGATGCCGCCACGATCGCATCAGAAGTCAGAATTCGACGTTTTTGGTCTCGTTGGGAAGGTGGAGTTTCGAACTACATCTCTGAAAAATTTGAGCAACATCGGAGTTCGTTTGGTACTTCGAATTTCGTGTCGAAGTTGAACTCTGGTCGCTGTTTGTAAACAGTGTAAATCTTGTTCTGGGTCCAACTTTGAGACGTCGTTACCACTTCGTCTCAACTCGGAATCCAGAAATTCTTTTTGCATCTTAAAGTAGGGATGTTGGACTACATGCCTGCAAATTTTCATGACATTTGGACATGGTTTGCTGGTCCAAATAAATTTCCGAACTTGGGTTCGCAACTGTTTTTGAATGTTTACAAACACTTAGAATATTTTTCAGTGATTTTCTGGTTTTATTGATTTCTTTGAGATTTGTCTCTAGATTTCGTACACGGGTTTTATGAATCATTTTCAAAAGATTTTTCACTCCTAAATGGCTTTAGAAATTATTATATAATATTATTTTTAATTATTAAATTAATTACTCCATAATAGGAGAGTTTTCAAAAGCCGTTTTAAAATGGTTTCAAAATCAATTATAAATCCGTTTCGCACCATTATTTTCTATAATAAAAATCTCACACTCACTTTTTAGCACGTCGAGCGAAGTGGAAAGGTGCTTAAACGGTTAGGAAATCTCCGGCCTATGGAACCGTGTGTATTTCCTTTCCGGTTAATCCCCGACCTATTCGATTGATCGTTTTGACCTCTGGGTCTAGTTTACCGATGATACGAGGTGGACTTTTTATTGTTTGGAGTGTGAGATTGCTATTGGTTAGGAAACCGTTTAGTGCGAACGTGGGGTATGAGACTCATTGTTAACACTTTACGGGTTCCTCTCCAAGAAGTTAGTGACACATTAGCCTTTGGGCGGCCAGTACTGGACCTCTGGGTCACCACGCCTCTGGGCAACCGTCTCTGGACACCTGCTCTATGGAGCAGTTTATTTTTCGGCGTGCGCCTCTGGGCCTTTATCCTTCTGGGAAGGATCTCGCCGTCTCGCGCGTTCCGCATCTGTGCGAGTGATCGATCACAACTCTACAGTACTTGGCAACAACGACTCTGGTCGGTGCACGTGCAACATTTGTATTATCTAATGATTTTTATATTCATTCGAGTACCGCCATTCGGTGTTGGTTCTATGGAACCATACGATGTAAGTGTGATTACCTTGTGGATTCACAGTGTCTCTGGACACTGCTTTTCAGTGTTTGATTTCATTGACTTTTCAGTATATCCCCATTGCTCTTTGGAGCATCGATCTTTGCTTGGGCATTGATTACAGACTCTGGTCACTCTTGGGATTATTGCCTATGGGCATCTTTTTATAGCTTTGGCTACGCCGATGATATGAGGCGATTTTATTTATTCTACACTTTGGTGTTGATTTCTCTTTGGAGATTTTTATTGTTTATTGATGATTAGGGATCGTCATTATATTCATGTGGTTCATAATATACTTCTCTTTGGATAAGTACGGTTTTATTTATGTACAGCATTATGATATATCTCAGTTATTACTGATTGTTTAGCTAGCCTGACCCGAGTGCTTTCGCTCGGGTCAGACCGAGTTGTTTCAGGTTAGGTCTCTGGACTTAGCTTCTGTGCTTCCGCTTTGGACTTATCTGCTATGCTTTTGAGATAGCTTGTCTTAGTGTCCGCTTATGTTATTATTCAGACTTTGATATGTACATATTGTTGACTCACATGTGTGAGCAGTGGCTTTGTACCCACTTATGATATTTGGATCTGTATTGACGATGTATTGTTCTGGGATTTTATATATGTTATGTGATTTTGTTCTGTGATGCTATTTCATTATGTTATTATGCTTTGTCCCGATAGATCTTTAGCCATTTTGGTCCTACCATGAACTTCCCAAAATACCCTTCACTCTTATATAATTCAAGTATTATATATATTATTCTCTTTACAATCACCTAAAACAAAAACTAATTTATGTAATTTCAAACCTATTATTTCTACGCTTGACCGGAACAATTCAAACTAAGTTAAAACTTGAATATTTCAATAAATATATTTCTAGGTTTGCATGTTCATTGAAATAAGAATATGTCAAATATGCACATCAGATGATAAAAGATTCTTCTAAATAATTTAACAAATCTTTAATAATAGTTATAATACATTTGATGTCATATTTTTTTGTATCGGCATAAAGTACAAAAAAATGCTCATTTATTTTAATATCACTTGAAAATTTGATCCAACTTCTTTTATAAATTCAAAATTTTTCGATATAAATTTTACAAAATCATAATATCTTAGGATATAATAAATAAACCTCCATAAATATTACTTAATCTTAGTGTAGCTTAAATATAGTGTGCAACAAATAAATTTTCTTTACAAATTCAAAACTTCTTTTTACAAATATTACCAAATCTTAATACTACTTAAAATAAGTTCTAACAAATTAATTTCTTTTACAAATTAATAAAAACAAAAATTTAAACCACCACCGATGTAGATGTTGCAACTAATATAGAATTAAAAGAACAAAAATTCAAACTAACAACAAATAAACTTTTTGAATATGTTAAACATCTTCACTTTATAAAAAACAATTCACGCATAAAGCGCGTGCCATCATCACGCGTGAAGCACATGCTGTAACGCTCGTAATATATAAACTAAATTAAAGATTGACAAAGAAATGCAAGAATATACTTACCAATAAACCTTTTGGCATGTTGTTACTTCAATACCCATGTAAGAACTGAATAACATACCTATTTAAACATTTGTGTCTTGGTCACTTAACTGTGAAATTGACTAAGGTTGTTTATTATCTTCTATGAGTTATGAACTCTAAAGCAATACAAGGGTATAAATATAGATCTGTATTACATTACATAGAAAAAAAAGTGGTGAACAACTGCATTCAAATACGAGAAATATCAATGAAAATGTTTCATTCAAAATGAGAAAGTAAATTATATGTTAATACATCGGTTATTGATTTTGACGAACCATATACAACCATATAAATTATAGATACTAATGTTTCGCCAAGTTATATATCATGTAGTGCATAATATTGCACACGTGTTGAATCAAAGACTGTACATGTAACGATGCGACTTTTCGAACCTCGAATGTCGACACTAATACATCCACGGTATTGGTGTACCGAGCACCCAAGTGCCGAAAAGACAGAAAGTTGGGGTAAAATAAAAGAAAAGGAATAGAACAAGACAAGAAGAACACAATATCAGAATCTAACAATGGAATGATAATTTATAATATCAAAAGAACGGTACAAAGGGTTACTTTGAATATAGGATTTTCAGCGTAACAAAACCTAAGTACTGTCATCAGCCTGGGCAGTTATAGCAACCTGTCCTCATAATGCTAATATACGCATATAGCTAAAACGGAACAACTTAAATAGAAATAGATAGATAATGCAAGCCTCCAGCTTGACTTTTGAACTTAGAAGCATCCAAGGTAAAACCTGATACTTAGTCCACACGAAAGAGTACGTGAAGATTTTAGAAAAAAAAACCAAGCGTCGGACATAAGTCTGGTATGAGAAAACTCGATATACATGAATATATATAACAACGACTATTGAGACCGAACAGATTCTCTTAACATTTTTTGTCACGATCCAAAATCCAGCGTTCGAAAATCGACACCCATACTTCACTTGTACTCGAATGTCGCAGATTCAATCGTTGAAATTCGACTCGTGCCGGAGCTTATAACACAGTAAGTATAACAACACAGCGGAAGAAAGAAATAGATGATATCATATACAACTCCAATGAATACAATATCCAGAATGATATATAACAATGATATCAATAATACAAGAATATCAGAGATATGATACAATAACAGCGGAAAAACAGAAGTGATAACTCCAAATGATCCGACAAAGAGAATGAGTCCAACGACTCCAACATCTAGCTCGAACCACCATCACCATCCATAAAGATAAGCAAACTCAGTGCGTGAACTCCAGACACTGAACTAGCTCCAGATAATCCACTAAACCTGACTATCTGAAAAGAAACCCAACTCTAGACTGCCCGTGTGGAAAATTATGGGCACCCAAAGTTTAGGAAGGGAACAATAAACTTCTAGTCAGTCATGGGACTGGTATGAGTAACAAAAACAGTTATTTTCACAAAGAAAATAAAAGAATTTCGCAATGCTTTTGGAAAATGAAACTACCAAAAGGCCTCCCGCCACACACACAATGCAAACGCAGAATTGGAGGAGATTTCTCCTTATGATAGTAAAAAATGCTTACTATGCAAAAATCCTTGGATTATTATTATTAGTGCATAGTGGAAAACATCTCGAAAGTATAATATTAATCTTAGCCAGCATAGACATTCCGAACTATGCCTACTATAGCTACCATCTAAACAGTGGTGACCACCATAAGTAAATGGCAGGTTCTACAACTAAAACCGTACCGGGTTCGTATTGTTTCTTTGGATTTTCCAACAAATGGTCAGGCTAAGGAACTTTCTATGCCACATGGAAACGCCTCTGGAGGGACGCCCCGAGAACCACCTGGCTCTCTGCCAACACAAGGACGGTTACCCCCTTCCCGAGTAGTAAACCTGAGATATGCCACCACCGGTCGTTTGCGACCTTTATTCGAGGCGCCTCGATCACATAGCAACAATCACACAGAGTAAATGAGATTGGAGCTACCACACAGGTAAATATCTGGGCTCCATACCATGATACCACCTTTTTCCAGAAGGAATGGACATACCCTAGGGGAGCTACCCCTGAAACCTTGCCGCATCTTTGATGTTTCGACCATTTCCGGTCTGTGAGGCTCGATGAGGTATCGTCCACAAAGCTACGCTTTTTCACAAAGCCATGCTTTGATCAACAAATGATCATCAACACACAGCCGCACTCAGCATGCCACACTACCAAATTGGGAATATATCACTGATAACCTTCAACTACATAACCTCTGAGCTCGTATGTCTCAGAGAAGGGTGTTAAGCTAAGAGAATAAATCTCCGCCACCAAACAGAAATGTATTTGAAAGAAATAAGCTTTGTATCTCAAAGTGTAGTGTCAGACATACAACCATACAAGTCTGTTCTGAGTTCGAACAGAACCGAAGGCACTTCCAAAGAAGCCCTTGCAATCCGGATAATTTCTAATCACGTCCGGACTTCCCACCACATATGGAGTCTCTATACCGGGGACCAGTCGATGCAGAGACATTCGACGAGTTGTCCTTTCGTTTTCGAAAATATCCGGTCTTCACCACTGGTCTTCAAATGCTATCCATATACGACATATCATTATTCGGAATGGGTTATATGACACAAAGGTCCTCTCCTGGCTAAACCGAATAATGAGCGCAATATTTTAAAAACATATGGATATTGGAATTTCAGTTAAGTCACAACTTATTATCCAAAACTTCTCTTTCAAATGGTTTAAACACATTACCATTTCAATCTTTTACACAAAGATTTATATCACAAAGTTCACCCAGTTTCACAAAGATCCATTCATAGATTTTCCAATCGATTTCCATTTCAATTGGATTAACTCATCCAATCTTTAACACAAAGATTTAATTGATAGCTTTCAAAACAATTTCATTTCAATCTTTTATACGAAAGGTACACCTTTCCAATTTCAAAACAAAGTTCAACAAACTTTCACAAAGATTTATTTATAACTTTGAAAACCATTTTCATTTCAGTTTTGAGATTCTTTTGACACAAATTGGAAATTCATTCCTTATATGAAAGCTTCTATTATTTGAAAACAAATAGTTTTCATTTCGGAAAATCTGATTCATTTATACGAGTTAAAGTCCTTGGGTTAAATTCAAATTCTCAAAACCATACTTTTAAAATGGTTTAAATTTATATAAACACATTTTTAACATTTTTAACCATAATTTCCATTTATGGAATTCAATTCCAAATTTTGAATTCAAATTCAAATTAAATTATTTAAATTGGAAAACTTTACCAAGTTATTCAATTTAACTTTTATCTTAAAAATTCTTTTTCAAAAGCTTTAACATTTAACCCAAATCCATTTCCAAAATCAATTGAAATTAAAATTTCAATTTCAAAGAAATATTAAATTTAAATTATCTGTGACTTAACCGATTTCCTCGTGAAATCCATATTTGTGTGTGTATAAGTGTGGTCCAGGGGTTTCACACACAATAGTGCAATATTATTCGATCATCACAGATTAGAATACAGAAATATATTTGATAAGCGGTATAAACTATAACGCTTATCGTTCATTCACAAATCACAGATATATCACAGATAAAATAAATTACATTCATCACAGCTTGAATTAAAACAATTCATATCACACTATAGAGAATATCAAACAATTCACAGCATTCAATAGAATACAGTCATCCATAAGTAAGGTTAATGAATCATCTAATTAATTGAAACCAGATTAATCACTAACCCAGGTTAATTACAAATTATTTCAATTAATTAATCTTTAATTAATTACATTAATTAATTAACCCTTAATTAATTTCCATTTAATTAATTATCCTTTAATTAATTCATTAACCATTAATCATTTAATTATCCTTTAATTAATCGTATTTAGTAATTACTCTTTAATTACTTTATTAAATTAATAAATCTTTAATCATCAAAACCTTAATTAAATTTAAGATAAACCATTTATCTTATTAGTTACTTAATTATCACTAACTTATTAATTTAAAACATTCTATTCTTTTAAATTAACACTTAATTACATTTATGAATTAAGTTTAAATAACTTAAAAATTTAACTTAACAAATTCAAGTTAAACAAATCATATAAATTTTTAAATCAAATGTTAAAGAAAACATTTATTATATATGAAAGAAATTCATTTAAGAAAAATGTTTAAGCTAGATTAATTTAAAAATTTAAAACTTGCTTTTATTTAAACTTAAAAACACTGTTTAAATATTTGCTTCGGGTTCAGCCCGACTCCTACCCGAGTCATGCCTCGAGTATTTCTTCCCTCTCTTTTTTTTTCGTTCTTTTCCTTTTTTAAAAAAACTTGTTAACTTTAAACTGTTAACCTGTCTTACACTCACGTTCCACTACCCGAGCCCATACTCGAGTTTCCTTCTCGTTTCCCCGAGCTTCTTCCCGAGCCCAAAACCACAGACACACGATCCTTACCGTGCACGTGCACAATCGTTCTGCCTCGCTCCGATCAATCCTGTCGTCCTCTACAAGTCATCGACGATTGACTCGAGCCCTCAGATCACCCAGCACCTCGAAACGTCGATGAATTCGAAAACGAACCACTCGACCCAACTGGAATAAAAAATCAATCACCAAAAATTGATTTGCCTCGCCGCCTTAGGCCACCAGAGGCCACGCGCTTCCGTCACGAGCTTCCCTAATCGAACACGCACCGCCACCAATCATCCCTGTCCAGTCCGATGCGACGTAGACAACACCATTGCTTCGAGAAACGATCGACAAAAACATAGGGATAAAACCCTAGTTCGATCCAAACCATCCCCCACACTAAATTAAAAATTCCTTTCGCATTTTTCCTATGATTATTGATCGTTCCAGCACCTCCATGCCAAATTTCGCCAAACATTATAACGCCGATCACCAAATTTTCCCCAAAACCCATATCTCGTTCATCTCGCAAATGCCACCTCAATTCGAAACTAAAAACTCTGATTTTTGTTTTAAAAATCATTATTTTCGAAATAGTTTTAGGTGATATAATCAAATCTGGAATTCATGCAATTCGAAATTTAGACAAATCTTGAATTTTTACTGTATCTCTTCTTTCAAACAAAACCATTCCATATTATATTAAAAAATATATTTTTAAAATTAAGCTATGATGATTTTAAACATGTTTTGTTTTAATATTACAAGCTAGAAGAGATTGAGGAAGATAGAATTTAGTTTTTGAACTAAAATTCAAACCTGTTCATTAATTAACAAAGTCATCTTTATTTCCTGTTTTCCAAATATACACAGAGTATATGTATATATACACAGACATCTTTCTATAGCCATACAACATCGTTGGATTCAAACTACCCAGATGATCACATGCACATCAGATATCCAAAACAAATTTTGGTTTAAGAGTGAGTTTACTCACAGTGTTTCAAGAGAAAAAGAACAAAGCCTGAAACTTGCAAGCTGAAGCTTCTTTTGATCTCTGGATTCCATTGATTTGAGTTGTTTTAATTGAACTTTTGTTTATGTTTTACAAGAGTATATACTTCAGATTTTCTCAAGTTTTTGATGGACGAAACTGGATGAAATTTGATATGTAGAAATTGGGTTACAGGGTAATGATATAACTAGTATAAGATTGTTGTATTTGGTCAGGGATATTTCTATTCAATGGTGGCTGAGCATTTATTATGTTGTATCATTTTTATAATTTTTTTCTTTAGTTCGGCTGTTACAAAATGAAGATAAAATGAAGATAGTTTGATGTGGCTTTCTTTTACTAAAGTATACCTATCAACCATAGCAACCAAAGCAAACAAGGCAGCCAATACATCCAAACAAACAATTCTGGCCTATCCGGAGTTTATGTCCCATATTAATATATCGAATCTTCTTCCTGGATCTACCAGAAACTATCGAAGAATTGAGAAAAGAAATGCTGAACAAAAGAGATTGATAGAGAAAAGATTTTTTCCTTGTTCTTACAGGGTATTGACCATTTATAGTCGTATTCCCATGTCCCCTATCTCATCCTCTTCTTGCACTCATACTCACTATCAGTGGATAGCAAGAGAATTTACTGAGGCATACGGACATATATCTTAGGAATTACTCATTCTAGGGTATACTTCACCCTATCTCTAATGAGCTACTTAATGTGTTATGCTCCTGATCTAAAGTTCAACCTTAGCTCTGATACCAAAATGTCACAATCCAAAATCCAGCGTTCTAAAATCGACACTAGTAC
This sequence comes from Allium fistulosum, assembly GCA_030737815.1. Lineage (NCBI taxonomy): Eukaryota > Viridiplantae > Streptophyta > Magnoliopsida > Asparagales > Amaryllidaceae > Allium > Allium fistulosum. The sequence goes on from CM060908.1 coordinate 151,251,545, forward strand.
TTCACTTGTACTCGAATGCCGCAGATTCAATCGTTGAAATTCGACTCATGCCGGAGCTTATAACACAGTAAGTATAACAACACAGCGGAAGAAAGAAATAGATGATATCATATACAACTCAAATGAATACAATATCCAGAATGATATATAACAATGATATCAATAATACAAGAATATCAGAGATATGATACAATAACAGCGGAAAAACAGAAGTGATAACTCCAAATGATCCGACAAAGAGAATGAGTCCAACGAATCCAACATCTAGCTCGAACCACCATCACCATCCATAAAGATAAGCAAACTCAGTGGGTGAACTCCAGACACTGAACTAGCTCCAGATAATCCACTAAACCTGACTATCTGAAAAGAAACCCAACTCTAGACTGCCCGTGAGGAAAATTATGGGCACCCAGAGTTTAGGAAGGGAACAATAAACTTCGAGTCAGTCATGGGACTGGTGTGAGTAACAAAAACAGTTATTTTCACAAAGAAAATAAAAGAATTTCGCAATGCTTTTGGAAAATGAAACTACCAAAAGGCCTCCCGCCACACACACAATGCAAACGCAGAATTGGAGGAGATTTCTCCTTATGATAGTAAAAAATGCTTACTATGCAAAAATCCTTGGATTATTATTATTAGTGCATAGTGGTAAACATCTCGAAAGTATAATATTAATCTTAGCCAGCATAGACATTCCGAACTATGCCTACTATAGCTACCATCTAAACAGTGGTGACCACCATAAGTAAATGGCAGGTTCTACAACTAAAACCGTACCGGGTTCGTATTGTTTCTTTGGATTTTCCAACAAATGGTCAGGCTAAGGAACTTCCTATGCCACATGGAAACGCCTCTGGAGGGATGCCCCGAGAACCACCTGGCTCTCTGCCAATACAAGGACGGTTACCCCCTTCCCGAGTAGTAAACCTGAGATATGCCACCCCTGGTCGTTTGCGACCTTTATTCGAGGCGCCTCGATCACACAGCAACAATCACACAGAGTAATTAAATGAGATTGGAGCTACCACACAGGTAAATATCTGGGCTCCATACCATGATACCACCTTTTTCCAGAAGGAATGGACATACCCTAGGGGAGCTACCCTTGAAACCTTGCCGCATCTTTGCTGTTTCGACCATTTCCGGTCTGTGAGGCTCGATGAGGTATCGTCCACAAAGCTACGCTTTTTGACAAAGCCATGCTTTGATCAACAAATGATCATCAACACACAGCCGCACTCAGCATGCCACACTACCAAATTGGGAATATATCACTGATAACCTTCAACTACATAACCTCTGAGCTCGTATGTCTCAGAGAAGGGTGTTAAGCTAAGAGAATAAATCTCCACCACCAAACAGAAATGTATTTGAAAGAAATAAGCTTTGTATCTCAAAGTGTAGTGTCAGACATACAACCATACAAGTCTGTTCCGAGTTCGAACAGAACCGAAGGCACTTCCAAAGAATCCCTTGCAATCCGGATAATTTCTAATCACGTCCGGACTTCCCACCACATATGGAGTCTCTATACCGGGGACCAGTCGATGCAGAGACATTCGACGAGTTGTCCTTTCGTTTTCGAAAATATCCGGTCTTCACCACTGGTCTTCAAATGCTATCCATATACGACATACCATTATTCGGAATGGGTTATATGACACAAAGGTCCTCTCCCGGCTAAACTGAATAATGAGCGCAATATTTTAAAAACATATGGATATTGGAATTTCAGTTAAGTCACAACTTATTATCCAAAACTTCTCTTTCAAATGGTTTAAACACATTACCATTTCAATCTTTTACACAAAGATTTATATCACAAAGTTCACCCAGTTTCACAAAGATCCATTCATAGATTTTCCAATCGATTTCCATTTCAATTGGATTAACTCATCCAATCTTTAGCACAAAGATTTAATTGATAGCTTTCAAAACAATTTCATTTCAATCTTTTATACGAAAGGTACACCTTTCCAATTTCAAAACAAAGTTCAACAAACTTTCACAAAGATTTATTTATAACTTGGAAAACCATTTTCATTTCAGTTTTGAGATTCTTTTGACACAAATTGGAAATTCATTCCTTATATGAAAGCTTCTATTATTTGAAAACAAATAGTTTTCATTTCGGAAAATCTGATTCATTCATACGAGTTAAAGTCCTTGGGTTAAATTCAAATTCTCAAAACCATACTTTTAAAATGGTTTAAATTTATATAAACACATTTATAACATTTTTAACCATAATTTCCAATTATGGAATTCAATTCCAAATTTTGAATTCAAATTCAAATTAAATTATTTAAATTGGAAAACTTTACCAAGTTATTCAGTTTAACTTTTATCTTAAAAATTCTTTTTCAAAAGCTTTAACATTTAACCCAAATCCATTTCCAAAATCAATTGAAATTAAAATTTCAATTTCAAAGAAATATTAAATTTAAATTATCTGTGACTTAACCGATTTCCTCATGAAATCCATATTTGTGTGTGTATAAGTGTGGTCCAGGGGTTTCACACACAATAGTGCAACATTATTCGATCATCACAGATCAGAATACAGAAATATATTTGATAAGCGGTATAAACTATAACGCTTATCGTTCATTCACAGATCATAGATATATCACAGATAAAATAAATTACATTCATCACAGCTTGAATTAAAACAATTCATATCACACAGTAGAGAATATCAAACAATTCACAACATTCAATAGAATACAGTCATCCATAAGTAAGGTTAATGAATCATCTAATTAATTGAAACCAGATTAATCACTAACCCAGGTTAATTACAAATTATTTCAATTAATTAATCTTTAATTAATTACATTAATTAATTAACCCTTAATTAATTTCCATTTAATTAATTATCCTTTAATTAATTCATTAACCATTAATCATTTAATTATCCTTTAATTAATCGTATTTAGCAATTACTCTTTAATTACTTTATTAATTTAATAAATCTTTAATCATCAAAACCTTAATTAAATTTAAGATAAACCATTTATCTTATTAGTTACTTAATTATCACTAACATATTAATTTAAAACATTCTATTCTTTTAAATTAACACTTAATTACATTTATGAATTAAGTTTAAATAACTTAAAAATTTAACTTAACAAATTCAAGTTAAACAAATTATATAACTTTTTAAATCAAATGTTAAAGAAAACATTTATTATATATGAAAGAAATTCATTTAAGAAAAATGTTTAAGCTAGATTTATTTAAAAATTTAAAACTTGCTTTTATTTAAACTTAAAAACACTGTTTAAATATTTGCTTCGGGTGCAGCCCGGCTCCTACCCGAGTCATGCCCCGAGTATTTCTTCCCTCTCTTTTTTTTCGTTCTTTCCCTTTTTTAAAAAAACTTGTTAACTTTAATCTGTTAACCTGTCTTACACTCATGTTCCACTACCCGAGCCCATACTCGAGTTTCCTTCTCGTTTCCCCGAGATTCTTCCCGAGCCCAAAACCACAGACACACGATCCTCACCGTGCACGCGCACAATCGCTCCGCCTCACTCCGATCAATCCTGTCGTCCTCTACAAGTCGTCGACGATTGACTCGAGCCCTCAGATCACCCAGCACCTCGAAACGTCGATGAATTCGAAAACGAACCACTCGACCCAACTGGAATAAAAACTCGATCGCCAAAAATTGATTTGCCTCGCCGCCTTAGGCCACCAGAGGCCACGCGCTTCCGTTACGAGCTTCCCTTATCGACCACGCACCACCACCAATCATCCATGTCCAGTCCGATGCGATGTAGACAACACCATTGCTTCGAGAAACGATCGACAAAAACATAGGGATAAAACCCTAGTTCGATCCAAACCATCCCCCATACTGAATTAAAAATTCCTTTCGCATTTTTCCTATGATTATTGATCGTTCCAGTACCTCCATGCCAAATTTTGCCAAACATTATCACGCCGATCACCAGATTTTCCCCAAAACCCATATCTCGTTCATCTCGCAAATGCCACCTCAATTCAAAACTAAAAACTCTGATTTTTGTTTTAAAAATCATTATTTTCGAAATAGTTTTAGGTGATATAATCAAATCTGGAATTCATGCAATTTGAAATTTGGACAAATCTTGAATTTTTACTGTATCTCTTCTTTCAAACAAAACCATTCCATATTATATTAAAAATATATTTTAAAATTAAGCTACGATGAGTTTAAACATGTTTTGTTTTAATATTACAAGCTAGAAGAGATTGAGGACGATGGAATTTAGTTTTTGAACTAAAATTCAAACCTGTTCATTAATTAATAGAGACATCTTTATTTCCTGTTTTCCAAATATACACAGAGTATATGTATATATACACAGACATCTTTCTATAGCCATACAACAAAGTTAGATTCAAACTACCCAGATGATCACATGCACATCAGATATCCAAAACAAATTTTGGTTTAAGAGTGAGTTTACTCACAGTGTTTCAAGAGAAAAAGAACAAAGCCTGAAACTTGCAAGTTGAAGCTTCTTTTGATCTCTGGATTCCATTGATTTGAGTTGTTTTAATTGAACTTTTGTTTATGTTTTACAAGAGTATATACTTCAGATTTTCTCAAGTTTTTGATGGACGAAACTGGATGAAATTTGATATGTAGAAATTGGGTTACAGGGTAATGATATAACTAGTACAAGATTGTTGTATTTGGTCAGGGATATTTCTATTCAATGGTGGCTGAGCATTTATTATGTTGTATCATTTTTATAATTTTTTTCTTTAGTTCGGCTGTTACAAAATGAAGATAAAATGAAGATAGTTTGATGTGGCTTTCTTTTACTAAAGTATACCTATCAACCATAGCAACCAAAGCAAACAAGGCAGCCAATACATCCAAACAAACAATTCTGGCCTATCCGGAGTTTATGTCCCATATTAATATATCGAATCTTCTTCCTGGATCTACTAGAAACTATCGAAGAATTGAGAAAAGAAATGCTGAACAAAAGAGATTGATAGAGAAAAGATTTTTTCCTTGTTCTTACAGGGTATTGACCATTTATAGTCGTATTCCCATGTCCCCTATCTCATCCTCTTCTTGCACTCATACTCACTATCAGTGGATAGCAAGAGAATTTACTGAGGCATACGGACATATATCTTAGGAATTACTCATTCTAGGGTATACTTCACCTTATCTCTAATGAGCTACTTAATGTGTTATGCTCCTGATCTAAAGTTCAACCTTAGCTCTGATACCAAAATGTCACGATCCAAAATCCAGCGTTCTAAAATCGACACTAGTACTTCACTTGTACTCGAATGCCGCAGATTCAATCGTTGAAATTCGACTCATGCCGGAGCTTATAACACAGTAAGTATAACAACACAGCGGAAGAAAGAAATAGATGATATCATATACAACTCAAATGAATACAATATCCAGAATGATATATAACAATGATATCAATAATACAAGAATATCAGAGATATGATACAATAACAGCGGAAAAACAGAAGTGATAACTCCAAAGGATCCGACAAAGAGAATGAGTCCAACGACTCCAACATCTAGCTCGAACCACCATCACCATCCATAAAGATAAGCAAACTCAGTGGGTGAACTCCAGACACTGAACTAGCTCCAGATAATCCACTAAACCTGACTATCTGAAAAGAAACCCAACTCTAGACTGCCCGTGAGGAAAATTATGGGCACCCAGAGTTTAGGAAGGGAACAATAAACTTCGAGTCAGTCATGGGACTGGTGTGAGTAACAAAAACAGTTATTTTCACAAAGAAAATAAAAGAATTTCGCAATGCTTTTGGAAAATGAAACTACCAAAAGGCCTCCCGCCACACACAATGCAAACGCAGAATTGGAGGAGATTTCTCCTTATGATAGTAAAAAATGCTTACTATGCAAAAATCCTTGGATTATTATTATTAGCGCATAGTGGTAAACATCTCGAAAGTATAATATTAATCTTAGCCAGCATAGACATTCCGAACTATGCCTACTATAGCTACCATCTAAACAGTGGTGACCACCATAAGTAAATGGCAGGTTCTACAACTAAAACTGTACCGGGTTCGTATTGTTTCTTTGGATTTTCCAACAAATGGTCAGGCTAAGGAACTTCCTATGGCACATGGAAACGCCTCTGGAGGGACGCCCCGAGAACCACCTGGCTCTCTACCAACACAAGGACGGTTACCCCCTTCCCGAGTAGTAAACCTGAGATATGCCACCCCCGGTCGTTTGCGACCTTTATTCGAGGCGCCTCGATCACACAGCAACAATCACACAGAGTAATTAAATGAGATTGGAGCTACCACACAGGTAAATATCTGGGCTCCATACCATGATACCACCTTTTTCCAGAAGGAATGGACATACCCTAGGGGAGCTACCCTTGAAACCTTGCCGCATCTTTGCTGTTTCGACCATTTCCGGTCTGTGAGGCTCGATGAGGTATCGTCCACAAAGCTACGCTTTTTGACAAAGCCATGCTTTGATCAACAAATGATCATCAACACACAGCCGCACTCAGCATGCCACACTACCAAATTGGGAATATATCACTGATAACCTTCAACTACATAACCTCTGAGCTCGTGTGTCTCAGAGAAGGGTGTTAAGCTAAGAGAATAAATCTCCGCCACCAAACAGAAATGTATTTGAAAGAAATAAGCTTTGTATCTCAAAGTGTAGTGTCAGACATACAACCATACAAGTCTGTTCCGAGTTCGAACAGAACCGAAGGCACTTCCAAAGAATCCCTTGCAATCCGGATAATTTCTAATCACGTCCGGACTTCCCACCACATATGGAGTCTCTATACCGGGGACCAGTCGATGCAGAGACATTCGACGAGTTGTCCTTTCGTTTTCGAAAATATCCGGTCTTCACCACTGGTCTTCAAATGCTATCCATATACGACATATCATTATTCGGAATGGGTTATATGACACAAAGGTCCACTCCCGGCTAAACTGAATAATGAGCGCAATATTTTAAAAACATATGGATATTGGAATTTCAGTTAAGTCACAACTTATTATCCAAAACTTCTCTTTCAAATGGTTTAAACACATTACCATTTCAATCTTTTACACAAAGATTTATATCACAAAGTTCACCCAGTTTCACAAAGATCCATTCATAGATTTTCCAATCGATTTCCATTTCAATTGGATTAACTCATCCAATCTTTAGCACAAAGATTTAATTGATAGCTTTCAAAACAATTTCATTTCAATCTTTTATACGAAAGGTACACCTTTCCAATTTCAAAACAAAGTTCAACAAACTTTCACAAAGATTTATTTATAACTTGGAAAACCATTTTCATTTCAGTTTTGAGATTCTTTTGACACAAATTGGAAATTCATTCCTTATATGAAAGCTTCTATTATTTGAAAACAAATAGTTTTCATTTCGGAAAATCTGATTCATTCATACGAGTTAAAGTCCTTGGGTTAAATTCAAATTCTCAAAACCATACTTTTAAAATGGTTTAAATTTATATAAACACATTTATAACATTTTTAACCATAATTTCCAATTATGGAATTCAATTCCAAATTTTGAATTCAAATTCAAATTAAATTATTTAAATTGGAAAACTTTACCAAGTTATTCAGTTTAACTTTTATCTTAAAAATTCTTTTTCAAAAGCTTTAACATTTAACCCAAATCCATTTCCAAAATCAATTGAAATTAAAATTTCAATTTCAAAGAAATATTAAATTTAAATTATCTGTGACTTAACCGATTTCCTCATGAAATCCATATTTGTGTGTGTATAAGTGTGGTCCAGGGGTTTCACACACAATAGTGCAACATTATTCGATCATCACAGATCAGAATATAGAAATATATTTGATAAGCGGTATAAACTATAACGCTTATCGTTCATTCACAGATCATAGATATATCACAGATAAAATAAATTACATTCATCACAGCTTGAATTAAAACAATTCATATCACACAGTAGAGAATATCAAACAATTCACAACATTCAATAGAATATAGTCATCCATAAGTAAGGTTAATGAATCATCTAATTAATTGAAACCAGATTAATCACTAACCCAGGTTAATTACAAATTATTTCAATTAATTAATCTTTAATTAATTACATTAATTAATTAACCCTTAATTAATTTCCATTTAATTAATTATCCTTTAATTAATTCATTAACCATTAATCATTTAATTATCCTTTAATTAATCGTATTTAGCAATTACTCTTTAATTACTTTATTAATTTAATAAATCTTTAATCATCAAAACCTTAATTAAATTTAAGATAAACCATTTATCTTATTAGTTACTTAATTATCACTAACATATTAATTTAAAACATTCTATTCTTTTAAATTAACACTTAATTACATTTATGAATTAAGTTTAAATAACTTAAAAATTTAACTTAACAAATTCAAGTTAAACAAATTATATAACTTTTTAAATCAAATGTTAAAGAAAACATTTATTATATATGAAAGAAATTCATTTAAGAAAAATGTTTAAGCTAGATTTATTTAAAAATTTAAAACTTGCTTTTATTTAAACTTAAAAACACTGTTTAAATATTTGCTTCGGGTGCAGCCCGGCTCCTACCCGAGTCATGCCCCGAGTATTTCTTCCCTCTCTTTTTTTTCGTTCTTTCCCTTTTTTAAAAAAACTTGTTAACTTTAATCTGTTAACCTGTCTTACACTCATGTTCCACTACCCGAGCCCATACTCGAGTTTCCTTCTCGTTTCCCCGAGATTCTTCCCGAGCCCAAAACCACAGACACACGATCCTCACCGTGCACGTGCACAATCGCTCCGCCTCGCTCCGATCAATCCTGTCGTCCTCTACAAGTCGTCGACGATTGACTCGAGCCCTCAGATCACCCAGCACCTCGAAACGTCGATGAATTCGAAAACGAACCACTCGACCCAACTGGAATAAAAACTCGATCGCCAAAAATTGATTTGCCTCGCCGCCTTAGGCCACCAGAGGCCACGCGCTTCCGTTACGAGCTTCCCTTATCGACCACGCACCACCACCAATCATCCCTGTCTAGTCCGATGCGATGTAGACAACACCATTGCTTCGAGAAACGATCGACAAAAACATAGGGATAAAACCCTAGTTCGATCCAAACCATCCCCTATACTGAATTAAAAATTCCTTTCGCATTTTTCCTATGATTATTGATCGTTCCAGTACCTCCATGCCAAATTTTGCCAAACATTATCACGCCGATCACCAGATTTTCCCCAAAACCCATATCTCGTTCATCTCGCAAATGCCACCTCAATTCAAAACTAAAAACTCTGATTTTTGTTTTAAAAATCATTATTTTCGAAATAGTTTTAGGTGATATAATCAAATCTGGAATTCATGCAATTCGAAATTTGGACAAATCTTGAATTTTTACTGTATCTCTTCTTTCAAACAAAACCATTCCATATTATATTAAAAATATATTTTAAAATTAAGCTACGATGAGTTTAAACATGTTTTGTTTTAATATTACAAGCTAGAAGAGATTGAGGACGATGGAATTTAGTTTTTGAACTAAAATTCAAACCTGTTCATTAATTAACAGAGACATCTTTATTTCCTGTTTTCCAAATATACACAGAGTATATGTATATATACACAGACATCTTTCTATAGCCATACAACATAGTTAGATTCAAACTACCCAGATGATCACATGCACATCAGATATCGAAAACAAATTTTGGTTTAAGAGTGAGTTTACTCACAGTGTTTCAAGAGAAAAAGAACAAAGCCTGAAACTTGCAAGTTGAAGCTTCTTTTGATCTCTGGATTCCATTGATTTGAGTTGTTTTAATTGAACTTTTGTTTATGTTTTACAAGAGTAAATACTTCATATTTTCTCAAGTTTTTGATGGACGAAACTGGATGAAAATTGATATGTAGAAATTGGGTTACAGGGTAATGATATAACTAGTACAAGATTTTTGTATTTGGTCAGGGATATTTCTATTCAATGGTGGCTGAGCATTTATTATGTTGTACCATTTTTATAATTTTTTTCTTTAGTTCGGCTGTTACAAAATGAAGATAAAATGAAGATAGTTTGATGTGGCTTTCTTTTACAAGCTAATGCATTTATATATTTTATTTGTATGTATATTACTTGTTTCTTACTTTCATATATATATATGAATACTTGTTTCATACTTGTTTAAATTTAGCTAATGGGTCACTTTATATTACATAATTCATCTTATAATTTTTTTTTTCCAACTTAAGTATTAGTTTTATCTTCATACAAATTGTCTTGTATTTTTCTATATATTTATTTCAATAGTCTATATTTTATATTTATTTTTGATGTATTTTGTTTTACTTTATTTTATTTTTCTTTTATTATTTAGTTTGTTTTTATTCTATTTGTATTTTTCTATTGATTTATTAACATTTATATATTTACTTTATATTGAATAAAACTATATATATATAATTTTTCCATAATTTATCTTATGTATTTTTATATTTATTTTGTAATATAGGTGAATTTTTATTTTTGTTTATGTTATTATATTTTATCCAATGTATTTACTTTATACTTTTATATCTTATATATTTTCATTTTTAAACCATTTATTTACGATTTAAATTCAAATAAAATATATATCTATATATAATTTCAAATTTACTCGTATAGGCACAACTATATAGATTCACATATATATATATATATACAATTTCTAAATTTAAAATGATTTAATATATTTTTATTTAGATTCGGGGAAACTTGCAATCAATTTATCAATTAATTATACAAATTTTATTCAAAAATCCAATTAATTATCAATTTAAATTTATATAAAATTTGGGGTCATTACAGTTTTCAACTCAAAAGAAACCAACCATTTATTAAGTTTAATATAGTAGCATGATAAATAATGTCTAGTGTGTGGGATATAATAATATCAAATAGTTGTAGTGCTTACATTGGTCACACTACAACATATTATGTTAAACTCAAAACTGCTATGGTACGCTCACTTGATGGATTTTCCACAGAGGTGTCTCTAGTAAACTGAAGTGGGTCTCCATGCACACGGATTAGAAAACACCTTCCGTGCATCGTATATATTTAGATAAAATATACCATAAGGTAAACACAAGCGGCCCACACCCAAACATAAACATGAACCACGTGGAACCAAATACCATCAACTCCTGGTATCAACATATCAATAAGCATACTCTAGATCTGGAGTTGATAATATCCTGTCGTGGGTCAGCCATACACCAAACTGTGCAGCCTATTCTGTCTTTAGCCATTTCTGATATCGAGGTTACATTCAACATCTTTCACACGAATCTTTATCAATCAAACAAAACACGAAACCCAAATTGGATCCTCCCATCCAAATTGATGTCAAAACTACACATGGATTTTCATATCTCAATAGATCTTGGAAGCACACATGGATTGGATTATGATAAGAGGATTGTGTTATTGAAGAAAGGGAGGGAGATTCATACTTTGTCTTATGGAAGAGCCTAGTTCGGTTATGACTAGTTTTCTTTATTTTCTAGATGTGGTAGAGGAGGAGTTGGGTTCTATCCCTGTTGTTCAAGAATTTGCGGATGTCTTCAAAGAGGTATCAGGTTTACCACCATATAGGGAGATAGAATTTCACATTGATTTAGTAAAGGATGTGAAACCTATTGTATTGACAGTTCATAAACTCGCCTCGAAAGAGAAATTGGAGGTTAAAAATCAGGTTAGTGATTTGTTGCGGAAGGGCTTGATCCGACTGAAGTGACCCACTTCTTATATTCAATTTATAATGAATTTTCTATTGAGTTTTTTTTACATGTATATATATATATACTTCAATGGATCACTTATCTTAATAAAGTTTTTCCCAAGATTCCTTATTCTACCAATATATAAATACTAGTATATAAAATCAAATTAGACCATTTATATATATGAAGATATATAAATGACTCTTTGCCTATCAGAGTAATTTTAAATTGGCAAAGAAATTTAATCACACCTTATTTCTCATATTCCAGAGATTTGGTGTCACATAGCCCTTTCTGTTCATTCTTTTTTTTTTAATTTTCTTTCTTAAAACTCAAGCTTGATTATAGGGTCAAATAGTACCATTTTTTTCTTCTTATTTTCTTGCTTTACTTCTCAAATTATTTGATTCTTGGATTTACAAGCCATATATTTAAATTCTAGGATTTTGTAATTTATTACTTATTATTCTATGCTAATTAAAGGGTGTTTAAAATAACTCATTCACCTTAATTTAGCCCGGGGTTCATACATCATATTCAAACAATTTTGTTTCAGATAAGGATACTCATGTTTTGATATATATATATATATATATATATATTATGCAGGGATCATATGAATAATCAAGTGCTAAACTGGATTGAAGGCCAAGCAGAGAAAACAATATATTTAGGCAAAGTGCATATGCAAACACACATACTAAATGAAGACTTAGCATATACATGGTCAAGGTAATGTCAAAAATCAGATCAATGCAATTTTCTAGATGAACATATGGTGCTCACATCTGGTAATCTTTAAATAACAGGTGATAGTAGTCAGTGTGCTATGGAATAATGGACATGCTTATTACTAATAAGATCACATGACACTACAATCTACAGCAGGTCTGATTATAACCAAATGAAACCAGACTTGAATCAAGTATCTAGAGAATGGGGTTTAATTCAGCATAGTTGTAGTGTAGCTTCTCAATACCAAACATGCATATGAACTTGTTACCCAAAACAATACAACTTTTCACTGGAAAATCAGATATCCAGATAGGATTTCAAGTTATGTTTTCAAACTCTTGCATGTGCTTGTATCAGTTACAAGCCATAGTTAAGTTCTACTGGATAACCAAGACATGATACTACCCATTTACTCAAAACTTGACACCTATTTATTCATGAACAATTTCAATGCCATAACTGAAGCTAAACCAATATGTTTAGGAGAAACATTTCCACATATTAGATTATATGGCATGTTTTCTCCCATCTCAGTCCATCAAATCACTTCAGAAGCTATTGGATTAAATCCCTAACTCACAAACACATCTGTTGCTTAAATCAACTATCCTCAAACACATATAGTACCTCAGTTTTACAAGTTCTTTTAAAAACTCTTTAGATCTCTAATACTGAGAATTGCTTAAGACATCATAGAGTTTTCCTAACTTTATTTATTACAAAGACACCATTGCATTTCCTAAAAACATTTCTAAAAGCAACCAGATCTTCAAACATCCATGCAAGTAAGCTATTCATACTTCTTTTCCTGCAACAACATTTTGAGCTGCCTCAATAAAATGAGACACCCCAAATATTGCAAAGGCAACAAATAGGGTCAGAAGTAAATTCTGGTATGAGTGAAATCAAAATATAATAACTTGTCATTTTAATTATTGTGCAGTGTATTCATATGCTAGATGCAATTTGGATTTATAATGTAAACTGGGTATATATATATTTAAGCTCCTACTACACTCATGCACACAAACAGTCATTCATTCATTCAATACAGTATACATATACACGTACTCTTATGGAATTAACTCATTTTAATTCCATAGTTCAGCTCTAAATCTTGATTTATCAATTTAATTTGGTCTTATCTTTTTGCCATTGAACACCATATGTGCATTGCAAGGGACTCAATTCTGTTAACCCCTGCACAGAGGCCTATAGGACTTAAACAAGTCATGCACATACCCATCATACCCCTTATGATGAATAGATCAAGGCTTTTCTCCTAGATTAGTTTTATAATCTAGTGACCAGTCTCATTTCTTTTTTTCAGAAAAATTTATTAACTCTTGAAATGCTTTTACATTCTTTCTTTCTTTTTCCATAAATCAGAAAGAGTTAGACTCACTCAGTGATTTCAACTGACCATACTATCATTCATGAAAATAATACTATATCTCATTTTTTTCCAGTTGTTTTATTCAAAATTTGTTTTAACACTTGCATATCTCCTATATTCAAGAATATCATGATCACTTAAACAAATCCAGTAGAATCTTACAAAAAGAATTCTTATACTCAATTTTATTGTGAACATAGGGTAAAGTTTTTGAGAAAAACCCATAAAACATTTTAGCTTTAGATCTGAACAAATCAGCACATAAATAATTTATTGCATTGTTCATCTCAAATTTAAAACAATCTAGACATAAGCATGAACCTCCTTTGTTCACACTGCCTAGCTTATTTTCCAGTAATACCCTACTTCACAATAAAATGCATTTATCTTACTAATCATATTTACAAACTGATGTTTTAAGGTACTGGATCCATATCAGAGATCATGGTATTTTCTTATCGAACAGTCAAACAAAACAGATCAAAGCATCAACTAGAGATTTATCAAAACACCAACCATTCTCATCATTCATTTATTCAGAAAAACAAATTGATCAAGCACAAAAATAAAATGGTTGCCCTTAACTTGGGTCTTAATGCCTTAGCCTCATGAGATTGATTAATCACTCACCTTTCTTTGCTCCTCCCCGAGAATATTCAAGCCTGAAAACAATGTGAGTTTATTTTATTTTAAATTTTTATTTCCCCTATTTTCTCCTCAGAAACAACTTTTTCCCCTCCCTTGATTTAAATCAATTTGCTAGGGTTTAAATGGAGGAAAAACCCATTCTATCCTTATCTTACTCAGAGAATCATATGTGTATCATTATGGCCAAAAGTGCCATTTTCCCTTGATTTCTATTTCTGGTAAAACAGTTTGCTTTTCTCTTTTCTGGATACATGCTATTTGCATGATTTTTATTTACACACTGTTTTCATATGACTCAACTTCACTATGTATTATTTTTATACCTAAGTCATTTCTCATGTTTCTTTCTATAAACTTGATTTTTAACTAACATAATTTACCATTTGCTTCTTTCTTAATTTATTTCAAAAATGCTTTCACAAATATTACTCAACTGGTTTCTATGCATTTTAATTATCAAAAGGGGTTATTTTACCACTTTTATATTTTTTTGACTACATATATATGTGATATTCATGAGATATGTGAACTTAAAAATTCATTCATACTTTAGCTATTTTGCTTCTCATCTTTATCTATTGAAATAATTATTCTCTTTTGATATTCATTTTCAAATTATTTTATTCTTCAATTATTTTCTATTAACTAATTAAATTTTCTTTTTTTTATTTCAGAATTATTTTTATCTCCAAAATTTTTGGGTTTTCACATAATCTCCTCCTAAAAGGAATTGTGTCCCGCAATTATATATATTTTTCTTTCCCACTGTGCAACAGTTTAATCTTTATCTCAGCAATTTAAAATCTTATGCATCCAGAACTAATCAAATATA
Source organism: Allium fistulosum (assembly GCA_030737815.1). Taxonomy (NCBI): domain Eukaryota; kingdom Viridiplantae; phylum Streptophyta; class Magnoliopsida; order Asparagales; family Amaryllidaceae; genus Allium; species Allium fistulosum. Next base: position 151,266,948 of record CM060908.1, read on the forward strand.
TACATAAATGGTATTTAAATTTATTATAATTTCAGGCATACCTTTATGCAGAAAATAGATTAGGATGTTTATCCTTCATCCTATCTGCAGCCTCCCAAGTGCAATCATTTCCATCTAGACTCCACTGAATTTTAACCAATTTAATTATTTTGTTTCTTAATTTCTTCTCTTCTCTAGCCACTATGCCCACTGGTTCCTTTTTATAAACCAAGTTTTCTTGAATTTCAACATGTGTAGGGGATTCAAGAATAGTTTTCTTATCATGCACCCACTTTCTTAATTGAGATATATGAAATACATCATGTATGTTTCTCAATTCCTCTGGCAACTTCAATCTATAAGCCAAAGTTCCTATTCTCTGAACAATTTCATATGGGCCTATATACCTTGGTGATAGCTTTCCTGCTTTGCCAAATCTTAGTATTTTCCTCATGGGTGAAACTTTGAGAAATACATGATCCCCCACTTCAAACTCTACTGGCCTCCTCCTTTTATCTGCATATGCTTTCTGTCTTTCTTGTGCCACTCTCATTCTTTGCCTTACTAATTCAATTCTTGCAGAATTTTCCTTCACATGCTCTGGTCCAAGCAATACTGTCTCACCTACCTCCATCCAACATGCAGGAGATAAGCAAGGCTTTCCATACAAGGCCTCAAATGGAGCCATACCTATGGTGGACTGGTAGCTATTATTATTATAAGCAAACTCAGCTAAATAAAGATGGTCTTCCCAGTTGCCACCAAAATCAAGTATGCATGCTCTAAGTGAGTCTTCTAAAACTTTATTAACAATCTCAGTTTGCCCATCTGTTTATGGGTGGTAGGCTATGCTTAGGCTTAGTTCTGTCCCCATGGCTTCTTGAAAGCTACTCCAAAATCTTGAGGTAAACAAGATGTCTCTATCACTAATGATAGTCTTGGGAATACCATGCAATCTCATTATCTCCTTCACAAATAATTGAGCTAGCTTATGAGCATTTCTGTTTGAACTTATTGGGATGAAGTGTGCTGTTTTTGTGAGTCTATCAACCACTACCCAAATACTATCATTGCCCCTTCTTGTTCTTGGCAAACCATCCACAAAATCCATTGAAATGCTTTCCCACTTCCAGGTAGGCACTTCCAAAGGTTGCAGTAAACCTGAGGGTCTTTGATAATCTGCCTTAACTTGTTGGCATGTTAAACAATTTTCCACATATTTTGCCACTGCTCCTTTCATCCCTGGCCACCAGTAATTTCTCTTGAGATCATGGTTCATTTTTGTACCACCTGGGTGTATTGTATATTTTGTTTTGTGATGTTCATCCATAACTTCTTGCTTCAGTTCCTCTATATTTGGTATGCAGAGTTTCCCCTTTTTCCTTAAGTAACCTTTTTCATCTACTTCATAATTTTCCACTGTCATGCCTTGTGACATCATATCTTTCTTCTCTTTTAAATTTGTGTCTTGATTCTGCATTTGTCCTATTTTATCAACCAGAGTTGACCTTAAGGAAATGAGGTTTAGTTTTCCATATTCAATCATATCACTGTGTGCCTTATCTGATACTCCCATTTCTTCTTTTATTTCCACTTCACTAAGGATTGTCAAATCCTTGAATTCAGTCATCATTAAGCTTGCCAACTTTGCTTGATGCCTACTCAATGCATCTGCCACTTTGTTAGCTTTTCCAGGGGTATACAATATATCAAGACCATAGGCAGCTAGAAATTCTACCCACCTATGTTGCCTCATGTTCAAGTCTTTTTGGGAAAACAAATATTTAAGTGACTTGTGATCTGTAAACAATTCAAACTTAGCACCGAATAAGTAGTGTCTCCATAACTTCAATGCATATACTACAGCAGCTAGTTCTAAGTCATGTGTAGCATACCTAGTTTCATTTGGCTTGAGTTGCCTTGATGCATATGCTATGACTCTACCATGTTGCATAAGCACTGCCCCTAATCCAGATCCACTAGCATCTGTGTAAACCACTAACCCTTCATTACCCTCTGGAACCTGTAAGACAGGAGCTTCCACCAGTGCCTTCTTTAGTGATGAAAAAGCTTGTTCACACTTCTCTGTCCACACATATGGTTGCTCCTTTTTAGTTAACTTGGTCAATGGGATGGCTATTCTTGCAAAGTCTTTTATAAACCTTCTATAGTAGCCTGCCATTCCCAAAAATGATCTCACCTCAGTCACTGATTTGGGTCTACTCCATGACTGCACTGCTATCACCTTAGTTGGATCTACACTAACCCTTTGTTGTGATATAATGTGTCCCAAAAATTTTACTTCATCCTGCCAAAATGTACATTTAGAGAATTTGGCCTTTAAATCATGTGCTCTCAGTCTAGACAAAACCAGATGCAAGTGTTTTGCATGATCCTCTTCTGATTTTGAATACACTAATATGTCATCAATGAAAACCACTACAAATTTGTCTAGAAAGTCTCTAAATGTCCTATTCATTAAATCTACAAAATAGGATGGTGCATTTGTTAATCCAAAAGGCATTACTAAGAATTCATTTAAGCCATACCTTGTGTTGAAAGCAGTGTATTTAATACTCTCCTCTTCAACATTCATTTGGTGAAATCTAGGGGCTAAGTCTAGCCTTGAGAAAATTCTTGCTCCATTTAATTGATCAAATAGATCATCAATTCTGGGGAGTGGGTATTTGTTTTTGATGGTCACCTTATTTAATTCTCTGTAATCAATACACATTCTTAGTGTACCATCATGCTTCTTCACAAATACAACTAGAGAACCCCAGTTTGAACTACTAGGCCTTATGAAGCCTCTTTGCTCTAATTCTTCCAACTGTTGCTTTAATTCTACCAATTCTTTTGGACCCATTCTGGTAGGCTTTTTGATGATAGAACTTGATCTTGGAATTATCCTTATTTGAAATTCCACTGGTCTATTTTCTGGAACTCCTTCAACTTCCCCAAAAACATCTGGATATTTATATACTACTTTTATGTCTTCTAAAGTCATTCCTTTTCAGTCTTACTCCATAGTTGATTAAGGCAATTTATCTTGGCTACTTCACTCATGACTATGATATTTTTACCATTTTCTGTTTTCAAAGAAATTGTAAAATTTTCTAAATTCAAAATTGCTTTGATTTTTCTCAACCAATCTACTCCTAGAATAATTCCTATTCTAGGATATTTTAACACAAACAAGTCAGATTTAAACATGTTTCCTCCTATGTTTAATTCTACTCCCAAACATTTTAATCCTAGCAGACAAGAGCTACCTAGTGGGCTTTGAATAAACAAGGGTTTTTCAACTGTATTGTATGTGAGAGCTAATTTATCCACTATATCTTGTGAGATTAGAGAATGTGTGGCTCTAGTGTCATATATAACTGTGATTGGGTAATTTTTAATTAGAAGTATACCTTCCAATTGTCCAAAGTTTCCCACTGCATTTGCCTTTGCCTTAGCTTCCAATGATCCTACCCTTGCTCCTTTCTTGAACTCTGGGCAGTTCCTCTTAATATGACCTTCTTTCCCATAGTTATAGCAGCTGAATGGTACTTTCTTAGCTGCTTGACACCTATTGCTCATGTGTCCTTCCTTGCCACAATTGTAGCAGGTAACCTTCTTGTGAGGACCGCCCATGACCCCTGCACCGAATCTAGGAATAGTGCGCTGTAAAGTGTGCCAGGCAACCATGGACGATTGTCAGGGTAGATTAAAACAACAGAATCTATCGTATTACTCACAGCGCATGGACAAAATACAATAGAACATATGTATAGTGAAGCTTTACAGAACAAAATGACATCATATAAAAACTCCATAATAGTTGAATACAAGCATCCAAATAGTCAATACATCAAGCCTCACTACATATCTCTCAGAGAATACAAAACAGCGGAATATCCAGTACATATAATAAGAAGATAATATGCAACCCTCCATCTCGTCTTCGATATCAGCATCGTGAGAAGAGAACAGCACCTGTCACCTGCTACCTAGTCTGCCCGTCCCAAAATGGACGAACATCCCAAGGCAATAAGAATTAAAACATAAAGCCTTGAGTCAGACAACAGTCTTAGTGAGCAGTAAATTAACTAACAACATACCAAAAGAGCATAAAGGAAAAGGAATAGGAATACAACCCTCCCACTCCAACCTCATTCTACAATGATAGCCCCCAGACACAAACTAAGCAGAAGCAAACATAGCAGAGCATACAATTTAAAGTAAAGCTACTATCACTTGAGTCAAGGGCGATGTTTTCCAAGTACCAAGGCCTAAATCAGATAAGCACCCAGAAAATACCGCTCTTGAGTCCGAATGACGATACAACCAAACATCCATGACTCTGGCTATCACTGTTATCATTGCTTCGATATCATCGTTAATTGAATGACCGACACATTCTTTCAGCCGTCCGTCAAGGGCTAATGGAAACCCCGGTTCTAGACATAACTCCCGCACGTCGTCGCAACCCGTGCCTAGGACTATCGAATCTGCCCAGAGTACTTGACCATCAATAGTTAGTCGTTGGGACTATCGAATCTGCCCAAACGTACTCTTGCTTAGAGCATGCTAGAACCTTCAACAACGATGCTATCCAAGCCTCCTAGTCATCCTCCTCGACGACTATTCTCATATCCATTCATTATCCTCAACTCGAATCATATCACCGAGTTATCAACATGCTTGGAATGATCCCGTCTGGATTAGTCCAAGTCTTCATCACATGATTGCCTCGCTTCATCACATCCTCGCGAAGCCTCATCTCAACATCACATCATCAAATCTATGCATAAGAGCTTCATCATCCCGCTACATATGACACGAGCAGCTTTCCCAATTCAAGAGCCTTTCCCTTAGCTTTTGAATCATCTTCGATCTAAATCTAATCATCAATCATCTAGTTCATAACAATCAATCAAATCAAACATCAATCCAAGCAATCAAGCATTCAAATATGATCTAAGTAGACAATTATAACAATAATGGCATTTTCGTAATTAAAGAGTTGAAAGTCCAATAAACATGAAAACATGAAATATATCTCTACAAACTTGATGAACGAACTTGCATAGGTTAACATATGATAAAATGGATGTAACATCATCATGAACAATGGATCTATATGGATCTACACTTAGGATGAAGAAAATGCATGGAAATCACTATTTTAACACCAAATCGAGCCAACAATCCGATATACTCCTTTGGATCCGTGTGAGAGATAATCACCACTCACCAAATCACCTCAACAAATCCAAATCAACACGCTTCAGATCTGGACAGCGAAGGATCAAGCTTGATCTATCACGAATCCGCTTCAAACGAAGAAATCTCTCTTGAAAAGATGAAGATCTTCAATCTAAGCTCTTGAATCTTCAATCTTGATCTTCGATTTGGATGGATGGAAGCACTAGATTAGAGTGGAGAAAAGAAGTGAAGAAGTGTAGAAGTCGAGCTCTCAAAATGGCAGCACTTCGTCGCTTCAAAATCTGGATCCCAAAAAGTGAGAAAAACCCTTCCTATTTATAGCTGAAATTCCACTAAGTCGTAACTCGGCTATCTCCTAAGTCGTCTCCGACTTATACCCCATACGACCTACGACTTACAGCTATGCCATCCTACGACTTAACCAGAAGCATCTGCGACCTAACAACTCAGGCGCTACAACGACTCACAACAAAACAGCTATCTCCTAAGTCGTCTCCGACTTATACCATGCGCGCCTATGACTCAACAAAACCCAAACCCCCTACGACTTAATGCGTGCGCCTATCTCATAAGTCGGTTACGACCTAACTGGGTATACGACTCAACTACTAAGTCGTCTACGACTTAAAACAGTACGACTTAACACAGCACTCCTTAACACGGCCACGACTCAACTAGGCTACGACTTAAAGGATACGACTTAACTGGTTAGACGACTTATCACTTAACTCGGTCAGCTCTTATGTCGTAAATCCCTAGGTCGGTTACTTACTTAGGTTGTCTATCCCTTAACTCGGCAACGACTTACAACCTGCGACTTAATACTTGCCGAGTTAACTCCGACCTACTAACTTAGCCCAGCTACGACTCATCTCCTTAGGTCGCTAACCCACCCGGTCGACCTAACTTGGTAACAACTTAACCCTTAGGCCGCTTACGACCTAACCAACCAAGCTACCAGACGACCTAACACATAGCGACCTATCCCCTAAACAGCTTACTCCACTAGGTCTGCCTACCCTTGAGTCGCCAATTCTATAAGTCGGTCACGACCTATCACTTAGGTCGTTCACGACCTAGGACTTAGAAAAATTCTACATAAAATCTGAAATGGCTCAAAAATGCTAAAATTCCAGATTTTGACAAACTTTTCGATCCGTAAAAATACGGGTCGTTACATTCTCTCCCCTTAGGAATTTCGCCCCCGAAATTCCAAGCAAACAAAGCAATCAAAGACTATTCTGTACGCCTACCATCCATAGCAATCAACAAACCATGCATCCAATTCTAACTTAGCGTACAGAATTCTAAGACTTAGAACAAGTTACAATATCGCGAGATGAGACGACACCTTAGGGCTATACCTTGAAGAGTTCAGGATGAGCTGCCTTCATCCTCTCTTCCACCTCCCACGTACAGTCGTTATCATCATCACTCCATTGTATCTTGAGCAACTTAACTACCTTCCTCCTAAGCTGTTTTGTGTCAGTTTCAACAACACGAAGCGGCTTACGAGGTCTTCTATCGACTGGATCAACTTCGAAATCTTCACAGCTATCAGCATAAACCACCGTACTCGAGTCGTGCACATACTTCCGTAGATATGATACGTGAAAAACATTGTGCACACTCGACATCTTCTCCGGTAACTCCAATCTGTAGGCGAGCTTTCCAATTCGCTCGATGATCGGGAATGGTCCAACAAATCTCGGAGTCAATTTTCCTTTCTTCCCGAATCGAATAACATTCTTCAGTGGAGAAATCTTCACAAAAACCATATCTCCCACGTCGAATTCCAAATCCTGACGACGCTTATCAGCATAACTCTTCTGACGATCTTGGGCTGCCTTCATTCGTTGCCGAATGATCTCTATACAATCTGAAGTCTGCCGAATCATCTCTGGCCCAAGTATCAGCTTTTCTCCAGTTTCCAACCAACATGTCGGAGAGTTACACGGTCTTCCATACAATGCCTCATACGGTGCCATACCAATGCTTGACTGGTAACTGTTGTTGTACGCAAACTCCACCAAATGAAGGTGATCTTCCCATGATCCTCCGAAGTCCAAAACACATGCTCTAAGAAGATCTTCCAAAACTCGGTTGACTCTCTCGGTCTGACCATGGAATCGAACTATCCACTTCACATACAACTCAGCCAACTTTGATGCAGTCCTAGTCGATCGAACAGGAATGAATCTTGCACTCTTAGTCAAACGATCCACGATAACCCAAATCCCTTCATTTCCCGTTCTGGTTCTAGGTAGCCCATCAATAAAATCCATCGACACTTGCTCCCACTTCCATGTAGGAACTTCTAATGGCTGAAGCAATCCACTTGGCTTCTTCTGCTCGGCTTTTACCAACTGGCAGTTCATACATTTGGAAATAAAATTTCCAACATCCTTCTTCATGCCTTCCCAGTAGTAGGTTCTCTTCATATCTCGATACATCTTATTTCCACCTGGATGAATTGTCAACTTCGAGTGATGACTTTCCTTCAGAACTTCACTCCTCAATTCATCTATATCGGGAACGACTAGTCGTCCTTGCCTTCGAAGCCAACCCTCTCGATCGACCTCGAATCCTTTATCTTTTTCTGGATCCAATCCAGATTCCAAATCACGGATAATCCTGACAAGCTTATCGTCTCGTTTTTGGCTCTCTCCAATCCTTTCCACAAGAGAAGGTCTTATCGATAAGTTTGCCAACATCTCAGGTTCCAATTCACACCTAGGCCTGAAGTCAAATCCAGCTAAATACTCGAGATTCTTCCATTCTGAAAACATGGCTCCCAATCCTGCATGTCTTCGACTTAACGCATCTGCCACCGCGTTACCTTTTCCCGGAGTATAAGCTATATCAAAATCATACGATGCCAAAAACTCTAGCCATCGTTGCTGCCGAAGATTCAAATCCTTTTGGGAGAAAAGATACTTTAATGACTTGTGATCCGTAAACAACTCGAATCGAACTCCCAACAGATAATGTCTCCACATCTTCAGAGCAAAAACAATTGCCGCTAAATCCAAATCATGAGTCGGGTAATTCCTTTCATGCGGCTTTAGTTGTCGACTGGCATACACAACAACTTTATCCTTTTGCATCAGCACTGCTCCAAGTCCAGTACCACATGCGTCGGTGTAAACCACCATCTCATCATTCCCACTTGGAATAGTCAAAACAGGAGCACTCGTCAATCTCTCTTTGAGGATTCCGAAAGCTTGCTCACACTTAGCATCCCAACTGAACACTTGGTCCTTCTTCGTCAATCCTGTTAACGGTGCAGCTATCTTGGAGAAGTCTTTGATAAACCGTCGATAATATCCTGCTAATCCAAGAAAACTTCTCACATCAGATGCATTCTTAGGTCTAACCCAATCCTGGATTGCTGCCACCTTAGCGGGATCAACCGCTATTCCATTTCCAGAAATCACATGGCCTAAGAACCTCACTTCACTCTTCCAGAAGTGACACTTCGAAAACTTAGCCTTCAGCTGATGCTTCCGTAAGATTTCCAAAACAATTCGCAAGTGCGTCTTGTGCTCTTCTTCCGTTTTGGAATAAATCAGAATATCATCCACGAACACAAGTACGAACTTGTTCAACTGATCTCTGAACACTCTATTCATAAGATCCACAAAATATGATGGCGCGTTAGTCAATCCAAACGGCATTACCAGCCACTCAAAGAAACCAGATGGTGTCCGAAAAGCAGTTTTCGGCACACTATCCTTAGCCACTCTCAACTGGTGAAATCCCGTTGCCAAATCCATCTGAGAAAACACCTTAGCTTCGTGAAGCTGATCAAACAAGTCATCTATCCTTGGCAATGGATACTTGTTCTTCTTAGTCACCTTATTCAGCTCACGATAATCCACACACAATCTCAACGATCCATCTGCCTTGGTTGCGAACACAACTGGTGCACCCCACTCGGACACGCTACGCCGAATGAATCCTTTCTGTAAAAGGTCTTCAACTTGCACCTTCAACTCATGCTGTTCCCTAGGCGCCATCCGCCTAAGAGGCATCACAACAGGTCTGGCTCCTTCAACTACATCTATACGAAACTCGATCTCTCTATGCGGCGGCAACCCTTTGACTTTGTCAAAGACATCCTCGAATCCATTAGCGATCGGTACTGATGACAGTCCATCCCGTGGAACAACTAGCGAATACATGAAGCTCATGAAGACGCCTTCTTTATGCTTACATTGTATCACAATCTTTCGCCCCTCCACATTCTCGACTGTCACTTCCAACCTTTCGCAATCAACCTTAGCCGCATACTTACTAAGCCAGTCCATACCCAAAATAATTCCGAACCCCGCAAAGTTCAGAACAAAACAATCACAAACAAAAGAGCAACCATGACTCGACACAACCAGACCACGGCATAACATACACAAACAAGACGAACCCCCAACTGGATTAGTCACAACCAATGGCCTATCAACAATATCCGGTTCCAAACCTAACCGGCCTACGAGTTCATTACAAACAAACGAATGCGACGCTCCAGTATCAAACAGAACTCTAACTGGAACACCACATAGGAAAAGAGTACCTTGAACAACCACACTCTTTCCTTTCTCTTCAGCAGTAGGAGCTTTCGAAGACGACGGAACAGCTCCCAAAGCATAAGCTTGCACAATCTGCTTGTCCTTCCTCGGTTCTGGACAATTCTTCCTGATGTGCCTTGGCTTGTCACAGTTGTGACACTTCATTGGCACCTTCGGATTCTTACAATCCTTAGAGAAATGGCCCTTCTGCTGACAATTGTAGCAAGTCACCTCGCCTTTCGGCTTCTTCTAGCCATCCTTACCCTTCTGCTGCTGCTGCTTCCTCTTCTGGTTTCCACCCTGCTGTGGTTTAGAATCTCCCCTGGTAACAGCAACAACAGGTCCTTCCTTAGGAAACAGACTCTCATGCCTAAGAGCTTTCTCCACAAGCTTCTCAAATGAATCGTCCAAATGATCCACCAACTGTCTCCCAAGATAACTATCCAAGCCGGTCACAAACTTCTCATTCTTCTGATAAGCAGATTCAATATATGACCGGGCATACTTGGACAACGCTTCAAACTCAGAAACATACTCAAGAACAGATCTTCCACCTTGCTTGAGCTCCACAAACCTCTTGAACAGAACAAACTTTTGAGCTGTAGAAATGAACTTAGCTTCAAACCTAACTTGGAATTGCTCCCAAGTAATCTCTTCTTCCGGAGTATTGATGGTAATAGAGTTCCACCAATCAGAGGCTCTCCCTTGAAGCTGCCTTGATGCCAACTTCCTCTTAGTTGCATCATCAATTCCCAAATCACCAAAGATCCTTCTACAAGCATCTATCCATCTCTGGACTTCGATAGTTGATTCTGTTCCCAAGAAAACCTTCCCTCCAAGAGCAGTATAGTCCTTGCACAGCTTAGCAAAATCCACTGGTTTCGGAGTCTGAACCTGAACTCCAACATCAACTACCGCTCCCGGAACTGGTATCCTCCTCATGATCGAAGTCATCATAGCTTCGAACATGGCTGCATAATCAGCAGTCTCTTCAGTAGCACGGCCTTCCCTAGCAGCTGGTCTCCCTCTTCGACTCATTCTCAATATCTATAAAAAGGAATGATTAGAACATCTAGAGAAACAACTGCATAAAGGACTCAAACTCTACTAAGCCACTATATTATATATAGTATTCGTCCATCAAAATACAATTACGTCTCTCATACGTAGTTACGTCAGCGAGCGTTTGGTAAAATCGATTAACCAAAGCTCTGATACCAAATGTGAGGACCGCCCATGACCCCTGCACCGAATCTAGGAATAGTGCGCTGTAAAGTGTGCCAGGCAACCATGGACGATTGTCAGGGTAGATTAAAACAACAGAATCTATCGTATTACTCACAGCGCATGGACAAAATACAATAGAACATATGTATAGTGAAGCTTTACAGAACAAAATGACATCATATAAAAACTCCATAATAGTTGAATACAAGCATCCAAATAGTCAATACATCAAGCCTCACTACATATCTCTCAGAGAATACAAAACAGCGGAATATCCAGTACACATAATAAGAAGATAATATGCAACCCTCCATCTCGTCTTCGATATCAGCATCATGAGAAGAGAACAGCACCTGTCACCTGCTACATAGTCTGCCCGTCCCAAAATGGACGAACAACCCAAGGCAATAAGAATTAAAACATAAAGCCTTGAGTCAGACAACAGTCTTAGTGAGCAGTAAATTAACTAACAACATACCAAAAGAGCATAAAGGAAAAGGAATAGGAATACAACCCTCCCACTCCAACCTCATTCTACAGTGATAGCCCCCAGACACAAACTAAGCAGAAGCAAACATAGCAGAGCATACAATTTAAAGTAAAGCTACTATCACTTGAGTCAAGGGCGATGTTTTCCAAGTACCAAGGCCTAAATCAGATAAGCACCCAGAAAATACCGCTCTTGAGTCCGAATGACGATACAACCAAACATCCATGACTCTGGCTATCACTGTTATCATTGCTTCGATATCACCGTTAATTGAATGACCGGCACATTCTTTCAGCCGTCCGTCAAGGGCTAATGGAAACCCCGGTTCTAGACATAACTCCCGCACGTCGTCGCAACCCGTGCCTAGGACTATCGAATCTGCCCAGAGTACTCGACCATCAACAGTTAGTCGTTGGGACTATCGAATCTGCCCAAACGTACTCTTGCTTAGAGCATGCTAGAACCTTCAACAACGATGCTATCCAAGCCTCCTAGTCATCCTCCTCGACGACTATTCTCATATCCATTCATTATCCTCAACTCGAATCATATCACCGAGTTATCAACATGCTTGGAATGATCCCGTCTGGATTAGTCCAAGTCTTCATCACATGATTGCCTCGCTTCATCACATCCTCGCGAAGCCTCATCTCAACATCACATCATCAAATCTATGCATAAGAGCTTCATCATCCCGCTACATATGACACGAGCAGCTTTCCCAATTCAAGAGCCTTTCCCTTAGCTTTTGAATCATCTTCGATCTAAATCTAATCATCAATCATCTAGTTCATAACAATCAATCAAATCAAACATCAATCCAAGCAATCAAGCATTCAAATATGATCTAAGTAGACAATTATAACAATAATGGCATTTTCGTAATTAAAGAGTTGAAAGTCCAATAAACATGAAAACATGAAATATATCTCTACAAACTTGATGAACGAACTTGCATAGGTTAACATATGATAAAATGGATGTAACATCATCATGAACAATGGATCTATATGGATCTACACTTAGGATGAAGAAAATGCATGGAAATCACTATTTTAACACCAAATCGAGCCAACAATCCGATATACTTCTTTGGATCCGTGTGAGAGATAATCACCACTCACCAAATCACCTCAACAAACCCAAATCAACACACTTCAGATCTGGACAGCGAAGGATCAAGCTTGATCTATCACGAATCCGCTTCAAACGAAGAAATCTCTCTTGAAAAGATGAAGATCTTCAATCTAAGCTCTTGAATCTTCAATCTTGATCTTCGATTTGGATGGATGGAAGCACTAGATTAGAGTGGAGAAAAGAAGTGAAGAAGTGTAGAAGTCGAGCTCTCAAAATGGCAGCACTTCGTCGCTTCAAAATCTGGATCCCAAAAAGTGAGAAAAACCCTTCCTATTTATAGCTGAAATTCCACTAAGTCGTAACTCGGCTATCTCCTAAGTCGTCTCCGACTTATACCCCATACGACCTACGACTTACAGCTATGCCATCCTACGACTTAACCAGAAGCATCAGCGACCTAACAACTCAGGCGCTACAACGACTCACAACAAAACAACTATCTCCTAAGTCGTCTCCGACTTATACCATGCGCGCCTACGACTCAACAAAACCCAAACCCCCTACGACTTAATGCGTGCGCCTATCTCATAAGTCGGTTACGACCTAACTGGGTATACGACTCAACTACTAAGTCGTCTACGACTTAAAACAGTACGACTTAACACAGCACTCCTTAACACGGCCACGACTCAACTAGGCTACGACTTAAAGGATACGACTTAACTGGTTAGACGACTTATCACTTAACTCGGTCAGCTCTTATGTCGTAAATCCCTAGGTCGGTTACTTACTTAGGTTGTCTATCCCTTAACTCGGCAACGACTTACAACCTGCGACTTAATACTTGCCGAGTTAACTCCGACCTACTAACTTAGCCCAGCTATGACTCATCTCCTTAGGTCGCTAACCCACCCGGTCGACCTAACTTGGTAACAACTTAACCCTTAGGTCGCTTACGACCTAACCAACCAAGCTACCAGACGACCTAACACATAGCGACCTATCCCCTAAACAGCTTACTCCACTAGGTCTGCCTACCCTTGAGTCGCCAATTCTATAAGTCGGTCACGACCTATCACTTAGGTCGTTCACGACCTAGGACTTAGAAAAATTCTGCCTAAAATCTGAAATGGCTCAAAAATGCTAAAATTCTAGATTTTGACAAACTTTTCGATCCGTAAAAATACGGGTCGTTACACTTCTTCTTAATTTCCCCAGTGGCTGCTCCTTCAACTTTCTTGTCTACATTCTTCTTGTCATAAGGATGTGCTCTATTCTTCCCTTTCTTTTGATTGTTAGTTCTCATGTTCTTGAATTTTTCCCTTGCATTGTCATGTTGTTCAAAAGAAAGAGTTAGATCTATGACTTGATCAAATGTTCTGTCTTTATATGGTAGCATTGCTCTACTCAAACTAGCATTGAGTCCCTGAATGAACCTTGAATTCTTTGATTCTTCATTCCCTATGAGCATAGTTCCATACTTAGACAAACTCTCAAATTTTTGAGTGTATTCAGTCACACTCATTGGTCCTTGCCTCAGCCTTATAAATTCCTCTAGCAGTGTTGCCTTAGCTGTTGCTGGGACAAATCTTGCCTCAAGCATCTCCTTGAATTGATCCCATGTTATCTCATTTTCTGGCCTTCCTGTGATAATCACCTCCCACCAATCTAGTGCTGCTCCTTTGAGCCTTCTTGAAGCTATCTGCCTCTTTCTTTGATCATTAATTTTCATGTCTGCAAATATTCTTTCTAAAGTTCTCAACCATGTCTGCACATCCATAACCCCTTCAGTGCCTTCAAATTCCTTGCCTCCTAAGTTTGAAAAGGTCTTCAATAGTTTGGCTAATTCCTCATGAGGATTCTCTTCCCTGTGCACTGCTCCTTCTCTAAATGCCCTCACCAAATCTTGCAAATTAACCATTGGTGTTGTATTGGAGGGTCCTGCTCCAAGACTTGGTGGTCTTCCTACCATGATTTGTTATACAATTTTTACATAACTAGTTAGTTTAATTAGTAATTTAATTATTTCAGTAGTTTTATTTATACTGAAAATAGTGTTATGTATTTAGTCTCATAAGATTTTATTCTGATAAGAGAATTTGATCTTTATTTCTGCTATGTTTAATAACATAGCTCTGATACCAACTGAAGTGACCCACTTCTTATATTCAATTTATAATGAATTTTCTGTTGAGTTTTTTTTTACATGTATATATATATATACTTCAATGGATCACTTATCTTAATAAAGTTTTTCCCAAGATTCCTTATTCTACCAATATATAAATACTAGTATATAAAATCAAATTAGACCATTTATATATGTGAAGATATATAAGTGACTCTTTGTCTATCAGAGTAATTTTAAATTGGCAAAGAAATTTAATCACACCTTATTTCTCATATTCCAGAGATTTGGTGTCACATAGCCCTTTCTGTTCATTCTTTTTTTTTATTTTCTTTCTTAACAAGCTTGATTATAGGGTCAAATAGTACCATTTTTTTTCTTATTTTCTTGCTTTACTTCTCAAATTATTTGATTCTTGGATTTACAAGCCATATATTTAAATTCTAGGATTTTGTAATTTATTACTTATTATTCTATGCTAATTAAAGGGTGTTTAAAATAACTCATTCACCTTAGTTTAGCCCGGGGTTCATACATCATATTCAAACAATTTTGTTTCAGATAAGGATACTCATGTTTTGATATATATATATATATATATATTATGCAGGAATCATATGAATAATCAAGTGCTAAACTGGATTGAAGGCCAAGTAGAGAAAACAATATATTTAGGCAAAGTGCATATGAAAACACACATACTAAATGAAGACTTAGCATATACATGGTCAAGGTAATGTCAAAAATAAGATCAATGCAATTTTCTAGATGAACATATGGTGCTCACATCTGGTAATCTTTAAATAACAGGTGATAGTAGTCAGTGTGCTATGGAATAATGGACATGCTTATTACTAATAAGATCACATGACACTACAATCTACAGCAGGTCTGATTATAACCAAATGAAACCAGACTTGAATCAAGTATCTAGACAATGGGGTTTAATTCAGCATAGTTGTAGTATAGCTTCCCAATACCAAACATGCATATGAACTTGTTACCCAAAACAATAAAAGTTTTCACTGGAAAATCAGATATCCAGATAGGATTTCAAGTTATGTTTTCAAACTCTTGCATGTGCTTGTATCAGTTACAAGCCATGGTTAAGTTCTACTGGTTAACCAAGACATGATACTACCCATTTACTCAAAACTTGGCACTTATTTATTCATGAACAATTTCAATGCCATAACTGAAGCTAAACCAATATGTTCAGGAGAAACATTTCCACATATTAGATTATATGGCATGTTTTCTCCCATCTCAGTCCATCAAATCACTTCAGAAGCTATTGGATTAAATCCCTAACTCACAAACACATCTGTTGCTTAAATCAACTATCCTCAAACACATATAGTACCTCAGTTTTACAAGTTCTTTTAAAAACTCTTTAGATCTCTAATACTGAGAATTGCTTAAGACATCATAGAGTTTGCCTAACTTTATTTATTACAAAGAAACCATTGCATTTCCTAAAAACATTTCTAAAAGCAACCAGATCTTCAAACATCCATGCAAGTAAGCTATTCATACTTCTTTTCCTGCAACAACATTTTGAGCTGCCTCAATAAAATGAGACACCCCAAATATTGCAAAGGCAACAAATAGGGTCAGAAGTAAATTCTGGTATGAGTGAAATCAAAATATAATAACTTGTCATTTTTAATTATTGTGCAGAGTATTCATATGCTAGATGCAATTTGGATTTATAATGTAAACTGGGTATATATATATATATATATATATATATATATTTAAGCTCCTACTACACTCATGCACACAAGCAGTCATTCATTCATTCAATACAGTATACATATACACGTACTCTTATGGAATTAACTCATTTTAATTCCATAGTTCAGCTCTAAATCTTGATTTATCAATTTAATTTGGTCTTATCTTTTTGCCATTGAACACCATGTGTGCATTGCAAGGGACTCGATTCTATTAACCCCTGCATAGAGGCCTATAGGACTTAAACAAGTCATGCACATACCCATCATACCCCTTATGATGAATAGATCAAGGCTTTTCTCCTAGATTAGTTTTATAATCTAGTGACCAGTCTCATTTCTTTTTTTCAGAAAAATTTATTAACTCTTGAAATGCTTTTACATTCTTTCTTTCTTTTTCCATAAATCAGAAAGAGTTAGACTCACTCAGGGATTTCAACTGACCATACTATCATTCATGAAAATAATACTATATCTCATTTTTTTCCAGTTGTTTTATTCAAAAAATTTTTTAACACTTTCATATCTCCTATATTCAAGAATATCATGATCACTTAAACAAATCCAGTAGAATCATACAAAAAAAATTCTTATACTCAATTTTATTGTGAACATAGGGTAAGGTTTTTGAGAAAAACCCAGAAAACATTTTAGCTTTAGATCTGAACAAATCAGCACATAAATAATTTATTGCATTGTTCATCTCAAATTTAAAACAATCTAGACATAAGCATGAACCTCCTTTGTTCACACTGCCTAGCTTATTTTCTAGTAATACCCTACTTCACAATAAAATGCATTTATCTTACTAATCATATTTACAAACTGATGTTCTAAGGTACTGGATCCATATCAGAGATCATGGTATTTTCTTATCGAACAATCAAACAAAACAGATCAAAGCATCAACTAGAGATTTATCAAAACACCAACCATTCTCAGCATTCATTTATTCAGAAAAACAAATTGATCAAGCACAAAAATAAAATGGCTTTCCTTAACTTGGGTCTTAATGCCTTAGCCACATGAGATTGTTTAATCACTCAACTTTTTTTGCTCTTCCCCGAGAATATTCAGGCCTGAAAACAATGTGAGTTTATTTTATTTTAAATTTTTATTTCCCTTGTTTTCTCCTTAGAAACAACTGTTGCCCCTCCCTTGATTTAAATCATTTTGCTAGGGTTTAAATGGAGGAAAAACCCATTCTATCCTTATCTTACTCAGAGAATCATATGCGTATCATTATGGCCAAAAGTGCCATTTTCCCTTGATTTCTATTTCTAGTAAAACAATTTGTTTTTCTCTTTTCTGGATACATGCTATTTGCATGATTTTTATTTACACATTGTTTTCATATGACTCAACTTCACTATGTATTATTTTTATACCTAAGTCATTTCTCATGTTTCTTTCTATAAACTTGATTTTTAACTAACATAATTTACCATTTGCTTCTTTCTTGATTTATTTCAAAAATCCATTTATGCTCACAAATATTACTCAACTGGTTTCTATGCATTTTAATTATCAAAAGGGGTTATTTTACCACTTTTATATTTTTCTAACTACATGTATATGTGATATTCATGAGATATGTGAACTTAAAAATTCATTCATACTTTAGCTATTTTGCTTCTCATCTTTATCTATTGAAATAATTATTCTCTTTTGATATTCATTTTCAAATTATTTTATTCTTCAATTATTTTCTATTAACTAATTAAATTTTCTTTTTTTTATTTCAGAATTATTTTTATCTCCAAAAATTTTGGGTCTTCACACCGACCAAGTTGTTCAAGTTGGGGAGCACCCGTCGTCTTTGCTACGAAGGCAGACGGTTCCTTAAGATTGTGCGTAGATTATCGTGAGCTCGATAAGCGGGCTATTAGGAATAAGTATCTTTTGCCTAAGATAGATGACTTGTTCGATCAGCTTCATGGAGCTCGAGTATTTTCTCAGCTTGACCTTACTATAGGGTTTCAGCGGTTGAGGGTGGTAGAGGAGAGTGTACCCTTGACCACTTTTCGATCCGACTAGTTTTATGAGTTGTTAGTTATGTCATTCGGCCTAATTAATGCTCCAGCATTTTTGGTGGACTTAATGAATTGAGTTTTTCGAGATGTGTAAGTTTGTCCTTGTTTTTATCAATGATATTCTAGTCTATTCCAAGACCGAGGAGAAACATTCATACAATCTAAGGATTGCTCTAGGAATACTAAGAGAGCATGTGTTGAAGGCTAAGTTCTCGCAGTGTAATTTTTAGCATTCGGAAGTTAGGTTCTTAGGTCATGTTGTTTCGGAGGAGGGTATTTCTGTTGATCCCTCTAAGGTTGTGGCAGTTCAGGACTGGAAGAGGCCGGAAAGTGCAACAAATATTAGAAGCTTTTTGGGTCTAGCAGTTATTACAGGATATTCATACAAGTTTTCTCAAAGATTGCCTCTCTCTTAACAAATTTGATGAAGAAAGATGTCAAAAGTGTGTGGACGGGTAAATGCGAGCAAGCATTCTTGAAGCTAAAGGAAAAGTTGACTGGTGCTCTTATTCTTACTGTGTCAGACGAAGGTGAAGGTTTGATTATTCACACTGATGCGTGTGGAACATGTCTTAGTGCTGCGTTGATGCATCATGGGAGGGTGATCGCTTATGCGAGTCAGTAGCGCGAACTACATGAAGCGAGGTGTGCAACTCGTGACTTGGAGTTGTTAGCAGTGGTATTTGCATTGAAGATGTGGGGCATTATTTTCTTTGTGAAAGGTTTGAATTATACATGGACCATAAGTCTTTAGAGTATTATTTTACACAAAAAGACTTGAACATGAGGCAGCGAAGGTGGTTGGAGTTTCTTGTGGCCTATGATCTGGATATTTTGTATACTCCGGGAAAAGCCAATGTCATAGCTGACTCGCTCAGTAGGAGGTATGCAGTTATGGTGAATGTTGAGGTTCGTCCGACTCGTATCGAGGGAAATCGATATAGAGACCTTCATTTTGCTAGGATAACTAAGAATGTAAGTGAGAACGAGGCACCAGAGAGTTGGCCGAGATTCGAGGTGGATAGCCATGGCTTTTTGAGAATGAACGGTAGGTTGTGTGTTCCGAATATTGATGAGATTTGGCAGGATGTTCTAGTAGAGAGTCACTATTCTAGGCTGACGATACATTTTGGGGTCACTATAATGCATCAAGATATGAAGAGGACGTTCTCGTAGGAGGGTATAAAGAGGGATGCTTTTATCTTTGTGAGCAGGTGTGCTAACTGCCAACACGTAAAGGGTAGTCATCAAAAGACGGCCGGACTGCTTCAGCCACTTGAGATTCCGAAGTGGAAATGGGAGCATATTTCTATGGATTTCATCGACGGATTACCTACGTCGAGGAGGGGTAGCGAAGGCTTGTGGGTTATCGTGGATCGATTGACCAAGAGCACACACTTCTTTCCTTTAAGACTACGAGAAATAGCTTTTAGTTTGGCTAAGTTATATATGTAGGCGATCGTCAGGTTGCACGGTGTTCCTTGTGATATCGTGACGATAGAGATCCTATATTCGCAAGCCAGTTCTAGAAGGGTTTGCATGAAGTATTAGGAGCCGAGCTTAGTTTGAGTACCGCTTACCATCCGTAGATAGATGGGCAAATGGAGAGGGTAACCAATGTTAGAGGACTTGCTTTGAGCATGAATTTTAGATTTTGGAGGTTCATGGGAAGTACGCTTGAGTTTTCACATGACAACAATTATCAGGCCAGTATCGGAATGACACCATTTGAAGCATTGTATGGAAGGCCTTGCAAAGCTCCACGATGTTGGGTAGAACTTGGAGATCATCTTATGGGGGCCGGATATGATCAGAGAGGCATCAGATAAGGTTATAGAGATTCAAAAGTGAATCAAGGAAGCGTAGAATCGACAGAAGGATTATGCAGGCGAGAGGCGCAGAGACTTGGAGTTCTCGGTTGGAGCTTTGTATTTGTAAAGGTTTCTCCGATGGGAAGTGTAGTTTGGTTTGGAAGAGCTGGGAAGTTGGCTCCTCGTTATGGAGGATTGTTCCCGATTCTTGATAGGATTGGTACACTTGCATATAGAGTCGGTTTACCGATTAGGCTATCGGGTGTGCACAATATATTTCATATATCACATTTATATAAGTTTGTGCATGATCATTCTGGTGGAAGCGTCATAGCAAGAGGACTGAAGATAGACCCAAATTTGACTACGTTGAGGCAACTTGTTCGTATTGTTGATAGAGATATGAAGCAATTGAGGACTAAGATTGTAAAGTTAGTCAATGTACAATGGAGTGAGGATGCTTGGGATTCTACTGGGGGGACTAAGGATAGCTTAAGGGAATCCTATCTGGATTTTTTCTCAGACTAGAGTTTTCTTATCTTTGTTTGTATTTGAGTCGCATTTTAGTTTGTATATAGTTTCCATAAGCTATATATCTTGTTCTTTTATCTTCTTTGATTATCGTTCTTGTTGAATTTCGAGGACGAAATGTTCTAAGTGGGGGAGAATGTAGCGACCTAGAAATTCGAGCACTTTGTCTTTGAATATCGATACATTTTGAGATAAGTTTAAGTGTTATAAGTATAATTTTATAACCTTGTTTAACATCATTTAATTAATAAATAATATTAAAAACTTTTTTTGAAAATTGTTTACAAAAATATATTCTTTGAATTTGACCGAAAATCGGTTTATCAATAAACAGCTTTTCAATCGGTACAAGTTGTTCGAACTATCATGCACTTAACTAACGATCAGATGAACACGTTAACAACTAATTAACATGCTCTCCTCCTCATAAAGCATGGGATTTTCTAGAAAGTTCTATTAGGATAAGAGATAATATAATGAGAAGGGTATAAGAGTAATTAGCCATAAAGGAGAAGTGACATAAAGTTGTCATGATAAGAAGCAATTAATGCATTAGGGTTTTGAGGGCTTTTTAGTCTTTTCCCATCACCATTCCTAAGCCTATATAAGGAAGAGTACACCCTTATGAAATATATCTAAAATATTACAAAGCTTAAGAGCAAATTTCAATGTTATCTTCTTCTTCATCTTAAATTTCTAAAGCAAATAATTTGCAATCAATTCCAAATCACCTAAAATTTGGAGTGAGATCATACCACCATATAACAACACTTTCTACTTAATTAGATTGTGAAAAAGCAAAGCCAAACTCTCCCCACAACTTTAGGCCGTGAGCAATAGGAGGCTAGAGGAGGCAAAGGAGCAAGGCAAAGCAAAAAAGGAAGGAGAGAAACGAGTTTGCTAGCTTAGGTCTGAACTTGAGTGCTTAAGTTTGTTTGTTTGTTGAGTATAAGGTAACTCGCACTTGGATTGATAATATAACTCATATATGATTATATTTTGTTGTGTTAAAATTGTTTGAATTTTTAAGTGACATATGTTGAAAACATTGATTTTGATCCTTGTTTTGAAAACAAGTGGCATATAGGATCCATATATGGATTTGAATGGACTTGAATGGACTTATATGACATATGACTAGGCCTCCAGCAAAGCACATAGGTTGTAGTTGAACATAAGTTGAGATATGACTCGGATTTGAAAGTGCACTTATAGCGATAGTTGATATGGATGTAGTTCGGAATTGTCTTATTTTTGACAATTGTTATGAAACTCTGTAGAGAGATCCGTAGGGATTTCTTGCCATATTTACAGTGTTTTATATGTATATTGTTGTTTTTAAAATCTTGAATAGTAAAAATTTAATAACATCTCGAAAACGGCCAAAACATCGCTAGTGAAAAATGCCACGTTTGACCTTGATTTTTTGCTTCAGTTGTTTCATAAAGGACTTTAAATTCGAGTGATTTGTTTCTTCTTTTTAAAAGTATCGCCTAACTATTTTTAGATTATTTTAAAAGTAGTCTGAGATATTTATGAATTTTTAAGAATTAGTTATGAATTTTCAAAGAAGAAAATTTTAGAGTAAAACATATTCTATTTCCAAGTTTTATTAATTTTTCAATTTTTTTATTTTTAAGTAATATTTTGGATAAATGTTTTAAACCTCTTATAAGTATTTCCAAATTTTTTAATGTTTTCAAAAAGGGGTTAGAATTTATAAATGCCTAAATGGTTGATTATTTAATTACTTATTAGGAAAGTAATTAACTATGCTTAGCACTGATAAGCCGATGAAGTAATTTTATCTATTTATAAGAATTAAGATTTGTGTTGAGTAGGAATGGAGCAATAGGGCTCTAATCTAACGAGCTTCCTTCTTAACTGAGATATAGGTAAGTGGAAAATATCAAAAATGCATTAATTGTGTTGATTTCTTGTTGTTTATGGAAATCATTAATACTATACTTGATAACTAAAAACGACGAGGTAGATTTATATATTTATGAGATTCAAGACTGAAGTGTCTAGATAAGGCTTGGAGCAACTAGTGCCTAAATTTACCTGGCTTTGTTCTTGGACGAGGAATAGTTAAGTTGGAATGTCAGAAATGAGTTAAGCGTTCGAATCGTGATTTGTATACGCAATTGTTATGACTGGATAATCTATTTGTCGATTATCGAACTTGACCTAATATTAACTTAGAAAGTAACTGAAAGCTTCACCATTTAATACCAATAAGAACCCTTGGGGAGGATCAATGGTACGAAACGTTTCTAGCTTTCATTTACTTCTGTAAAAACCAAAATTGAGTTAACCAGAGATTCATCGATTAGTTTTGAAGAGTCTGGGATCAGAAAGTGTTCTACTTACCGAATACCACTTCAAAATTAGTATACGAGTTCTATGTTTTGAAAGCGGTTGAAGAAAAGAAATCTATGTGGAAATTCAAGATCTGTTTAAGATGCTCGAACACCTGTAAATGTTCGTGATCTATTCAGGATGTGGGAATCCATGTGTGATTCTGAGATCTGTTGAGATATGGAAATCATGTGTGGTTTTGACATCTATTAGGGATGGGAGGATCCAATTTGAGATTCGTGTTCTATTCGAGCGATAATGATTCTTGTTATCCTGCATTTTGGTTAAGGCCAGGATATCAACAAACAGGATAGAAACTAGGATGGGAAT
Organism: Allium fistulosum; assembly: GCA_030737815.1. NCBI lineage: Eukaryota > Viridiplantae > Streptophyta > Magnoliopsida > Asparagales > Amaryllidaceae > Allium > Allium fistulosum. The sequence continues at coordinate 151,290,430 of CM060908.1, forward strand.
CGTTTGGAAACAAGGCTATGATCGATGTCGTCAAAATTTGACCAAGCTCCACTCAAGACGGGATCACTTGAGAACGTTGAACAAGGCAAAGAAAGGCCACGTTTCAAATTTCAAGTCAATCGGAGTTCATATGCTCAGGTATGATCGATGCAAGTCAAGCAATGCTCTCATTCGTATCCATTGGATTACCTTCTTCGTATCGCTTTCATTCGTATCCATTAGATCACCTTCTTCGTATCGCTTTCATTCGTATCCATCACCTTGTAGGCCACATTCGCATCAATCAAGTATCCATCAGTTCCTACTCACCCATACACATTCCACTTCGTATCCATCCAAGAGCAGCCTCCTTCGTATCGATCAGAGTCGAACTTGTTTGTATCCATCTGATGTGCACGTAAATGTGTATATTTTTACCACCATATTTAATCTATTTAAATTAAATAAATGATCATATCGGGTATTTTAACTTGTTTAAACCAAAATTCATATTATTTTCAAATCGTCACATATTCATCTTCATCCAAGGGCAAAATGGTCATTTTTGTGCATATATTAATTTGAGAAAATTTAATTAGAAATTTCTATATTTTTTATACGAATTTGGCTTCATATACAAGTGGTTACATGATGATATATGCATGCACAAGAGTGAAGAGAACAAATGAAGATGGAAATAATTCAAAGTGAAGATAATGGAGGACCCCACCTACCCACCTACCTTAATGTACAAATTAGAGGCTAATGCACATGCTTATGGAATTAATGGCTTCATGTACATTTAAGTGAGGGATTATTGAAGCTAATGATAACTTGGCCACCACACTTCCTACAAGGGCATTTTGGGCATTCCCCAAAAATATGAATTAGGGTTTAACACTTGTATAAATACCCCATATCTTCATGTAACCCTCTCTCTTCCCTTAGTCTCTCTTAGTTTAGTTTAGGTTCAAAAATAAAACTCAAAGCTCTCTTTCTCTTTTCATGGCTACTTAGCCATATTTTTATTTCATGTAACTTTCATTTTTTTAATGTTAATTAGTGTTCTCTTTTCTTTTACATGCTTCTTTTCCTTTCATGTTGTAGTGTAGATCTCTCTTATTTCATGCAAGTAGATTAGTTTTTCCTTTTATTCTCTTTTTCCTCGTGTTTTTTTAATGTTGCTTTCTACATTTGTTGATTTGATAACAAAAATGAGAGGCTAATCCCTTCAATTTAGGGGTAATGAAGCTCTCTTGAATCATGTAGATGCAACATAATTTCTTTTGTGTCTCTTTTGTGCTTAATGGAAAGTAGATTTTTGTGTGGTTTTGTGTTTAATATTGAGTTTGATAGCTTATATTGTTCAAAATAAATAGGCTATGCTTAGTCATATGAATCACTAATTACCTTTTCATCTACATATGATCATGGTAATGGAAGTGGATTTAGAATCAAAATTTGATGGTTTATGTTTCTAATTCAATAGTTAATAATACATGCTTAAAATAGATTCTACTTTTAATTTCATATCATTTTCATTGAAGTTGGTAAGTGGGTTAGAGGGTGCAGTAAAGTTTGATGGTTTAAGGGTGTTAATTAATAACACAATTAGGCCATGCTTATGATAAATGCATCAACTAGACTCACAAATGACCAAAAAGAGATCATAATTTCATTATGTTAATTTATGTGATCAAGAGAGGGGATTTTCCTCTAAATTGCTCTTTAACCTCATATTTTTATTCTCCTTAGTTTTAGTTTTTTTACTTTCTTTTAGTTAGTTAACAATCACGCGACTTCGGTTTAATTTGATTGAATAGAATTTTAAAATCATCAATTCCCTCGGATCGACCCGTATTCGCCACGTGCTACATTCGTACATTGTGCGCTTGTGGTTAATTTTATTATAAAATTCGTTCAGCTATTTTCTAGTTCATAGACATTTAGCCGTTCGAACACCATCAGAATCGTATCTATGGGAAAAGGCAACTCATCATCAAGATCGTATCCACTTCGTTTGTGTCCATCCCATTCACATCCAAGGACATCAGTTCCTTTCGTATCCATCAATCTACATTGCTTCGTATCGATTCATTGAGCGTCGCTTCGCATCGTTCATGCAAAACAAAATGAGTGATACGAAAGGGACAGGTATGAATCGATACGAAATAGGAAGAGGTTGATTGATACGAATAGGGGGATGGATGCGAAATCACGGACACGAAACACATAAATAAGCATCGATATGAAAGGATTCGACAACCGATTGATGAGAACGACATGGATACGAAGCGATTGCATAGGAGCGATATGAATGGAGCCTACAATGATGGATGACTCGGTCACTCGGCATGAAAAGTGGATCGATCCTAAAAGATAGCGCCGCGTCACCTAGCAAGCACGTGCCCAGAAGCGATACGAACAGATCGATGCGAACATAAGCGATGCAAACTCAGCAGCCTTCAACAAATTAAAACTTGCATAAATCATAACTCAAAATCTACAAGTCCAAATGCTACCAAATTTTCACAAGAGCTTTCGCAAAACCTCAGGAATGTTCATGATCGATATCGACTCGATCGAGCAATATTTTGATCGATACGAATCTCATTCGTATCGATCATGGATCATGTCGAAATCACTCGGGATCAATCACGTGAGCCCACCCACATAAGGGAATGAGTCTTCTGAAGTTTGGGACATATATCTTCAGCCTACACCTATAAATAGCAGCCCAGGGTCTTCAGAAAAGGGATCTTTTTGGCTCTTCTACGCCGACACTCTGCCAGAATCATTGTTGTAACTCGGTTGTACTGTTGTAAACCTCTGTAACCAGCGAGTTATAATCAATAAAACAGCAACTCTTCATAGTGGATATAGGCTACAATGCCGAACCACTATAGATCGTGTGTTTCTATTGCTTTCCTTTTAATTTTCTGAGTGTTCTTCTATTTTATTCTCTATAAACTTGCTATATGTGATCTATGATTGTCAACGGGTGCTTTCATCGGCAATTGGGTGTCTATGACCAATTTTGGCGCAAAAATTCATGTGAAAGATGTTGAACGTAACCTCAACACCAGGAATGGCTAAAGACAGAGTAGGCTATCAACTCCAGATCCAGAGTATGCTTATTGATATGTTGGTACCAGGAGTTGATGGTATTTGGTTCCACGTGGTTCTTGTTTATGTTCAGGCGTGGGCCGCTTGTGTTTACCTTATGGTATATTTTATCTAGAGATATACGACTCCGGAAGGTATTTTCTAATCCTTGTACATGGAAATCCGCTTCATTTTTTGGAGGAATCTCCGTAGAAAATCCATCAGTGAACGTATCTAAGCGGTTTTGAGTGTAACATAATATGTTGCAGTATGACCAATGTAAGCACCACGACTTTTTGATATTATTACATCTCTTACCCTAGACATTATCAATCATATCACTATATTGAACTTAATAAATTGTTGGTTTCTTTCAAGGGGAAAACCGTTACAGGAACACTTCCAGTCTCAATAGTCACTGTTACATATACTCATCTATCTCGAGTTTTCTCATACCAAACTTATGTCTGACGCTTGATTTTTGTTTTCTAAAAACCTTGCGTATTCTTTCAAATAGGCTGAGGATCAGGTTTTACCTTGGATGCTTCAGAGTTAAGAAGACGAGTTAGAGGCTTTCATTATCTATCTATTTCTGTTTCAGTTGTTCTATTTATCTCTATGCATATATCAGCGTTGTAAGGACATGTAGTTACAATTGTCCAGGCTGATGATAGTACTTAGGTTTTTTAACTCAGAAAATCCTATATTCAGAGTAATCCTTCGTGCTGTTCTTTTGATATTATAAATTATCGTTCTGTTGTGAGATTCTAATATTGTGTTCTTATTGTCTTGTTCTATTCTTTTTCTTTTATTTTACCCTAACTTTCTGTCATTCCGGTACTTGGGTGCTCAACAAACGAATACCGTGGATGAATTATTATCGATATTTGAGGGTCGAAAAGTCGAATCGTTACAGTACGGTATAAAGATCCAAGATAAAGTATGAAGATTCATGAGTTCAAAGACAAAAGAAATGAAGATCTCAAGGTTATAATTTAGTGCATAAAGTCATTAGTAAATATTGTTAAAGTCCTTGATAGCAATTTATGTTTCTATCTCCAATTTCTGATCTTTGATATTTTAAATTATTTTGATTTCAAAAATATATTTTAAATACTTTATATTTTAAATTCAAAAATATTTGAAACCTATGTTAAAAATATTTTAAAGCATAGAATTTTCAAAATATTTTAAAGAAAACAATTTTCATTTTAACTAGCATATGTCGACATACATATATGGAATACGTCAACATACATGCCGCAAAATGGTTTTTATTTTTATTTTGAATGGAAGCATCTATTAGACACAACCCTTCACGAATGGACACATCTTTTAGTTTACCATATAAAGGGGACTACAAACGAATTTTTCAATAACTAATTACTTAGTTTCTTCCTACTCCTTACTCTCTTGAAAAATATATTATATTCTATTCAAAATCATAAAGAATCAATTCATATTTCTTTCTACCGATTCGAAAGTACTTTCTTACTGTTTTTGGAAACATCTCTCCCAATTCAAATATCAAAGTGTTATCCAAGAGGTATAAGATCCATTGTATCCAAAGTATAACTATTTGTTTTGGGAAAACCTCTAACTCTAATCTTGTTTATGTGGGTATGCATGTTGCCCGTTCAAATCAATTGAAGGTGCTTGTAGTCTGTTCAAATCAAGTGTGTGTACTTAGTAGACCAGTATATATAGTTGGTGCGCTTGTAGCCCATTCAAAATCAAGTGAGTTTATCCCAGACTCGAAATACATGATGTCGTGTCTCATAGCTTTGAAATCAAGATTGTAATTGGTTTGCTTGCTACCATATAGAGTAGGTACTTGAAATAAATATGTACAAAAAATTAGATGGGACTGAATGTAGGAGAAATTTGAACCAGTATATAATCCATGGTGTCTGTAACGACCCGTAAATTTCAACTGTTTTAATAACTTAAATAGTTAAAATTTGTAAAATTTTAAATGATAAATTTGAAATAAAAATTTGATATTTGGAATGCGTCTAATTAAACATAGCAACTGGTAAATTTTCGTCCGAAAATATGAAAGTTTATTTCGCGCGTAAATTCACTTCAATTTAATCAGTTAAAAAGCGATGAAAATAAAATGTTTCCGAAACCTAAATATTTTTACATAGAAAAATTCTAAACCATCTTCTGAGCAAGATGTCAGTTTGTCGTTTTTCCAAATTCGGACATCTTTGGCTCCGTCGATCTTATTTTTCAGTGTTTTTCTTGCATTTTCCGTAGTATAAAAATTCGAATTTTTATAATTCAATCATACCACTGATATCTGTATACTGTTTCGATCGTCTCGTCGTGCTGATCTCTACGTTATATTTATTTCTGCGTTTTGAAGGTCGGTTCGCAGCGAAATCCGTGAAACGGTTAATACTATCGGTATCTGTTTTTGAGTCCTTTAATTTCCGAGTCCTTTCGTTTCTCTTGTCCATTCATTTCCTAATGTGAAAGGCTGTCAGCCACTTGAAATTAATTATTTCTTGAATTCAACATTTTGGTTCTTCTATTCCCACTGCAAATTAATTATTTTGGTCCATTCATTTCTGTCATTTCATTCTTACCCTTGGCATTTCAACTAACCTGTACATTTCCCATCCCCTCTTCATTTTATTGTTATTTTTCTTATCTCCCAAGGGCATGCGAAAACCAAACGCCTACCCTCCTTCACCGACCACCATCCTTGTCGCCTTCATGCCACCCCTAGCTGCTGCCGATCATCAGCATGACTTCATCCACCAAAGCCATCACCCACTAGCCTACACGTGGCCACCCACTTCCCTTCGTCCAACCCGAGCCCCTCTGCACGACATGACCACCGTTCCTCCTTCCCTAAGTCGAACCTCCTCGTAGCAGCATCCCCTCCTTCTTCCCCGCGAGCTTCCGCATCCTGGCTCGACCTCATCAGACTCTAACCCCATGCCATTGCTCGGCCTCCCTGGCCTCAACCAGGCAGCAGCCTCCACTCCACAACATCTTGAACCGCAACTCGACCTCCGCCATCTTCCTGCATATATCTCCCTGCCTCGACAACCTCCTGCCCGCGGCTACCCAGACCCATCACCGAAGCTGACGCCCTCCTCCTCACGTGAAGCTCCTTCGCCTCGTTCTGTAGCCAACCCATCTCAATTTGAAACCCATCACCGTGGGTATATATATGTATATACATACTGGAGGTAATATACATATATCTATTTAAAATAAATAAATAAAGTAAGATGTTAGCTTTTAAAGTAGTTTGATTGTACAGTTTAAAATATTATAAGCTAATAGATGTTGGTTTACAAATTGTTATAAGCTAACATGTGTTTGTTTTCCTAAGTAAGCTATAAATTATGTATATTATTTGTTTGGCATATAAGCTTTCTGATTTCTATGTATACACGTACAATTAGTTTATATAAATCTGTTTATATACTTACTGCATATTAGTCGCAGTTATATGTATCTAAGTTGAAGCATATTATAAAGTTTTATAGTTATATATATTAGTACATACGTACAGGCTTATGTATATATGGTGTTGAGTGGATATATTTGTATGCAGGGCATATGGGATGTCCCTGGTGAAAGCAATAAACATAGTTCATTATATATATTATATTATTTATATTATAGTACAAAGTGATGAGATATTATTTTTTACAGTATAAATTTTGATCTTTTAAAGCATGAATCTGTTGGGTTACACAAATGTGATGATAGTTAGTTATATATGTCTTACGTATATATTAGTGTATGTATATTTTGTTAGAAAGTTTTTAAAGTATAGAGTGTATACGTATATTTTATGGTAGTTATATATATATATATAGATAATAGTTGCTGCAGTGTATATACCTATATGTTATATAATGTTGTATAAAGTTAGTCAGTTATATTCGTATTAGTTATATATACATATATAGGCATATATGGATTTTTATTTTAATTGAACTTAAGTTATAAATTTGAATAAAATAAATATATATATATTTAGTATTTTAAATATAGGTTGATCTTAATGTATGTGCTTAATTAAACAACAATTTTAATATATAATTGTTGTTCCCATCAAACTGATTTTTGATGGTTTCCATCTATTCCTGTTTCAGCTTTGACCGTCGAATTTTTGCCAATCTCGCTTTGCTTTGAAATTCATGCTCAGATTTGTAGCTCATCTCATTCTCGTTCACGTTCATCTCTAGCCTCGAAAGGTGAGCACTCACTCACGATTAACGTTCTTTTATTTATTAAATTTGATTTCAATTGAAACGACAATTGAAATATGCTGCTGTTAGTTAATTACACTGTTATATATGCTATTACCTGTATCAGTTCACCTGTGACATCTGGTATGTGATGATAATACAGTTTGGCTGATAATTGATTGATGGTTGATGTTTATATTGGACGTTAAATTGTTAGTGTTAAATGATAAATAGTATGCAAAATTGAAATGGATATAGGATAGTTAACAAATTTTAAACTGATTTATATGTTAAATTTGATTAGTGAATATGACCCCTTTTAATTGTTAATTTAATTGACATGTAGAATAGTGATAATTACACTTTGAACCATCGACGTATGTTGGATTAATTGTTGTAGTATATAATTGAAATAGATGACAAGTGAAGAACCGTAATGTAATAATCTTTAATCTACATGAAATGATAGTGTAGATTCTAGAAATAATTATATTAATTCGTACAAATAACAATGCGAATTAATACGGTTATTTCGGGATTATTTGAATTGATTATTGGATTGATATTGGTTGTTGTTATTGTTTGTTTATTTACTTTGACACCATCCCAGTTATCACACTGCAAGTTCCCTTTACTATGCTTTGATTTTGAATTTAATTGGAATCGGGTTGAAATGATAAATACCCAAATTGAACTTTGACCTAGGATAGAAAATTAAATAAAACCCGATTGGTCAATAATTTGATTTAAAAATAAAACGAAGATTTTATTTGAATTAATGATAAGGTTTTGAAATGAAGTTGGAATTTGAATTTTTATGAAAGGAAATGTTAATATTTAATAATCTGAAACAAATATTAACAATGTAATTGATGAAAGAACATTGTTTAATTTGAGAAATGATTGAATTAATTTGAAATGATTAAATAATTAAGTTTGAAATTATAATTAAGTTTGAAATTATTAAACTTTGAAATTATTTAATAATTAAGTTGTGAATTATTTATTAATTAAATAAGATTGAATTATTTAATGATTAGATTGAATTGAATTCTTTAATAAGTAAACTTGAACTTTGGAATAAGTGAATTTTACTTCGTAATTAATTGAAATTGAGTTTCTTTATTAATTAAGTTTTGGAAAATTATTTAAGTAAGTAAATAAGTGAAATTGAATTTCTTTATCAAGAAATAAAATGTGATTTATTGAAATAAATGTAAGACTTGAAATTTAAAGAATTTGATTTGATGAATTTAATTTAATTGAATTTGTAAGTTTTGATATAATGAAGTTGAATTTGAATAATGGATTTAATGAATTGGAAATTTGATAGAAATTGTTTTGGATGGAAAATTTACTAAATGAATATTGAATGAGATCGATAAATGAATTTAAATTGATTTAAATGTTAAATCAAATTAATTTAAATGATTTCGAAATGAAACTTATATACGAAATTGAATCAATATTTGAATGGTTTTAAATAGATATTGAAATTGAATTATAAGATTTTGAAATGGTAAATTGAAGTTTTGAAACGTAAATTTTGGAAATTGGTTTTTGAAAGACAAATGAAATGTTGGTTTACGAATTGAAATTGAAATTGAAATTGATTTGGTTTTTGAAATATATAAACGACCAATCGGTGTAATAATTACGAAAGTTATTAAAGAGACCGGGATCGGTAATGGATATACTCTCTATCTAAACCGAAACCACTTTAATAACTATACGCGGAGTGATGATCCAGAATGAAGTGGTTGGAATGATGTACGTGATGACTGAAGAAAGAGAACGATAATGGATAGCCTTGACACTTGTGTCAAATTGGAAATGACTAAAACAGGAGCCGTGCCGGGCCAATGGAGGATTAGCTACCTCAAGTGGACACACTTCTTCGAATTACTCATTACTTGTTGTCGATTGGTGCACCCTTGATTTTGGGAGTGTTGTTTCACGGTGTTGCGGGCGCTGCGGCTTTGCGTTCTCACCAGTCCGGATCAGGCAAATGGTAGTATCACTACCTTGGGTATTGCCTCATGTGCCTTGTCATACTTGTTTCCCTTTATTCGCGACCACTACGAATTTGTTTTGTACCTTTAGTATATGGATTTCCCTCTGGTGACTTTCGGTTTTGTGGAAACTACGGTCTTGTATATGCTTTTGGGAATAAAAATGTGTTAAGGGGGATAATGGTAACGCCTTAACGCTATTTTGATATCTTATTATTACTGATAGACATTATCTACTTATCGTACATTACTACCTAGTAGATAGTTTAACGGATTCTTAAAGGTTGGTCATTCCAAACATCCTTTGAGTTACTTGTATTTCAATTGCTATTTCACTTGAGTTGGATTTATAAATATAAGAATGTTAATCCTGACTCGAGTGTCTTGTGTTTTGCTTTACGCTCGGGTCAGATTGAGTGTACCAGTATTCGAGACTCACCTTTGGAGTTGGAGCTTTGCTTGAAGATCCAGCCATCTATTCTGCTTCCAGTATTCGATGATTCCAGTGATGTATTCTGATTTGTATCTGATGTATCGTATTACTCTTCTGTTGTAAACTCTGATGTATCTTATACATTTATATAGTAGCTTCATGAACTACTATTTCTTTTATTTCCGCTGCACTTATTCTCTGTGTCTGTGATCTGTGATTATTTATTTACTGTATATGTTCAGTTTTGCCAAATTTAATTAACAACGCGGTATTTTGAGCAATTCAACTCCGGCATGAGTGTCTACCTATACACTTATAATGGATGCGAATGGTCCAAAATATCGGGTCGTTACAGTGTCATCTCTCTAACTCTTTACTTTTTACTTCACTACTTTCATATTTATCAGTGATTGCATCTATGACTAATTATTAATATAAATTTGCATTGTTATTATGTGATTTAACATCAAACTTGAAAGAAATTTAAAAAGATTTACATAAGTTGGAAAACACTATTCACCCACCCTCTAGTGTTAAATTAGCCTTAAGATCCATAATTCCACAATCCACATTTGGTATCAGAACATTAGGTTTTCAAAAGACCCGTAATCCGATTTTTGAAAAGTTTAAATGACAAGGAATATTGTTAACGCTTTTATACAGAATAATTTTGTGAAACCAATATGTTATTTTCAAATAGATTAGAAGTTAATTATTTTGAAAATTCACTTGATATTTTGGAAAGATAATGTTGAATCGCATGAACAAGTATTTTATATAGCTGATGGTGAGCAGATAGTTGATAGTCATACATCACAATCAAGAAGGACAAATGGATTTTAGACACGGATGTTCAAAAGACATAATGGAAGATCAAGAGAAAGGAAGAGCAACAATGTAGATATATATATGCTTAAAGACAAACCTTTGAATGGAGAGAACAATAGTATTGGAATAGAGGACGTCAGCAGTATCGGTAATCTTGAAAATTTATTTAATTTTAAATATTACTTTTTAATGAGTTCTTTAAGTAGAAAGACATTTTAATCTTCTTCTATGTTCCAAATAACCAAAATGGTTTAAATAAATAGAAAACAAGTTTTCCCTTTAAAAATAACGGCTAGTTTTTAAATTGAAAAGACACTTTAATTTTTTGAGATGCCTTTTGATTTTATCTATAGAATATTCTAAATTATTTATCTATTATAAAAAATCGTAATTAATATTATGCATTAAAATTTTAGAAAAAGATTTCAAAGCAAAATATTAATTTTTAAATTTTGTAGAATTTCTACAAAACTGACTATACACTTTGAAAACAGGGCAGGGAATATTGAATGTAGTAGTATGTTTTAATCTCAGAAATTATAAATTAATTATTTTTAAATTAAATTTTTTACAAGAGTATAAGATAGATATACTCGATCTTATAAAATATTTGGAGCCAAAATTTGAATTCTAACTATTTTATTATTTTTGAATGTACACACACGTAGCAAGTTACAACGGCTAAATTTTCAAATTTTAGAGCCAAAATCAAATTTTTGTTGCCTTAAAATTAAATCATTTTTCAATCATAAAAATATATTCCAAATAACAATTGATATAAATAACTATATAAAAAAATCTAAAAGCAGTTTAATAATTTAACATTTTCAAGATTTTCGTACAAAACTAATTACTCTTTTTAAATGTCGAACATGCAAGTTAAACGTAGTAATTTTATGGAAAATCTAAAAAATTATTAAATGTATATTTTTACATGAAATTTTTTGATCTGATGACATTATGTAAAAAAATTCATATCCAAATTAAAAAGTTAACTATTTTATTATTTTCAAATAAACGGACACTTGGTGGTTACAACAACCATACCATTGACGTAAGCCATTGTAATTTTGAATTTTTATGTACTTTTACACAAATTTTTTTAACATAGAAAATTTTAATTTGCAGAATATATTTGTATATATAACTACATAAAAAATCCTGAGCACTTTAAATTAATGTAACATTTCCTTTTATTTTGTTAATTTCAAATAGACACTTCAATTGTAAAGTTGTGCTTTTCATTTTTAATTTAACTGGCATACCTCTTCATGATTGCTTATACTTCTTTCGTAATGACTTTTATAAAAAAATTCCTTTCTAATCACATCCTACTGATCATTTATCATGATGACTATACTAAATAAAAAAGCATACCTTCTTTCATGATTTCAACTTTTCTAATATTGATTTTACATCTTTTACTCGTATTTCTTACTAATTTTATAATGATATATTAATATTATGGCTTCGTGAAATTAATTAAATGTACTTAGAGTGTATTAGTAAGGCTCTATTTTTAGAATTCCTTGTATTTATGAGAATGGTCACATCATATGACACTTGTCATATAAACAAATAGTAACACATATGTAAAGTGACATGTGTCATTACACTTGTCCTTTAGGAAGATCATTATATACATGCATGTTATCAAATGTCATTACACGTGTAGTTCATTAATACACTTGTTTGTGTGGGTGCGCTTGTAGCCGGTTCAAATCAAGTGGGTGTGCTTGTAGCCCGTGTAGCCCATTCAAATTAAGTGGGTGTGCTTGTAGTGTAACAACCCGAGTTTTTCTAACACGAAAAACCGGACCATTTTAGTTAAGAAGAAGAGGTAGAAGAAGAAAAATAGAAAACAACAGCAGAATCTCACATACGCAGCGGAATAAAATATAATATATATCAACAGATCTTTACACAAATCAAACTGTATCTGTATATATATATATACATCCAAATACATCATCAGAGTACATCACATCAATATCATACAACTGAATACACAGCGGAAAAATAATAGCAAGTACGAGAGTACGTATCGTCATCCAGCTCGTCTCCTGAGCTCCACATCATCATATCCTGTAACCTATAATACTCGGTCTGACCCGAGCATCATATAAAACAATACCCGAGTCAGTCTGGAAAACCAGCGTGAGAAAATCACACTCAAATAGATTCTTAAAGTTTCAAAATCCTTTGAAAACAAAAGCATCTCGTAAGACCACGCCACAAATAAACATGTCGGGTTTTTACCTTACGATAGCTAAAACACTTTATATCAAAATCCTCTGATATTATAATAGTGTCTACAGAAAGTAAACTAGAATCTAGCTGAAATGCTTGCATCTCACGTTTCAGCAATAGTTGGGCACAATCAAAACCGTACAGGCACGTAGGGAGAATGGATTTCCAACGAATGACTAGGCACTGGGGTACCACCTGTCACAGTACGTGGCCTAGATCACCGTACCGAGGAGTACGCCCGCTCCCCTGCAACACAAGGCCGGAACCATCCCTTACTGGATGATCCCGAATAAAATCACCCCACGGTTGGGATCAGCAACCGCACCACTAAGCCGAAATAAAAAGGGACATCTAGACAGGGATGACCTTACCCTCCAGTGGGAGCTACCCACGAAGCCTTGCTGCATAACCCCTGATTTTCAGTCATTCCCGGTTGATGAGGTTCGAGGCTAAACGATACCTTTTAGAGAACATATCCCTTAGAATGCCCATCGTCCGCTGACGATGTTTCGCAAGCATTCGTCCATACCAGTCCGTCCTGGGTTTGAACGGAACCGAAGGCACTACTCCTACTACATCCATTTTGGAAATATCCTCAGGATTAGCAGCGACTAGCCCTTGCACTTCACTGCTCCATCTTCGACTCTGAACACGTTACACGAAACGTACAAACCGAATCGAAGTGGTATTCGAGTCTCCAGACCTAGAATCCCGGTATACGGAAACTCGATCCCGGTCTCTTCGAAACGATCAGCGCATTGGCCAATATTGATAGTCGGTTATTTAACTATCAATTAACATCCACAAACAACCATCACATAATAAATAATTTCCCACATTATTTATTTGCCCAAATATTTTTCCAAGATATATTTCCAAATTTTCAAACTCCTTTTGAAAACAATTTCAAACAATTTCCGCTTACGGAATACATTTCCAAATATTTATTTCTCTGAAACACCAAGTACAAAACACTTTAGATTTTAAAATAATTTAAAAACACTTTATTTTAAAATATATTTTATAACATTGAAATCAAACTACTTTAATATTTAAAAAAAAATATATACTTTAAATTAAACCACTTTATAAATATAAACTAAATTTCTCTTTTTAAAAACAGAATAGCAAATCACTTTTATATAATTACTACAATAATAGATTTTTAAAATATACCTACTTTGAAAATTAACATTTAGAAATAATAAATTTTCTAAAACATGCTTTTTAAAACATACTTAAAACTTTAACTTATATTTAAAATTGCTTTGAAAACGTACTTGGCTATCCAGAGAAATACACTTCTCATTTCCATCTTTTAAAATAAATCAACATTTATTTCAAACCAATTCATATCCCTTTTTAAATTCCCACCTTGAATTTATATTTTCTAATATCCACTGATATTTTATTTTACTTTATAAATCCAGTTTATATTTCCAAAATCTCACTTCTCTTTTAAAATTCCAATTTTAAATAACTAAATCAATTTCCAATTGATTTTCCAATTTACTTTACTTTACTTTGAAATAAATTTCCTTTACTACTTCATTTATTTCAAAATACATTAACTTTTAGATTTATTCCTTTATTTGAGTTAAAACCCTTTTTAACTGAAAATACCAATTTTAAACTTCCAAAATTCCTTCTTTAGCCTTTAATTAAATTTAATCCTTACATTCAAAATAAATCCTTTATTCTTTAAATTTAATATCACTTTAGTTTAAAGTTAATATTTCCCTTGTTATTTCGAAATTCCCTTATTCCAATTCACTTGAATTATTTACTTAAAATTTACTCTTTTATTTCTTTCAAAATCCAAATCAATATATTTTGATAACTCCTTTTATTGAAATATCCAATCCAACCATATCATCCAATATTTCAATCATCAATAAAATCATCACAGGATATCAATATTCATAGAACAGAATATCAAATAATCTAAATAATTTTGAGGAATCCAGTTGGATCCCTCCAACCTGTTTCCCTGCATCCACAAACGTTAGCACAATACCAATTCCACTTCGAGGTGGAATATCGCGGTATATGGGATTTGTATAAATCATCCGCTATTATGCGGCGCATAGGGTCTCATCCGCTATATAAATGCGGGAATATCAACAACTCAAATATATACATATGCCAATATGTATATATTGCTATATACTACTATATATAGTATAGCACATCAATCAATGCAATCATCCAATCAATTATTTAAATTTAGCCATTTAAATTTAAATCTAACTGAGTGAGATTAACTCACCTTTGATTTTGTCCTGCCAATCCGACCCAACCCAGTTTGTTTCCTTTACGATTCCAGACCTTGTATAGATATTTACAGTTGATTAATATTCGAAATAAATCGAGTAATCAGTTTCCAATTTAAATTTAACAAAATGGTTTGGTTAAAAGCTAATTTCCTTTATTACATTAACATTAGTAATGTGATTTAAATTTGAACAATTAATTAAGTTTTAAACTAATTGATTAGGAATTTGGTTTTAAATTAATAATTCGATTCCAAACAAATTTCCCTTCTAATAAATTATTTCTGGTAAGTAAAATAAATTAAATAAACTAATTAGATAAGTTAACTATCTAAATATTTATTTCTAAATGAAACAGCAAGTGAAAATATTTATAAGTATCCTTATAAAATAATTTGTATCACCATTTAAAGTCTTCTACTAGCCTAAATCTTACCTACAAATAATTTCTTATTTGTTAATCTACTTTTCTGCTTTCCGATTATACATATACAAGTGAAAAAAAACTGCATATAATATATACCTCACTGCCTCCAACATCTCAAGCTCGAGTACGAGTCTCCCCCGATTGCCACTGTCTAACTTCGCTACACCCTCCCGTCACGCGCGCTGCTGCCACCAGGTCAAGCTCTACGAGAACCCTAAACCGCCCATCGCGACAACCCTTCTAACCTACGGTGCCACCAACAAAACCGACCCCTTCCTCCAATCCTGCGAACGTTGCCATCGCTCGCACTTCCATCGATTCCATGCCGAGACGAACGACGCCTCAAATCGAAGCTCCACCTCGCGGCAACTCCAATCCGACCACAACCTCGCGACAACCACTTGCCGGCCACCAAAGCTCAACAACCATCACATCTCTATATTTCATTCACTAATCCTTGTTCGCGAGTTCGCGCTCTCCCCCTCAGTGCCTCGAGGATGAAGCTCCATCGCGATTTCGAGTATGCGAAGAGGAGGGACGACGCTGAAAAAAAAATGGTGATTTTATTTTGATTTGAAGAAAAAGGGAACTTCGGCCATTATATTGAAGCACGATTTGATTTAATTTGAAAAGGGAGAGGCCGGTGATTGATTTCGTTTTTTCTTTCTTTGTTTACTTAACGAAAAAGAAAAGGGAGACAGAAGCGATGTTGGCGTGCTTGAAACGTTACACGTGCTGGTGGAGCAGGAATTCCAGCTGAAAAGAAAGAATGTAGGCTGATAGAAAATTTGACTAGACCATTTATAAAATTAAATTTACATTTGATTCCAACGCGTTTATCCAGCGTACGACCTCACGACAATTCCGGAAACTACGAGAATTGAAATCCGATAAAAAAAATCCATATTACGGATCTAATGAAACCAGTTTCGTCGAATTCCGAGAGTGTGCCTCAGACGGCTATTTTTAAATTCAATTTCAACGATATATTTTTAAAACTGAACAAAACGGTTCCAAATTCAATTCTGAAAGTTCCAACACTTTCAGAATCATCAGTATAAATTTTCTAAGCCTTCATATTATTTTTAACGGGCTTAAAATTCCAAATTCTATATTTGACTCAATTCCAATTATTAAATTCAACAATTAAATCATCAAATAAATAATGATATTTGAAATTTTGAGTTTAAAATTAACTCTTAAATATTTAAAATTAGTTAAATATCCCAATTTCAAATATACAAAAATCCGGGTCGTCACATTCCTCCCCCCTTAAAAGAATTTCGTCCCCGAAATTACTAGTTAGGAAGAATGATCCAATACCCATTACTATTTCCCAAGTTCAACAGTTTTAACAATACCCAAACAATCTTTTATTAATGATACACTAATCATCTTTTAACTTCCCAATCTTATTCATAAGTTCAACCCATACCACCTACTTATCCATTCAAATTTAAATTTGAATTCAAATTTTAACTTATCAAAATTTTCCAAAATTTTTCTAATTCCCTAAATTTCCGAAAAATTTCGCCAGCGTCTCCTTTGCGCGGCTAGCTCGGTACTACTACAAAATGGCTCTACGGCCTCCCAATCTCAAAAAGAAAACAAAAAGCCAAGTGGCTGGATCCAAAACCCAATCAAATTTCATATAGAAATTCAAATACATACCTTTTTGTCGGGCCATTAGATTTTATCTTCTAAAATCAAAAATCCCAATTTATCCATTGCTTTTATACCCTGTATATCCTACTAAGCAATAATATTCAGTTGCAGTTCCAAAACCATTTTATACGTTAATGTACAAATTTCAATATTGGTCTTACTTAAGCTCGTACGACGCACATATATCATCCGTACGCAAAATCAAATTTGATCGCTCACTCGATCACACAATTTCACTTCCGAACTAGTATCGTCCACCCGACTTCCTAGTGCGGACTCAGATCTGGTTCCTTGATCAGAAACCGTCATTCTCCTTGCATAGCCACCAACTATGATAGAGAATATCCAGAATCAATCAACAATCCATATCCAGGTTCGCCGTTGAAAATCGAGTGAAAAATCCTGATTCGGATCGATAAAACTATCTCGAAATTCTGTGTTCGACATCTGGACCAAATAGCTATGCGAATAAAATAATATACGTACATCTTACGTATAAATTCCAATTGATTATCAGTTATATCAATTCTCTTTTATTCACATTCATTTTGATTGTTATCCCCTTATTCACAACTATCCTATTTCACAACTTCAGTTTTAGTCTTCATTCAACTATTCACTTAGTATATATATATATATCTTTTCCAAAATTACTAAGTATATTTCCAATACCAATTTTCTTAAGAATTTCATTCTTCAATTTTTAAGTTCAAAATAAATTTTCTTATATTTATCTACTTCTTCACCACTGAAGTGTATATATTCAAATCGAATTCCAATTTCATATGAATTTCAATTTACTTCAATTTACCACTTCATTTCAAATATAAATACTTATTCCATTTGATTTCAATTTGGCTTTCACCCGAATATTTAATTAGTTGCACTACTAATTAATTTAAATTTCAATTAACAGTTTATTCGCAAACTTCACTTCTTTAGTTCCCTCAATTTCACTTATCCTTACATTTACATTTGAATTAGATTCCAATATCTAGTTCCAATTTCATTTGCTAACCAATTTAGATTATTTATCGTAAATGAAAAATTTCAAAAAAACTCAAAAAATTTCTAACTCCCAAAATTTACGGAAAATTTTGGCAAAGTCTCCCTTGTACGGAGGGACTTCTGCGATATCGCAGGATGCACAAATATGTATATATACATCGGCCTCAGGCCGGAAATCACAATATATCAATATAAACAGTTCATATTTCCTATTTTGAATTCTTTTGCGTAAGCGTACCTCATTTTAGCATTTTAAAGCAAGCGGCTTATTATTTAGCAATTAGTGCAACCCAAAATCAGCTATACGGCTTCCCCGAACCTGTACTTACTTAATTTAAAGATGTAAGTGCCAAAATCATGCAACTTAACAACATTTTTCATATTTAACTAGCAACATAAGCGTTTTAATAAGCAATGCAAGTTAAACAACACTTATAAGCAATTTATAGGGTTCCACCCTTAATTTAAATTGTTTACAACTCAATTCTCACATTCGATTTATTTTAGCAAAACAAACTCATATTTAATTCAGTTGATCTCAAAATCAATCTATTTAACTTCTATCAACTTATAGAATTTTAACTTCCTTGTTTACGTCAAGCGACGATTTATTTAATGCAGCCTCGTCCATATCCATATGAATAAATGTTTATTTGGGTTTTACAACCAATTTGAATTGATTCCAATTCAATTTATTTTAATTCCATTACACTTATAATTTAATTGGTAAATTCACTGAATCCAATATAAATTCTAATCCGCATTTGATAATTTATTTCTGAATTGTATTTTATTACTAACAAGTCTACTTCAATCCATTTCTACTTACTTGCAATTATTTACAATTCAAATTATCACTATTATACTTCAACTCCATTATTCATTCACACTTTTACTTTTATTACCAAATCCAAATTCCATTAACATATTTGATTTACTAATTTATTCCAAATTAGTTTACTTCCATTTTAACCAATACAATATTTGATTTTTTTCCTTACAAATCACCCTAGTTAATCTCCTCGGGTTTTATAATTCAAGTACTGGATCTTATTCATTCCCAAAATACCAAACAAATTTATTTACTTAGCTATAACTTCCCATTCAAGCCACAATTAATTTAATTTTTCCAATAAATTTAATTCCTTTACCATTATCCAAGCTAAATTTAATTTAACCCAAATCTCTATTCCAAACTGCACATCTCTTATTCATCTTACTCTTACTTGTTAATGTAAGGATTTTAATTTCACTCAATATTATTTATAATTCAACTGAATTTCATTACAATTTAATTTTATTTAACTTAACTTCGGTCAAATCATATTATTCTCTTAATATCATTTCCATCACAATTTATTTCAATTCGATCCCAACAATCCAAATACAACTGGATTTATTTTCTCAGTTTGCTTCAAATCCAACTCAAAATTAAACTTAGTTTAAGCTCATTTGTCTCAACTTAATTTTATTTCTCCATCTGATTCAAATAAAGATTTAGAATTCTTATGTACCCGGCTTTTAGTTTCAAATCATTTTGAAATCTCCACTTATTCCATTGGTTAAGTAAATCATTCCGATTTTACAATCTTACCATATTTTTTCAATTTTAATTTGTCAGAATATTTTCATCCAAACATCCAAATATATAATAATTTAAAGAAATATTTCTTTTATATCAAAATACATTTTTCGGGTAAAATTATTTCATCTACCCGTTTCAAAACAATATTGTGTCGAATTGTTCTATTCGAGTGTTTAGAAACCCCTTCGATACAGTTGCGCAGACTGTGCCGACGAAGGTTCATATGCCACTCAATAAACCAACCAACACAATATAAAACCATTTTATATTCACTAACAAATACGCGCTCATATCTATTAATACTCTCAAAATTCCCACCAGAGCCAAGGTTATCGCTAGCCTAGGCTCTGATACCAAGTGTAACAACCCGAGTTTTTCTAACACGAAAAACCGGACCATTTTAGTTAAGAAGAAGAGGTAGAAGAAGAAAAATAGAAAACAACAGCAGAATCTCACATACGCAGCGGAATAAAATATAATATATATCAACAGATCTTTACACAAATCAAACTGTATCTGTATATATATATATACATCCAAATACATCATCAGAGTACATCACATCAATATCATACAACTGAATACACAGCGGAAAAATAATAGCAAGTACGAGAGTACGTATCGTCATCCAGCTCGTCTCCTGAGCTCCACATCATCATATCCTGTAACCTATAATACTCGGTCTGACCCGAGCATCATATAAAACAATACCCGAGTCAGTCTGGAAAACCAGCGTGAGAAAATCACACTCAAATAGATTCTTAAAGTTTCAAAATCCTTTGAAAACAAAAGCATCTCGTAAGACCACGCCACAAATAAACATGTCGGGTTTTTACCTTACGATAGCTAAAACACTTTATATCAAAATCCTCTGATATTATAATAGTGTCTACAGAAAGTAAACTAGAATCTAGCTGAAATGCTTGCATCTCACGTTTCAGCAATAGTTGGGCACAATCAAAACCGTACAGGCACGTAGGGAGAATGGATTTCCAACGAATGACTAGGCACTGGGGTACCACCTGTCACAGTACGTGGCCTAGATCACCGTACCGAGGAGTACGCCCGCTCCCCTGCAACACAAGGCCGGAACCATCCCTTACTGGATGATCCCGAATAAAATCACCCCACGGTTGGGATCAGCAACCGCACCACTAAGCCGAAATAAAAAGGGACATCTAGACAGGGATGACCTTACCCTCCAGTGGGAGCTACCCACGAAGCCTTGCTGCATAACCCCTGATTTTCAGTCATTCCCGGTTGATGAGGTTCGAGGCTAAACGATACCTTTTAGAGAACATATCCCTTAGAATGCCCATCGTCCGCTGACGATGTTTCGCAAGCATTCGTCCATACCAGTCCGTCCTGGGTTTGAACGGAACCGAAGGCACTACTCCTACTACATCCATTTTGGAAATATCCTCAGGATTAGCAGCGACTAGCCCTTGCACTTCACTGCTCCATCTTCGACTCTGAACACGTTACACGAAACGTACAAACCGAATCGAAGTGGTATTCGAGTCTCCAGACCTAGAATCCCGGTATACGGAAACTCGATCCCGGTCTCTTCGAAACGATCAGCGCATTGGCCAATATTGATAGTCGGTTATTTAACTATCAATTAACATCCACAAACAACCATCACATAATAAATAATTTCCCACATTATTTATTTGCCCAAATATTTTTCCAAGATATATTTCCAAATTTTCAAACTCCTTTTGAAAACAATTTCAAACAATTTCCGCTTACGGAATACATTTCCAAATATTTATTTCTCTGAAACACCAAGTACAAAACACTTTAGATTTTAAAATAATTTAAAAACACTTTATTTTAAAATATATTTTATAACATTGAAATCAAACTACTTTAATATTTAAAAAAAAAATATATACTTTAAATTAAACCACTTTATAAATATAAACTAAATTTCTCTTTTTAAAAACAGAATAGCAAATCACTTTTATATAATTACTACAATAATAGATTTTTAAAATATACCTACTTTGAAAATTAACATTTAGAAATAATAAATTTTCTAAAACATGCTTTTTAAAACATACTTAAAACTTTAACTTATATTTAAAATTGCTTTGAAAACGTACTTGGCTATCCAGAGAAATACACTTCTCATTTCCATCTTTTAAAATAAATCAACATTTATTTCAAACCAATTCATATCCCTTTTTAAATTCCCACCTTGAATTTATATTTTCTAATATCCACTGATATTTTATTTTACTTTATAAATCCAGTTTATATTTCCAAAATCTCACTTCTCTTTTAAAATTCCAATTTTAAATAACTAAATCAATTTCCAATTGATTTTCCAATTTACTTTACTTTACTTTGAAATAAATTTCCTTTACTACTTCATTTATTTCAAAATACATTAACTTTTAGATTTATTCCTTTATTTGAGTTAAAACCCTTTTTAACTGAAAATACCAATTTTAAACTTCCAAAATTCCTTCTTTAGCCTTTAATTAAATTTAATCCTTACATTCAAAATAAATCCTTTATTCTTTAAATTTAATATCACTTTAGTTTAAAGTTAATATTTCCCTTGTTATTTCGAAATTCCCTTATTCCAATTCACTTGAATTATTTACTTAAAATTTACTCTTTTATTTCTTTCAAAATCCAAATCAATATATTTTGATAACTCCTTTTATTGAAATATCCAATCCAACCATATCATCCAATATTTCAATCATCAATAAAATCATCACAGGATATCAATATTCATAGAACAGAATATCAAATAATCTAAATAATTTTGAGGAATCCAGTTGGATCCCTCCAACCTGTTTCCCTGCATCCACAAACGTTAGCACAATACCAATTCCACTTCGAGGTGGAATATCGCGGTATATGGGATTTGTATAAATCATCCGCTATTATGCGGCGCATAGGGTCTCATCCGCTATATAAATGCGGGAATATCAACAACTCAAATATATACATATGCCAATATGTATATATTGCTATATACTACTATATATAGTATAGCACATCAATCAATGCAATCATCCAATCAATTATTTAAATTTAGCCATTTAAATTTAAATCTAACTGAGTGAGATTAACTCACCTTTGATTTTGTCCTGCCAATCCGACCCAACCCAGTTTGTTTCCTTTACGATTCCAGACCTTGTATAGATATTTACAGTTGATTAATATTCGAAATAAATCGAGTAATCAGTTTCCAATTTAAATTTAACAAAATGGTTTGGTTAAAAGCTAATTTCCTTTATTACATTAACATTAGTAATGTGATTTAAATTTGAACAATTAATTAAGTTTTAAACTAATTGATTAGGAATTTGGTTTTAAATTAATAATTCATTTATACAGTTTATTAACATTTGAATTGGTTGTACAATTAATTACTACTTATTTATGTAATTTAAACTAATATTTTAAATTTCCTCGTGAAACTACATATACTAAAATAGCCTATAGACTTTTTTAAAAATATAATTCTTTATATAAACTCTACCATATTTCAATATCCAGTTTCAATTTTATTTGCTTAACAAATTTAAATCACTTACCGTTAATGAAAATTTTCAAAAATCTCAAAAATTTTCTAACTCCCAAAATTTACGAAAAATTTTGGCAGAGTCTCCCTTGTACGGAGGGACTTCTGCGATATCGCAGGATGCACAAATATGTATATATACATCGGCCTCAGGCCGGAAATCACAATATATCAATATAAACAGTTCATATTTCCTATTTTGAATTCTTTTGCGTAAGCGTACCTCATTTTTAGCATTTTAAAGCAAGCGGCTTATTATTTAGCAATTAGTGCAACCCAAAATCAGCTATACGGCTTCCCCAAACCTGTACTTACTTAATTTAAAGATGTAAGTGCCAAAATCATGCAACTTCACAACATTTTTCATATTTAACTAGCAACATAAGCGTTTTAATAAGCAATGCAAGTTAAACAACACTTATAAGCAATTTATAGGGTTCCACCATTAATTTAAATTGTTTACAACTCAATTCTAATGTTAATAAACTGTATAATGTTTCTTCAAGATTTCAGTTATGAAGAAAGAAATTAAGGATGAGTTAATTTCCGGCACACAGTGTTGTATAATAAATTAATTAACTTAATTACCCGACTTTCTATGCCCAGAAAGTCGTATCGTTATGAAGAAAGAAAGGGATAGAAAAGAGAAAAGAAGAGAAGAAAGAAACAACAACAACGATCTCACAGCGGAACGAATAAATTATATTAATAACATAAACTATTACATAGTATACAACACTTATCAGAGTTTACACAACTATACAACACATACTAGACAGTTATAAACATCTGTCTAGATATTACAACTCAAATACAATACAAGACTCTAACACAGATATCAACACAGCGGAATACTATATCTACGAACGCCGAAGCCTCCTGCTCCATTGCTCCTCCACAATTCGTCAAAGCTAAACCTGAATCCCTTGGCTACTCGTAAAAATTTGAGTACCCAAGAGTTTATAAAACAGAAATAAACACTTGGGTCAGACATGGGTCTGGTGTGAGTAAACGGGTTAAACTTGCTTAACTTCAAAACCCTTAGAAAGAAAAGGTATCACGTAAGACTCCCCACAAATAAACATGGGTAAGTTTTTACCTTACGTTAACCAAAACATTTGATAGGAAATCTGATTGTATTATAATAGGGTCTAGGGTTTTCAAGTAAAATACAGAAATAGCTGAAATGCTTACATCTCACATTCCAACATAGTTGGGCACAACTAATACGTACGGCACTTATTGGAGTTTGGATTCCATACAATGGCAGAGCTACCGGGGTACCGCTCATCACAGTACGGGGCCTAGATCACCGTACCGAGGAGTACGCCCGCTCCCCTGCAACACAAAGCCGGAACCATCCCTTACTGGATAATTCCGAACAAGACAATCCCGTGGTTGGCGCGACCAACCACACACTAAGCCGAATAAAAGAAAAGGGTCCTCTAGACAGGGATCTATCTTGCTCTCAGTGGGTGCTACCCACGAAGCCTTGCTGCACCTCCCCTGTTTTAGCCATTCCCGGTTGATGAGGCTTGAGGTTACGATTACCTTTAATCAGAACATATCACTTAGAATGCTCATCGTCCGCCTGACGATGTGCTGAAAGCATTCAATCCATATAAGTTCGTTCCGGGTTCGAACGAAACCGAAGGCATTATCTCGTTACACTCGTTTTGGAATCACCCTCAGAGTTAACGACAATAACCCTTGCACTCTGAATCTTCATCTTCACTTGAGATTCACGACCTATCGTTAATTTGGATCGATGTGGTATTCGGGTCTCCAGACCTGGAATACCGGTATACGAAAACCCGATCCCGGTCTCATCGAAATCCAAAACGTATCTTTTAAGGCCAAGTTGTTTTAAAGTTAAAACAATTCAATTCTATTATCTATTTACACACAGATAGATAATTCACAATATCACAATATATAATCTACATTATCATCACAATTCAACCAAAACATCCATATCACAGATCAGCACATATCTCATCAGAGATATCAAACAATGCAAAGCATTCAATATTATTCAACCATCCACGAGTAATGATTTATACCATCTCTAATTAATTTAACATAAATTAAATTAATTACTTCATTCTATAAATCCTGCTTACTTAACCATTAATTAATTATAAATAAATTAATTAATTATCCTCTAATTATTCATTTCAATTAATCATCCTTGATTAATTATCTTTTAATTACATTCAAGTAATTAGCCTTTAATTAATTTCACAAATTAATTATTCTTAACCATTTATAGTAATTAACCTTTAATTACTCTATAAACTAATTAACTATAATTAATTACATTAATCCTTAATTAATTACATTAATTAATTACTCTATAATCACTTAATCATTCCTTAATTACATCATTAATTATATTAATTAATGATCCCTAATTACTCTTAATTAATTATCCTATTTAAATTAAATACATTAAGTAATTATCCTTTAATTAATTACAGAAATCAATTAACTATTAATCACTTACCTTTAATTAATTAAACCTTAATTAATTAATTAATTAATTAATTAATTATACTAAGTAATTATTCCTTAATTACTCCCATTAATTAACCTCAAATCATTTCCATTAAGTAATTATCCACAAATTACTTTATTAATTATCCACTAATTACTTTTAAATTAAGTAATTATTAATCACCTTCAATAATTATCCATTAATTAATCACATTAATTAATTTTAACCTTAATTAATCACATTAATTAACCTTAATTAATGATCTAAGTAATTAATCCTAATTACCTTTCATTAATTACTTCCAAAAGTAATTATTCTTTTTAATTAATTACATTTAGTAATTACACCTTAATTACTTATACTAAGTAATTCACTTAATTAATTATATTAATTAATTATATTAAGTAATTAACACTTAATCAAATTCAAAGTTAATTTTAATTAATTACCTTAATTAATTAACTTAATTTAATTACCTAAATTAATCACTTCTTAATCACTAGTTAATGTTCCATTATTAACTACCCACTAATTACTTACTCTAAGTAATATCTTTAATTAATCTCATCTTTAATTAATTATACTAATAAATTTTATTAAGTGATAAATATTTTAATTAATTCACTAATTAATTATTCTTAATTAATCATAACTTAAATAATTTAAAGACAAATTCATTATCTTTATTCAAAACTTAGTTATATCTTTATACTTCCATTTGAAAATGTTTTGCAAATCAATTATATAATAGAAGATATAAAATTTCATTTAAACAAAATAAACCTTAAAAATTATTAAGTCCTTGAAACTTATTCAAATTTCTTTAATAATTTCCTATGCTTAAATTAAACATTTCTTTAAAACATATTCATTTTAAATATACTTTTAAACTTGGCTAAACATTCTTTTGAAAACTAATTATTTTAATAACTTTAAAAACTTTAATAACTTTAAAACTCGTTTAAACATTTTCCTTTAAACTTGAACATTCTTATACCTTTACCTGATTATAAATATTGAAAACTTGATTAACAAATTTTACCTTTGCTTTAAAACCTGGTACAAGTTCCCTTTTAAAAATAGATAACTTGAAAACCGAAGCCCATCACTAGAAAACTCGACCAAGCACCCGAGCAAAACACGAGTCTCTCGCGTACCATCACTACTTCGAGACAAACACGCTTCGACTTCGAGTCACGATCCGAGCTCATCGCTTCTTCCCAAAAACTATCATCGCCAGACACATACGTGCACACGTGCACGTGCACGGTGAACTGGACATCACCGACTCCTCACCGACCATGCTCGCAAGTCGACGATGATCTCTACTAGCTTCTCGACCACCCAGCTTCGACAATAGCGACCCAAATCGAAAACGAACACATTAACCCAAACTGGAACTCAAACCAGTTACGACATATTCCCTCGCCGACGACCATCCTGACCACCAGAAATCCTACCACCTCGTCCACAGCCGTGTCTCAAATCCCAACATCGTTTCTCCCTCACACGATCAGACCCGATCCAACCCCAATGTCGCAATTGCCCCTGAAACAACATCGATAAAAACTGGGTATGAAACCCTACATCGCCAACGTACGGCCACCACAACCATTAATAGAACCTATCACTATTTTTCTATCAACCACCATCCTTCCAGCTATCCCTGACATCAACCCCGATCTTCAAATTGTCATCGATCGACGGCACTTGACGAAATTACGAATTCCGTTCAACTTAAGATAACTCGATAATCTTAAACTTAAAAATCTAGATATTCATATCAAAATTCATGACTTGTAAATACGAATTATAATATATAATCCAAACTTGAATTTATAACAATCGAACTTTGACTTATTTTAGATTTTTACTGTAATTTACCCTTTTTGAATTAATCACTTAATATAAATTCTTGAAAATATTTTTAGAAACAATATTACATATCCACAATCATTTTCTATTTAGGGATCGAGACCTAAATCTGAATGTATAAGGGAAATGGAATTAAATTTGAATGGGTTTAATTCTGACATAGAACAGAAAAATATATATTCATACACACAAACTTTTGTACAGGCATTTCATTTATACAAACATGCATTCACATGTATCAACATATGCAAACCATATTAGTACAAAAATCCATCATAAGCATCTAAGTATAATCATAGATTTAAAACTGTTTTTAAAGAAAAAGTTTACTCACCAGGTTATAAAAATGAAGAACAGAGCCTGGAAACTAAAATCTTGAAATCTGGAAAATGTGCTTTTGATTTAAAAACTGCATGCATGCTACTGAAACTTGATTACAAACAGAATTGAAGAACAAATGCAGGCTTCCAGGTTGAAAAGAAAATGCTCAAGCTTTGATTCCATTTTTGTAAATGATTTGCAGAGGATGTTGATTCCATTTTTTTGAAAAAGTACATGGTTTGCTTGCTGATTTGAGAAATGAATTACAAGGATTTTGTTTGGGTTTTGAAAAATAAATTACAGGTTGAAGATCTACATTCTGGTTTCTGGTTTTGAGGGAGTGTTCTCAGATTTGTTTTTATCTTTGTTTCAGCTGAAGTTGATTTCAGTTTTGCTTTGATTTATTATTTCTTTGTTTCAGTTTTTGGAAAGATGAGGAGAGAAAAAGAAGATGTAGGAAAAAGATTCGAACTGAAGAAAAATGAAATCAGGTTTCTCAATAAACATTTTTTTATAAAGTAAAATTTTAAATAAAGAAAAAGAATTGCCACTTGTTATATTACTAATTAGACAAATGTCCAACTTGTTTTATATGTTTTACAAGTGTTAAAAACAAGCAATATTATGTTTAAATCCTTATTGTAAAAATATTTATGTTATATGTAATTATGGATTTATATAAATTCATGTTTTATTATATGTAAACTATTTTTAGTTTAAGAATCTACATTTTATTATTTATGAAATGAATTTTATTAACTTATGTTATATTTATTTTTATTTTATTTTTTACAAACCTTTATTAAATTTTATTTAAACTATCATATTTTTTTAAAAATAATTAATTATCTTATATTTTCAAAATATAGAATTAACCTTAATTAACTTTTGAAAGATATTAAATTTAAAACAAAGCTTTTAAATCACAATTCATACATATATAAATTATCAATAGATTAAATAAATTTCAAACAATATCAAATTATAACATATACATACATATATTACAATTTGAAAATTCATCTTTAATTTAAAACAAAAGATATCCTATTCACAATATATATCAAATATATATATTATAAATAGATTAAAATTTTATTAATTTTAACAAACAAATCTTATCAATATTAAATTATTAGAAAAGATCAAGTATTACCAAATTGAATATTTCCAGATTAAATATTTATTATCCTTTAAAAATTAAATTATCAATTTAAATTAAAATTATAAAGGAAAATTATCAATTCAATTGAATTATCAATACTGATTATTAAATTTATATTGCCCAAAAAACCCGGGATATCACATTCCTCCCCCCTTAAAATAATTTCGTCCCCGAAATTAAAAGCAAAGTTAATTTAATAATCCAACAAAGATTTTAATCTCAAATAGCAAAGCATACCTATCATCCAGTTACTAACAACCAAAGCAACCAATCAACAATCATACTTAACTAACTATTCTGATACAAATCAGGATAGATCTCATAACATTATCTAGAGTTTCCCAAATATAACACCGGGATACTCGCTCTACAGAATCTAACAACACCACTATGATCCAGAGCTCCTCTCTTCTCTAGATTCACTAATCTGAACAAAATATCAGACCACACTCAAATCCAGCTCAACTACCAAATCCATCTGAACTATTGATTCCACAACCAGCGATGAATCATACACGTACTCTCTCAAATATACGTGAAATACAATGAATTCCAGATATCCAAACTGGCTATTCATTCCCGTAGACAAAGAACTACTCCTTTCGAGAATACAAGAAATCCAAAATACTTCGGAGCTAACTTTCCAAACTTACCAAATCTTATAGCTCTTTAATCGGAGAAAACTTAAACAATTTCCAATCTCCAACTCCGAATTCCAAACTCCTTGTCTCATATCTGCATAACTCATCAGACGATCCTGGGCTACCTCAACTCTTCCGGATCAGCTCAACCCTTGCTGATGCTTCTTGAACAAATCTGAACCAAGCACAAGATGATCTCTAGATCCTATCAACAAGATGATCCTTCCAAAATCTGCTGAAATCCAAACTTGAAAACTAGATCTGACCCATCCGTTTCCAAAAATTCCTGAGCTGCTACACCAACTCTTCTCTCTCTAGGAACCATCCTACTACCAGAATAACCATCTGTACCGCTTCTGAAACCAAGTCGATACAGAACTCAAACTCCAAATGCAGACAAACTTCAACCTCCTCGAAGATATCCAGAAAAATTGCTGACTACTTCAGTAGCTCCTACTTCCACATGAGAAACCTCAATCTCAAACAAAAGATTACTCAAGATAAATTCCAAAACTAATCGCAAGTCACTTTTGCGATCTACCTAGTCCGGATTCCAAAGAAACTGCTCTCTCTTTACCAATTAAAACAGCCTTAAGCTTCCCAAACAAGGTTAACCCTTCAAGAAAAACTTCACCATCTGCCCGGACTGCTGATAGAAGAACCACAAAGATTCCTAAACCACCGGAGAAACGACCCACACTGCTGCTTCCAAACTCTATCTCTAGGATACTGCTAAGCCAGAAAAATCTTCTTGTCGGCACACAAACATCTCCAAGCTGAAACTGCTATCACATCTAACCAAAGACTTCTAAATCCATAGGCTCCTCGAACTCCAAAACCATCAACTAATCTCACAAAAGACCCCTTGAGATGGACAGACAATCTCTCAAGAAATTCGAGACTCCAAACCAAACGCCAATAACTTACTCTTCTTAAGAGAACAATGAGACCATGTCCGAAGAACAACTAATCGACCTTAGTCCCATACTTCCAAACAGATAAAACTCTCTTACTCGATATCAAAGAATTCCTATACAGTCGAGTCTTTCCTGCGGTAGACATCAACTGTTCCTCCAATACCTTTTTAATCTTGCTCCAAAAAGAACACCTCCTTCGGGAACATCCATAGATACTGTGTCTTATCACACAGCTTCTCCTTCCTGAAGTCGCCAAGCTACCATCACTTGCTTCTGCACTTCCGATAGATCCAAATTCTAGAAAATCCGCTCACCCGATCGCAACCAAGCTTACACTTCAATAGACTCCGAATCTTGAAAAATATTTCCTTCAGAGATCCGAGAAATCCTTACACCATACTGCCAAACTCACTCGAGACAGTATTAGGTCTACAGTCTCGTCAGATATACTTCCAACCTCAACACTCAAATTCTAACTATTGGTAGTCGTGTTACTCACAATACCACCTTATCTACCTTTATAACTTATATTGGAAAACCCGAACAGGTAACCCAACAAATAGGTAGAAATATATATATATTTAAAATGATACTTTTTATATAGAAATTATTTCTGGGTAAAATTATTTCATTTACCTCTTTAAAACAATATTGTGTCCGTTGGCCTGGTTCAAGTGTTTAGAGATCCCTATCAATAACGTTAGCTACTCGTATTGACCAGAATCCATATACCACTCAACCGATCAATTAACACAATATAAAACCATTTTTATATAACTAACAATTACGCGCTCTCAAGATAGACACCACTTCAGAGCCTAGGTATTCACTCAACCTACAGCTCTGATACCATATGTAACGACCCGAGGCAGTGGCGACCGGTAGGCTTTGCAACCATCCCAGACCCACCGTGGCATACAGTGATACCTCGAATTTGCTTTTACGGCCAGCCTCTCGACTCGCAACCAACCCAGGGCCTTCCTACCCAAAAGGGACATGTAGGGGTAAGAGTCTCCCGTTCGCCACCAAACCGCGAAGCGAGAACCCCCTATCATGCTGTAATGAAGCAAACCCGATCCCTAATTAAAATTCTAAAATTTTTTGGTAGGACAACCGATAGATCCAACCTGCCAACTGTCGAACTGCCGTACCTACTCCCCCACCATTGGCTCGCTTCTAATTGCTCGCCAGAGACCCCCACGGTGACAGCCCTACGCGCTGCCATCACATACAACCTGCCCTACCGCAACTCCCCAAACGCGAGTGAGCTTCCCTCTTGACCCAACATCAGTCGCGTGATCGAAAACGAACTCCGCCGCTCCAGAAACCCTAGCCTTCGACTGCGATATCAGCAAACCCACACCACGTCGCGCCTCGACCGCTGCTTCCAACCCAAGGACGACGAGCCCAGCCTAAACGAGGCGACTCACGTCTACACAAGTTTTTGCTCGGGTTTATTAATTAAAATTTTATTTAAGTTAGTTCTGTCGGAAGAGCAAGTTTTTGCTCGGGTTCGTCTTCGGGTATGTTCGTGAGAGTATTGTAATATAACAGTTTAAATTTAAACCAAGTTTTAAAAAGACAGGAGGCAGAAGAAATCTCGGGGAAGAACTCGGGTAGGAGATGGGTCGAACGCGAAGTAAACTGAGCTGTTTTAAAATTTAAAATAAGCAAGTTTTTAGAATTTAAAATAAATCTAGTTTAAGTCTATTTCTTAAATATAATTCTTTACATAACAAATGTTTTAAGTAATTGATTGAAGAAGTTATATAATTGGTCTAACTTGAATTTGTTAAGTTAACTTTTAAGTTATTTTAAATCTTAAATTAAATGATCTAATTTAATAAGTTAATTTTTAAGTTAAATGTTTTAAATATGATTAATGATTAATAAGGATAATGTTTTATCTTAAAAGTTGATTAAGATTTAATGATTTAATAATTAATTAATGTAATAAAGAAATAAAGGAGAAATTAATCAATTTAATTAATTAGTGATTAAGAATTATTTAATTAATAATTAAGGGTTAAGTTAATTAATTAAATAGGGATGAATTAGTTGATAATTAAGAATTACTTGATTTATTAATTAGGATTGATTAAGTTATAATTAGAGTTAATTAATTAGTTGATAATTAAGATCATTAATTAAGTAATTAAGATTGATAAATTTGTAATTGGAGATTAATTAATTAAGTAATTAAAAGGGTAATTAAGGATTAATTAATTTGTTATTAAGTTTTATTAATAATTAATTAAGGTTTATTAATTAATAATTAAAGAATAAATAATCTGTACTTAAGATTAATTAATTTGTTTAAGAGTAATTAAGGATGAATTACTCAAGTATAATTAATGATATGAATTGATTTAAGTTAATTAATTTGTAAATTAATTAAAGATAATCACTTGATAAAGACATTAAGTATGAATACTTAATAAGATTGATAAGTATAATTACATAGTGTAGGTAATTAATGTATAATTACAGGATGTAATTAATTAAAGGAAAGTACTTAATGGGAAGTAATGGAAGTATAATTACTTTACAAAAAGTAATTAAGGATTAATTATTTGGTAATTAATTAAAGGATTAAAGAAATTAAACTGTGACGACCCGGCTTTTTCTCCACAAAAGTCGTATCATCTTGAAGAAAGAAAGAGATAGAAAAGAGAAAAGATAGAGAAGAAAGAAGAAAAATATCAGAATCTAAACAGCGGAACGAATAAATTATATTAATCAAATAAGATATTACATTGTATCATATACATCAGAGATACACAGCTTATACAACACATACTAGATAGTTATAAACACCTGTCTAGTCATTACAATTCAAGATACAACTTAAACAAATGACTCAGAGATACACACAGCGGAACCACTTATATATCTACAAACGCTGAAGCCTCCTGCTCCATTGCTCCTCCATAGATTCATCAAAGCAAACCTGAATCCCTTGGCTACTCGTAAAAATTTGAGTACCCAAGAGTTTATAAAACAGAAAATAAACACTTGGGTCAGACATGGGTCTGGTGTGAGTAAACGGGTTAAAATTTGCTTAACTTCAAAACCTTTTGAAAACAAAGGTATCACGTAAGACTTCCCACACATAAACATGGAAAAGTTTTTACCTTACGCTAACCAAAACATTTGATAGGAAATCGAGTTATATTATGATAGGGTCTAGGGTTTTCAAGTAAAATACAGAAATAGCTGGAATGCTTACATCTCACGTTCCAACATAGTTGGGCACAACTAAATCGTACGGCACTTATTGGATTTTGGATTCCATACAATGGCAGGGCTACCGGGGTACCGCCCGTCACAGTACGTGGCCTAGATCAACGTACCGAGGAGTACGCCCGCTCCCCTGCAACACAAGGTCGGAACATCCCTTACTGGATAATTCCCGCATAAGAAACCCCAGCGGTTGTAGCTATTCAACCGCCCACTCAGCCGAATAAAAGAAGGGACCTCTAGACAGGGGAATCTCATACTACTTGGGTGCTACCCACTAACCTTGCTGCACCTCCCCTGTTTTAGCCATTCCCGGTTTGATGAGGCTTGAGGCTACGATTACCTTTAAATCAGAACACATCACTTAGAATGCTCATCGTCCACCTGACGATGTGTTGAAAGCATTCAATCCATACAAGTTCGTTCCGGGTTCGAACGAAACCGAAGGCATTATCTCGTTACACTCATTTTGGAATCACCCTCAGAGTTAACGACAATAACCCTTGCACTCTGAATCTTCATCTTCACTTGAGATTCACGACCTATCGTTAATTTGGATCGATGTGGTATTCGGGTCTCCAGACCTGGAATACCGGTATACGGAAACCCGATCCCGGTCTCATCGAAATCCAAAACGTATCTTTTAAGGCCAAGTTGTTTAAAGGTTTTAACAATTTAATTTAATTCAATACTTGAATTTACACAGCATTTAACACAGATAAATATCACATTTATCACAGATATATCCAATATCATATCACAGAATATCATAGCATATCATTTAATAGATATCAACCAAATCAGACATTCTACTCAACCATCATTCATAAGCAACCATTTATTAATCTCTATTATAATTAATTTAATCAACTTAAATTAAATTAATTACTTAAGAATTAATTCATATTCTTTGCTTAATCAACATTAATTAATTACAATCTTTAATTAATTAATTACTCATTAAATATTAATCATCCTTGATTAATCATTCATTAATTACATAAAGTAATTATCTTTTAATTAATTTCACAAATTAATTATTCTTAATCATTAACAGTAATTAACCTTTAATTACTTTTATTAATTGTATTGATTAATTATCCTTAATTAATTATTTCCATTAATTAATTAATTATCCTTAATTAATTACTTTAATTTATTAAACTTTAATTAATCCTTTCTATTAATCCACCTTAATTAATCATATACAGTAATTATCATCCTATGATTACTTACCTTAATTAATTAACTTCTTAATTAATTTCTTTAATCCTTTAATTAATTACCAAATAATTAATCCTTAATTACTTTTTGTAAAGTAATTATACTTCCATTACTTCCCATTAAGTAATTTCCTTTAATTAATTACATCCTGTAATTATACATTAATTACCTACACTATGTAATTATACTTATCAATCTTATTAAGTATTCATACTTAATCCTTTATCAAGTGATTATCTTTAATTAATTTACAAATTAATTAACTTAAATTAATCACATCCATTTATGAATTACACTTGAGTAATTCATCCTTTAATTATTCTTAAACAAATTAATTAATCTTTAATTATAGATTAATTATTATTTTAATTATTAATTTATAAACCTTAATTATCAATTAATAAAACTTAATAATAAATTAATTAATCCTTAATTATTAGTTAATCAATTCTTAATAACAGTTAATTAACCTTAAATTAATCTTTATAGATTAATTATTTCTTATTTATTAATTAATAAAACCTAATTATTAATTAATAAACTTAATTAAGTACTTCTTAATTACAAATTAATCAACCTCTAATTACTTAATTAATTAATTACAAATTAATTAATCTTTAGTCATTAATTAAATCAATCTTAATTATTGAGTTAATTAAAAAAATTTAATTACTCTTAATTAATTTCTTAACTAATCCTTAATCATTATTAAGTAATTTCAAATCATTAAAACCATAATTATCTTAAGATAAAACCTTATCTTATTTATGCCTTATTTATCATTAAAACATTATTTTAAAAATATTAACTTACTTAATTAAATCATTAATTAAGTTCAAAATACTCATTCAACATGATAAATTAAAAGTTACAGATCACAACCTACTTTTAAATGCTTTAAAATATTATAAAGTAATAGTTCTATTTTCAATTTAAATTAAATAGCTTGCTTTATAAAATATCTAAATTTTATTTCTACTTACGGTTTCAAAATAACTTAACTTTATTTAACAAATTTTAAATTAAACAAAAGTTCAAAACTTCTTAATAAAATGTTAAAGAAAACATCTATTTTATAAAGAATAGAGGTAAAAGTGTATCGGTACAATTACATAGTATACAACAATATTACCCTTCCTAAAGTAATTATACTGTGATAAGTATAATTACTTAAATGTAATTAGTGAAAGTGTAATTACTTAGGAAAGTAATTAAAGTTAATTAGTGGATGTAATTAACTAAGGATGATATAATGAAAGTAATTTGAGTTAATTACTTTAAATAATTAATCAAGGGATTAATTAAAAGATAATTAATTAATGAGTAATTAATTTATGGAAGAGTAATTAAGGGTAGTTAATTACTAGATGAGATTAATCAAAGGTGATTAATAAATGTGACTAATTAATTATTAAATTTAATTAATTTAAATAAGATAATTAATTAAGAGTAATTAAGAATCATTAATTAATATAATTAATGATGTAATTAGGAATTGGTTAATTAAGATTAATTAATATAAAATTAGTGATTAAAGTAATTAATTAATTGTAATTAATTAAGGATTAATGTAATTAAATACAGTTAATTAATAGATGAAGTAATTAAAGATAAATTACTAAATGATTTAAGTTAATTAACTTGTGAAATTAATTAAGAGTTAATTACTTAAGGTAATTAAAATATAATTAATCAGGATTGATTAATTAAGATGATACTTAAAGTATGATTAATTATTGGTTTAATTAATGATTAAGTAAGAAGGATTTATAAATGAGGTAATTAATTTAATTTACTTTAAATTAATTAGAGATGATATAAATCATTACTTAGGGATGGTTGAATGATATTGAATGCTTTGCATTGTTGTTATCTCTGATAAGAGATGTGCTGATATATGATATGGATGCTTTGGTTAAATTGAAATGATAATAGGAATTATCTGTTTGGATGATAATATGGATTATCTATTGTAAATTATCTATCTGTGTGTAGTATAGATAAGAATTGAATTGTTTTAACCTTAAAACAACTTGGCCTTAAAAGATACGTTTTGGATTTCGATGAGACCCTATGCGCCGCATAATAGCGGATGATATTTTATAAACCCATATACCGCGATATTCCACCTCGAAGTGGAATTGGTATTGTGCTAACGTTTGTGGATGCAGGGAAACAGGTTGGAGGGATCCAACTGGATTCCTCAAAATTATTTAGATTATTTGATATTCTGTTCTATGAATATTGATATCCTGTGATGATTTTATTGATGATTGAAATATTGGATGATATGGTTGGATTGAATATTTCAATAAAAAGGAGTTATCAAAATATATTGAATTGGATTTTGAAAGAAATAAAAGAGTAAATTTTAAGTAAATATTTCAAGTGAATTGGAATAAGGGAATTTCGAAATAACAAAGGAAATATTAACTTTAAACTAAAGTGATATTAAATTTAAAGAATAAAGGATTTATTTTGAATGTAAGGATTAAATTTAATTAAAGGCTAAAGAAGGAATTTTGGAAGTTTAAAATTGGTATTTTCGGTTAAAAAGGGTTTTAACTCAAATAAAGGAATAAATCTAAAAGATAATGTATTTTGAAATAAATGAAGTAGTAAAGGAAATTTATTTCAAAGTAAAGTAAAGTAAATTGGAAAATCAGTTGGAAATTGATTTAGTTGTTTAAAATTGGAATTTTAGAAGAGAAATGAGATTTTGGAATTTATAAACTGGGTTTATAAAGTAAACTAAAATATCAGTGGATATTAGAAAATATAAATTCAAGGTGGGAATTTATAAAGGGATATGAATTGGTTTAAAATAAATGTTGATTTATTTTTAAAGGATGGAAATGAGAAGTGTATTTCTCTGGATAGCCAAGTACGTTTTCAAGGTAGTTTTTAATATAAGTTAAAAGTTTTAATATGTTTTAAAAAGCATGTTTTAGAAAATTTATTATTTTTAAATGTTAACTTTTTAAAATAAGTATTTTTAAAAAAATATATTATTGTAGTAATTATATAAAAGTGATTTGCTATTATGTTTTAAAAGGAGAAATTTAGTTTATATCTATAAAGTGGTTTAATTTAAAGTATATATTTTTAATAAAGTATTAAAGTAGTTTGATTTAAATGTTATAAAATATATTTAAAATAAAGTGTTTTTAAGATTTTTTTTGAAATCTAAGTGTTTTGTACTTGGTGTTTCAGAGAAATAATTATTTGGGAATTATATTCCGTAAGCGGAAACTGTTTGAAATTGTTTTTCAAAAGGAGTTTGAAAATAGAAAAATATCTTGGAAAGATATTTGGGCAAATAAATAATGTGGGAAATTATTTATTGTGTGATGGTTGCTATGGATGTGAATTGATAGTTAAATAACCGACTATCAATATTGGCCAATGCGTTGATCGTTTCGAAGAGACCGGGATCGAGTTTCCGTATACCAGGATTCTAGGTCTGGAGACTCGAATACCACTTCGATTCGGTTTGTACGTTTCGTGTAACGATTTCGGAGTCGAAGATGGAGCTGTGAAGTGCAAGGGCTAGTCGCTACTAATCCTGAGGATATTTCCAAAATGGATGTAGTAGGAATAGTGCCTTCGGTTCCGTTCGGACCCGGGACGGACTGGTATGGACGAATGCTTGCGAAACATCGTCAGCGGACGATGGGCATTCTAAGGGATATGTTCTCTAAAAGGTATCGTTTAGCCTCGAACCTCATCAACCGGGAATGACTGAAAATCAGGGGTTATGCAGCAAGGCTTCGTGGGTAGCTTCCACTGGAGGGTAAGGTCATCCCTGTCTAAATGTCCCTTTTTATTTCGGCTTAGTGGTGCGGTTGCTGATCCCAACCGTGGGGTGATTTTATTCGGGATCATCCAGTAAGGGATGGTTCCGGCCTTGTGTTGCAGAGGAGCGGGCGTACTCCTCGGTACGGTGATCTAGGCCACGTACTGTGATAGGTGGTACCCCAGTGCCTAGTCATTCGTTGGAAATCCATTCTTCCTACGTGACTTGTACGGTTTTGATTGTGCCCAACTATTGTTGAAATGTGAGATGCAAGCATTTCAGCTAGATTATATTTTACTTTCTGTAGACACTATTATAATATCAGAGGATTTTGATATAAAGTGTTTTGATACCATATGTAACGACCCGACTTCCTATGCCCAGAAAGTCGCATCATTATGAAGAAAGAAAGGGGTAGAAAATAGAAAAGAAGAGAAGAAAGAAAGAAACAACAACAACGATCTCACAGCGGAATGAATAAATTATATTAATAACATAAACAATTACATAGTATACAACACTTATCAGAGTTTACACAACTATACAACACATACTAGACAGTTATAAACATCTGTCTAGATATTACAACTCAAATACAATACAAGACTCTAACACAGATATCAACACAGCGGAATACTATATCTACGAACGCCGAAGCCTCCTGCTCCATTGCTCCTCCACAATTCGTCAAAGCTAAACCTGAATCCCTTGGCTACTCGTAAAAATTTGAGTACCCAAGAGTTTATAAAACAGAAATAAACACTTGGGTCAGACATGGGTCTGGTGTGAGTAAACGGGTTAAAATTGTTTAACTTCAAAACCTTTTGAAAACAAAGGTATCACGTAAGACTTCCCACACATAAACATGGAAAAGTTTTTACCTTACGCTAACCAAAACATTTGATAGGAAATCTGATTGTATTATAATAGGGTCTAGGGTTTCCAAGTAAAATACAGAAATAGCTGAAATGCTTACATCTCACATTCCAACATAGTTGGGCACAACTAATACGTACGGCACTTATTGGATTTTGGATTCCATACAATGGCAGGGCTACTGGGGTACCGCCCGTCACAGTACGTGGCCTAGATCACCGTACCGAGGAGTACGCCCGCTCCCCTGCAACACAAAGCCGGAACCATCCCTTACTGGATAATCCCGAACAAGATAACCCCGTAGTTGGCGCGACCAACCACACACTAAGCCGAATAAAAAGAAAGGGACCTCTAGACAGGGATCTATCTTGCTCTCAGTGGGTGCTACCCACGAAGCCTTGCTGCACCTCCCCTGTTTTAGCCATTCCCGGTTGATGAGGCTTGAGGTTACGATTACCTTTAATCAGAACATATCACTTAGAATGCTCATCGTCCGCCTGACGATGTGCTGAAAGCATTCAATCCATACAAGTTCGTTCCGGGTTCGAACGAAACCGAAGGCATTATCTCGTTACACTCGTTTTGGAATCACCCTCAGAGTTAACGACAATAACCCTTGCACTCTGAATCTTCATCTTCACTTGAGATTCACGACCTATCGTTAATTTGGATCGATGTGGTATTCGGGTCTCCAGACCTGGAATTCCGGTATACGGAAACCCGATCCCGGTCTCATCGAAATCCAAAACGTATCTTTTAAGGCCAAGTTGTTTAAAGGTTTAAACATTTAAACTTATTCAGGATGATATAAACAGATAGATAAATCATATTATCACAATTGATAATTCATATCAACATTCATCTCACAAAGCAGCATATATCATATATATATCAGAGATATTCAAATCATCCAATATCAACCAATCACCCAATATCAAACATCCAGTATTAATCAATTATCTAAACAGAATTGATTAACTCTAATCAATTTAATTAACCTTTAATTAAATTAATTACTATCCTTTAATTACTTGGATTATCTTAATCCTGCTTATTATCATTAATTAATTACAAATTAATTAATTAAACATCTAAATGATCTTCCTTAATTAATCTCCTTTGATTAATTATACTTTAATTACATTCAAGTAATTATCCTTAACCATATAGAGTAATTAACCTTTAATTACTATCATTTAATTACAATAATTAATGATCCTTTATTAATTAATTAACTATAATTAATTATATTAATCTTCAATTAATTACAATTAATTAATCATACTTAAATTAATCACTTTTATTAATCAACCTTGATTAATTAATAACCCTCTAATTATTTCATTAATTAATTACCTTCTAGTTAATTAAATAATTAATCTTTAATTAACTACATTCCTTAATTAATTATAAACAGTAATTAACCATCTTGTAATTACTTAACCTTAATTAATTTCTTCTTAATTAATTATATTAACCTTGATTAATTAATCTAATTAATTAATCTTTAATTACTTCATTAAGTAATTATTAATCAATTTAAATTAACAAATAATTCTTAATTAATTACTTTATTAATTAATTACTTTTTGATTAATTACACTTAGTAATTAATCTTAAATTAAACACATTTAATTAATCACATTAATTAATTAACTAAAATAATTAAGTAATTAACTCTTAATTACTTACATAAGTAATTATCTTTTAATTACTTCATTAAATGATCTCTCTTAACTAATTACCTTAACAAGTAATTAATTCTATCATTAATAATTCTTAATTCTTTAATAAATTAATTACTTTATAATTAATTAACTTTAAAACAATTATATTAATCAATTATTATCCATTAATTACTTCCATCTAATTACTCCCATGAGTAATTTCCACTAATTACTTCCATAAGTAATTACCTTCTCAATTACATTCAATTTTTAACCATTTATTACTTCATTAAGTATTATACTTAATTAATCCATAATTAAGTGATTTAAAAATTTAATAAATAATTAACTAATTATTTAAAATTAATTAAACAATTAATTAATTAACATCTTATATTTTAAAATCCTTAATTAAATAAGAAAACCATTTATTTTAATTAATCTCTACTTATTAACAAATCAAATTTAAATTAAGTATTCTTAAATTCATATCAATACTAATTAATAACTTGCCTACTTTAATTATACTTAAAACTTGGTTTTACTTTGTTTTTAAAACTTAGGAACATTTCCTTTGAAACAAAGATATCTTTAAACTTTGAAACTTAGCAAATTAATTATACTTAATTAATCAAAATCTATAATTAATTACTTGAAAAAAACTGACATTACTACTTTAAGTTTAAAACAGTTGCAACACCAAAATTCCCGAGTCAAACTCGCTTCCTTCCCGAGCAAATCATCATCTTCTCAAAAACATCGAAACACCAGACATTCAAACTTGTACACGTGCACGTGGTGCACTTGCACCAGCGCCTCCGACCACAGATGATCGTCGCGATACTCCTCTCCGACTCCACGAACCCACGCGATCACTACTCCCCACCCAGATCGTACGTATCTTCCCCAAATTAAAATCGAGCAAAACGAGCTCTTCTCTGGAACCAACCGAATCATCAAATTCCTCTCGCGCCGCCGCCTACGACAACGAGGAACCTCGCCGCCACGTCCAGACCTTCATCACGAAACCATGCTTCGTTTTCCCCCATCGCGATCGATTCCGGTCCCTTATCCACGTTGAAACTGCTTCGACAACCCAGACGATTAAAACACCACTTAAAACCCTAGTTTGTTTGAATTCAAACAATTTAGACATTGGAAAAATTCGATTGTATTTTTCCTATCTCCCCCTATCTACTAGCAAGCTTCGACCAAAGTTACAGCTCCGATCAACACGTCGATCAACGGAAAATCGTCAAAAACCCCAACTCGAATAAACCCCAAATTCCCACAATCCATCAAATTAAAAATCATGAAACATATATTAAAAATCATGATATGGATTCACTAACCAGATTATAAAATCAGATATATAAATTTCCATATTTGATATTTACCCTTTTTCTGATTTTTACTGTAAATTTTAAATTTACAGTATATTTAACCAATAAAATAACCTGAAATTATTTTTATAAACAAGAACTCATTGTTATTAACAATTTGTTTCAGCAACCAAAGTCAAAT
This sequence comes from Allium fistulosum, assembly GCA_030737815.1. Taxonomy (NCBI): domain Eukaryota; kingdom Viridiplantae; phylum Streptophyta; class Magnoliopsida; order Asparagales; family Amaryllidaceae; genus Allium; species Allium fistulosum. The sequence continues at coordinate 151,333,505 of CM060908.1, forward strand.
ATTGATTGTTCGAGAAGATAGGAAAGTTTTGATGATGATGATTGAGTCTGTTACAAATACAGAGCACCATATAAACACATACAGTCACATACTTAAAAAAAAACAAGCAAGTTTTTATACATATATCCAGATAAATGAGCATGCAAATCATATCATAACTTTATCACACAAAATCATCACATGCAATCATCTAAAAACTGTTTTTAAATAAGAGTTTACTCACCTTTAATTTCAGAGAACAGAGCAGTTTTGTTATATTTCCTGGAATTGCATTTTTGATCTGAAGTTTAATTGTTGATGCTTGATCTTCTTGTTGTTTGCATTTGTAATTCCTGCATGCCTGATTTATGTTGAATCTTGTTTGATTTCCAGGTTTTCCTTGCTTGCTTGAAAACTTGTTACAGGCTTTAATTTTGAGAAAGTGGTTAACAGGATTTGGAAAATTTGATTTATCAAGTTCGGGAGATTGAGTTATAGGTTTTGATTTAGTATCTCTTCAGTTTTGAGCTGAGAATAGAAAAGAGATTGAAAAGAGGAAATGCATGTTTTTTTTTTTTTTTTATAATTTAAGTTATGATTTTATTAAAATTTAAAGAAAATAAAAATAAGAGATGACACTTGTTTTAAAAACTTACATGTGTCCTTTATATCACTTAATTACATTACAAATGTTACTAACATGTGTTAATGTATTTACACTTGTCATTAGGTATTTTAATTAAATTTTTAAATAATTTAAAAGCTTTTTAAATTAAATTTACTAATTAATAAACACTTATCTAAATATATGTATATAAACTTCTTTAAAGAAACATATTATAAAACAAATAAAATCTTATACATATATTTTTAAATCCAATTTAATTATCTTTATTGTTTAAGAGATATAAATTGAAATACCAAATACCCTTTGAAAAAGTATTATATTAAATTATACTTTCCAAATTACAATATATATATATATATATATATATTAGAATTTGAACATTTTTATAAATTTTCAAACCAAAATTCCAATATATACAAATATACATATATCTTTAAATAGAAAATATTTTTAACATAAATTTGAGAATTATTATATTAAATTTCAATACAACTTCAAATAATAATATATACATACATATATATTACAATTTGAAAATACATCTTTAATTTAAAACAAAAGATATCCTATTCACAATATATAACAATATATATATTATAAATAGATTAAAACTTTATTAGCTTTGAAAATAAATCTTATCAATATTGCCAGATTAAATATTTATTATCCTTTAAAGATTAATTTACCAATTTAAATTAAAATTATAAAGGAAAATTATCAATACATATTATTAAATTTAAATTGCCCAAAAACCCGGGATATCACATTCCTCCCCCCTTAAAATAATTTCGTCCCCGAAATTAAAAGCAAAGTTAATTTAATAATCCAACAAATATTTTAATTTCAAACACAAACCTATCATCCAATTTCTAACAACCAAAGCAACCAATCAAACAATCTAATCTAACTAAATATTTTGATACAAATCAGGATAGATCTACTAACACTATCTCGAGTTTCCCCGAGTATAAATCACCGGGAGACTCGCTCTACAGAAGCTAAACAAACTATACCACCATAATCCAGAGCTTCCCTTATCTCTAGATCACCAATCTGAATAAAATATCAGATCACACCCAAGTATAGCTCATCTTCCAAATCCATCTGAACTGCATATTCCACACTAGCAATGCATTATACACGTACTCCCTCAGAGATACGTGAAATACAATGAATTCCAGATATCCAACTGGCCATTCAATCCTGTAGACAAAAGAACTACTCCTCTCGAGAACACAGGGAAAATCCAAAATACTTCAGTGCTAGCTTCCAGACTTACCCATCTTATAGCTTTATAATCGGAGAAAAACTTAAACAATTTCCAATCTCCAACTCCGAATTCCAAACTCTGCCTCATATCTGCACAACTTACCAGACGATCCTAGGCTACCTCATCTCTTCCTGATCAGCTTAACTCTTGCTGATGCTTCTTGAAACAAATCTGAACCAAGAACAAAAATGATCTTTAGATCCTATCAACAAGATGATCCTTCCAAAATCAGCTGAAATCCAAACTTGAAAACTAGAACTGACCAATCCATTTCCAAAAATTTCTGAGCTGCTACACCAACTCTTCTAGGAACCATCCTACTACCAGACTAACCACCGGTATCGCTTCTGGAACCAAGTCGATACGGAACTCAACTCTAGATGCAGACAAACTTCTACTTCCTCGAAGACATCCGGAAAAATCTCTGACTACTGCTTCAGTAGCTCCTACTTCCACATGAGAAACCTCCATTTCACACAAAAGATTACCCAAGATAAATTCCCAAACTAATCGCAAGTCACTTTTGCGATCCTACCTAGTTCAGATTCCAAAGAAATTGTTCTCCCTTTACCAATTAAAACAGCCTTAAGCTTTTCCAAACAAGGTTAATCCTTCAAGAAAGCCTTCACCATCTTCCCGGACTGCTGATGGAAAAACCACAAAGATTCTTGAACCATCTAAGAAACGGCCACACTACTGCTTCCAAACTCTATCTCGATGATACTACTAAGCCAAAGACCTCCTCGTCAGCACACCGAACATTTCGAGTTGCACTACTACCACAGCTAACCAAAAACTTCTAATCCATAGGCTTCTCAAAGCTAAAACCATCAACTAACCTTACAACGAACCTCCGAGACGACAGACATCTCTCAAGAACTCGGCTCCGAACCAAACGCCAATATCTTACTCTTCTTAAGAGAATATGGGACCATGTCCGAAGAACAACTAATCGACCTTAGTCCCATACTTCAAAATAGACAACACTCTCTTACTTAATATCAGAGAATTCCTATACAGTCGAGTCTTTCCTGCGGTGGACATCAACTGTTCCTCCAATACCTTCTTAATCTTGTTCCAAAAAGAAAATCTCCTTCGGGAACATCCATAGATACTGCGTCTTATCACACAACTGCTCCTTCCTGAAGTCGCCAAGCTACCATCACTTACTAAGTGTAACAACCCGAGTTTTTCATATTTCTCGGGTTAGTTCTTTGATCTATAGGATTGAGTTGCCAGTTCGGATAACTGGAATTCATTTTATTTCACATATCTCTGAGAAATATGTGTATGATTCATCGAGTGATGGAATCAGCAGTTCAGAAGGATTTGGAAGTTGAGTTGATTTTGAGTTTAGTCTGATATTTTGTTCAGATTTATAATCTAGATGGGAAGGAGTTCTAGATTATTGTAGATAGTTAGTTAAGATCCTGTAGAACGAGTATCCCGGTATATATATATACTTGGGGAAACTCGAGGAAATTCTATCCAGAATTTGTCTGGATAATTAAATCTGTTTGATTAAATTGATTTTGTAATGTTTCTAAGTTTTAAAAACAAAAGTTAACTGTGACAACCCGACTTTTTCTCCACAAAAAGTCGCATCGCTAATAAGAAAGAAAGGGATAGAAAATAGAAAAGAAGAGAAGAAAGAAAGAAACAACAACAACGATCTCACAGCGGAACGAATAAATTATATTAATAACATAAACTATTACATAGTATACAACACTTATCAGAGTTTACAAAACTATACAACACATACTAGACAGTTATAAAACATCTGTCTAGATACTACAACTCAAATACAATACAAGACTCCAACACAGATATCAATTTAATAATCTAACCCAAAACTGAAATTAGAAAAAGAAAATGAAGGGGAAAGATAGAAGTTTATATAAGTAGATTTTGATTTTATTAAAATTTAAAGAAAAAGAAAATAAAGGAGACACTTGTCTCATACCTTATTCAATTACTTAACACATGTATTTAACATGGTTAAGAAGCTAACACTTGTAATTATTTATATTCATATTATTTTTAAAGCTTTTTATTATTAATTTCCTAATTGATTAATACATTTCTTAATTTATAAATACTTTTCTAAACCTTAAGTAAATACAATCTTTAAAAGGAAATAGAATATAAACCAATTATGTTCTAATAAAATCATATATATATTATATTTAATCCATTTTTAAATGAATATTCAAAAGCTTTTGTATTTATTCCTATTAAATAAATACTCTTTCAAATTTCTATAAATAAATTTCTTTAAAAAGAAAAATATAAAACAAATCTTATTTCTAAATAAAAACTTTATTCATATATTTTAAATTCAAACTATATTATTATTTTCAATTTAAGATATATATTTTCTTTAAATTCAATTCTTAAATCCAAATTCAAATGCAACTTTAAAAATCCAAATTTAAAATCAACTCAACATATATATAAAATTAAATAAACACATTATTAGATTTGTAAATAATTATCTTATTTAAAAACAATTTAAATATATACATATATAGATATATACATTTAATCAATACTTATTAAATTTGAAATAATATACCTATTTAAAATCTGTTTATAACTATATTTAAAAACAACTCATTATTAAATTGTTTGAAAATAACAATTTTACCAATTTTAAATAATTAACTTACAAGATTATCACATTTTAAATTCCCTGAAATCCCGGGATATCACATTCCCATACTGTAACGACCCGACTTCCTATGCCCAGAAAGTCGCATCATTATGAAGAAAGAAAGGGGTAGAAAATAGAAAAGAAGAGAAGAAAGAAAGAAACAACAACAACGATCTCACAGCGGAACGAATAAATTATATTAATAACATAAACTATTACATAGTATATAACACTTATCAGAGTTTACACAACTATACAACACATACTAGACAGTTATAAACATCTGTCTAGATATTACAACTCAAATACAATACAAGACTCTAACACAGATATCAACACAGCGGAATACTATATCTACGAACGCCGAAGCCTCCTGCTCCATTGCTCCTCCACAATTCGTCAAAGCTAAACCTGAATCCCTTGGCTACTCGTAAAAATTTGAGTACCCAAGAGTTTATAAAACAGAAATAAACAACTTGGGTCAGACATGGGTCTGGTGTGAGTAAACGGTTAAAGTTGTTTAACTTCAAAACCTTTTGAAAACAAAGGTATCACGTAAGACTTCCCACACATAAACATGGTAAGTTTTTACCTTACGCTAACCAAAACATTTGATAGGAAATCCGATTGTATTATAATAGGGTCTAGGGTTTTCAAGTAAAATACAGAAATAGCTGAAATGCTTACATCTCACATTCCAACATAGTTGGGCACAACTAATACGTACGGCACTTATTGGAGTTTGGATTCCATACAATGGCAGGGCTACTGGGGTACCGCCCGTCACAGTACGTGGCCTAGATCACCGTACCGAGGAGTACGCCCTCTCCTCTGCAACACAAAGCCGGAACCATCCCTTACTGGATAATCCCGAACAAGACAATCCCGTAGTTGGCGCGACCAACCACACACTAAGCCGAATAAAAGAAAAGGGACCTCTAGACAGGGATCTATCTTGCTCTCAGTGGGTGCTACCCACGAAGCCTTGCTGCACCTCCCCTGTTTTAGCCATTCCTGGTTGATGAGGCTTGAGGTTACGATTACCTTAAATCAGAACATATCACTTAGAATGCTCATCGTCCGCCTGACGATGTGCTGAAAGCATTCAATCCATATAAGTTCGTTCCGGGTTCGAACGAAACCGAAGGCATTATCTCGTTACACTCGTTTTGGAATCACCCTCAGAGTTAACGACAATAACCCTTGCACTCTGAATCTTCATCTTCACTTGAGATTCACGACCTATCGTTAATTTGGATCGATGTGGTATTCGGGTCTCCAGACCTGGAATACCGGTATACGGAAACCCGATCCCGGTCTCATCGAAATCCAAAACGTATCTTTTAAGGCCAAGTTGTTTAAAGGTTTAACATTTAAACTTATATTCTGAATGATATAAACAGATAGATGAATCACATTATCACAAACAGATAATTCACATTATCATTTCAATTCAACTAAACATCCATATCATAGATCAACACTTATCTCATCAGAGATATCAAACAATGCAAAGAATTCAATATCTTTCACCCATTCCTAAGAAATGATTTATAACATCTCTAATTAATTTAAAGTGAATTAAATTAATTACTTCATTCTATAAATCCTTCTTACTTAATCATTAATTAAACCAATTAATTAATCATACTCTAAATATCAAATCTTAATTAATAAATACTGATTAGTTATCCTTAATTACTTTAAGTAATTAATTCTTAATTAATTTCACAAATTAATTATCTTAAACCATTACAGTAATTAATCTTTAATTACTTCATAAACTAATTAACTATAATTAATTACATTTATCCTTAATTAATTACATTAATTAATTATTCTATAATTACTTATTATTGATTAATTAATCTTAATTAATCAAACTTAATTACATTATTAATTATATTAATTAATAATCCTTAATTACTCTTAATTAATTATCCTATTCAAATTAATTACATTAAGTAATTATTCTTTAATTAATTACAGAAATCAATTAATTATTAATCACTTACCTTTAATTAATTAAACCTTAATTAATTAATTAATTATACTAAGTAATTATTCCTTGATTACTCCCATTAATTACTCTCAATCATTTCCATTAAGTAATTATTCACAAATTACTTTCATTAATTATCCCCTAATTACTTTTAAATTAAGTAATTATCCTTTTATTAATCACCTCTATTAATTAATCACATTAATTAATTTAACTTTAATAAATCACATTTATTAATTAATTAACCTTAACTTATCACATTAATTATCCTTAATTAATTATCTAAGTAATTAATCCTTAATTATCCTTCATTAATTACTTCCATAAAGTAATTACCCTTTTTAATTAATTACATTTAGTAATTACACACTAATTACTTACACTAAGAAATTATCTTTAATTAATTAACAATTAATTTTCTTGAACTAATCACATTCATTTGATTAATTATAATGGGGTAATTCATTCCTTAACTACTTTTAAACAAATTAATTAGTCTTTAATTACAGATTAACTACTCTATTAATTATCAATTAATAAACCTTAATTATCAATTTATAAGATTTAATAACAAATTAATTTATCCTTAATTAATCTCTATAGATTAATTATTTCTTATTCACTAATTAATTAACAAAACCAAATTATTAATCAATAAACTTAATTACAACTAAGTACGTCTTAATTTCAATTAAATCAACCTTCAATTTCTTAATTAATAAATTTCTAATTCATTAATTCTCTAATTATCCGTTAATCAATCATAATCATTAATTTATTAAATAAATTAATTATTTTTAACTTAAATAACCTTTATTCTTAACTAATTAAATTAATTAATTATATTAAATTTCCTAATTAACTTAACAAATTCAAAGAAAATAAAACATCTTTAACTTAAGATAAAAATTATCTTAAATACCTTTTACCTTTTTAAAATCCCCTTTATCCTTAAAAATTTACTTAAAACAAATTTTAGATTAAATAAATTTTAAAACCTTCTTATCAAATGTTAAGAACCCATTTGATTTTAATAAAGTAATGTTTTTATAGAGAGTTTTAATAAAATTTGTTTAAATTTCAAAATTCTATTTTTAAAACTTTTTACAAAAACTGGGTTTTCTCCCCCACATCGGGTCCTACCCGAATACTACTCGCAACAACCCCCGAGTCTTCTCCCTTCTTCCCCATTATTACCAAAACTTAGATAAATTTGCAACTTAAAACTTTAGCTATTACCCACCAAACACTCGAGTTAAACCCCAAAATCCCCGAGTCTCTCACGAGTCGTATTCCACAAAACTCGAGCAACAGAACTTCGTCTTCCCCAAACTAAACTACTCAGATACTCGGCTACACACGTGCACGTGCACAGTTGCATTGGCCACCTCCGACCAACACCTCGATCATCTCCAAGTCGACTATAACCCATACAAGCTTCGCGACCACCCAGAAACACCAACCAACGTCGAAAGCAAAATCAAGCCACCTGGGTCAAAGAAACTGCCACCATCTCTCGAAAAATCGCCTCGTCACCGCTGCTCGGCCCACCGAAGTCAACCACGTTTCGAACACACCTCGACCACACTCCATGCACTCATTTACCGAAGTATTGTGAAGCTCGATCGCGAATAGAAGTCGCTCTCATCACACCCACAGACAAGTCCAAAAGCTTAAACAAAACCCTACTTCGTCCCCATTCCTTTGATTTATGAAATAGAAAAATCCTTTGACAATTTTCCCAACATCAATGATGTTCGAACAAGCTTCGAATAGATTTTCATGATTTTAAATTAGATCGAATGTTAGAAATTTGGATAAATGCAAATTTTATTCGAATTCAAATTCCTCTTGAAACACTGTACTAAAAATCTTCATTTTAGTCTTAAAAATCCTAACTTGCAAAGTATATTCGAATTAACATCCTGAAAACAACAAATCTCCATGATGGGTTTTTCAAAATTTTGAGAATTTCCCTGTCCTTTCTATTTTTTTCCAGTTAACATCAAACATTTTCCTTAACTTCATTTTAAAGTTTAAATCTAAGACTAAACAACCAATTTTTGTTTGATAACTCGACCCTAATAAAAATCAGAGGAAAGAAATGGATTATAACTAAGTTAGACTCTAAAATATGGAATAGAGGAGATGTAATCACATCAGACATGCACACAACAATATCATCATATATACAGAGTCATATACATAGTTGTACACATACAGGTTAGCATTATCACAAATGTTTCACAGCAACCATAGTTAACTTGTTAAGACTTTTAAGTAAGATGTTTACTCACATAAATAAGAAACAGAGGACAGGTATAAACATATTCACAAACATGCACACCTATATACATATACATTCACATCTATGCATTTATATAGACATAATATACTATATTACTTCAACAATCATCAAGCAAAATATCAGGTTTTATCTGTTTTTAAAGGAAAAGGTTTACTCACCATTTTTAAAAGTAAACAGAGCTTCCAGCTTAAATTTGAAAAGCTTTTGAATCTTTTAAACTGGAATGCCTTTTGATCTTTAAATACTTGAATTTCTTGTTAAAGAAACTGGAATGCTTGTTGTTTAAATTCCCTGTTAGCTTGCTAGATTTATCTCAGATTGGAGCAGAGATGGACTGCTTGATTTCCAGGAAGAAAATACTTTGCATGCTCCAGGTTTGATGATGAAAATGAATGGCAGGCTAAATACTTTGATTTGGGAAATGAGTTAACTGGTTTGTTTTGAGATTAAGGTTTGAGGAAGAATATTCAGGCTTAAAGAAATGCAGATTTGAAGAACGAGTTACAGGGTTTGTTTTTGAGAATTTATTTTCTGGTTTTGAGGAGTGTTACTTGCTGATTTTGTTTTTGAGAAATTTGTTTTCAGCTGAAGTTGTAGTTTTGATTCTCTTTTGATTTTAGTTTTGAATTTGGTTTTCGGTTTTAGTTTAGAGATGAAGAAAAGAAATTGGAAAGAGGAGCATTAGCCTGGTTTGTTCTAATAACACTTATTTATAAATTATAATTGATAAGAAAAATTGTTGCCACTTGTTAATTCAAATCATCTTTAGCTTACACATGTATTTCTCATAATTTCCTTAATTGACAAGTGTTTAGACTAGTTTTATATATATAAATTCCTATTTTTTTTTTTTTATATTAATATGTTAAGGTTATACTTATATATATATATATTCAAATTATATTTAACAAGCTATATTCAAAAATAAAAAACAAACCTTTTTGTTAATAAATTTCTATTTTAAACTTAAACTAAAATAAATTTAAACAATCAACATTTATCTTGAGTATTTAAAAACCATATAGTTATTTATCAAATATCTTTGAAAAGCTAAATATTATTTTAAATCATAATTTCCAAATTACCAAAATATTAGAAATTTGAAAACATAACTTTATTTGTTAAATTCAAACCCACTCATCTATTTACAATATATACACTTATATATATATTATAAATAGAAATCATTCTATTAAACTTTTAAAAGATAAATTACTAATTAAATATTTATTTAATTAGATTATTAAATTTATTCAAATTTATTAACAAAGATCAACAAATCAATTTAATTATTAAATATAAATTATTAAATTGATATTGTCCAAATTCCCGGGATATCACATTCCTCCCCCCTTAAAATAATTTCGTCCTCGAAATTTAAACAAAGGTAATTTAATAATCTTTTTAAATCACAAGGATGTATTATCATCCATATGCTAACAATCATAGCAACCAATCACCCAAACAAACAATTCTAACAATTCTAACTATCCAGTAAAAAAAATTCTGAATAGAATTTCCTCGAGTTTCCCCAAGTATATATATATACCGGGATACTCGCTCTATAAACAATCCAACAATCAATACATAGATTCATATTGTATATCAAAATATATATTATATTTAGTACCAGTCAAAATATTTTTACAAGTGCTATCATTCCCATACAAACATGCCTATATATACAGATACATATATCACCTTACTAACATTTAACACCTAACCTTCATGACGTCCAAGGGTCATAGACACATACAAAAAGGAGGCACCCTATTCAACTATGAACTCTTGCTACTGGAGTCCCCCCCCTCAGGTCCTGACAACATCCTGTCCTCCCAATCACTATCTGGTTCCGAAACATCCTCTGGATCACCTACCCAAGGAATGAAACTCACACCCTGGGCCGGCCTTTCTATTCCATTATCTAAATTCCAAATAATGGCATCATCATTTTCTGATTCGGAGTCTTCCTCTTCTTCGAATTCTTCTTCGTCCTCAAATTCTTCTTCTTCCTCAAATTCTTCTTTTTCCTCAATTTCTTCTTTTTCCTCAATTTCTTCTTTTTGAGGCTGAGGCTGCTCATCAGGCTCTTCTTCATATAAGGACGGTTGTCTAAGTTCTGCTAAAATTCTTTTAACCCTTTCAACATCACCATCTCTTCTTGCCTTAAAAGAGACAGTTTTAGGAAGGCTTATCCGGATCTGTGTCCGGATAACTAGTGATTGTTTGTTTGAGTAAATTGTCTGTTTGATTGTTGTATGGATGATATGTATGCTTAGTTTGTTGAAATGAAATAAAATTTTGGATTATCTTTTGTTTTAATTTCGGGGACGAAATTCTTTTAAGGGGGGAGGAATGTGATATCCCGGGAATTTCAAAGAAATTAAATATGATAATCTCTTAAATAAATTAATTAAATTAGCAATATTGTTATATTAAAACAATAAAAATGTATTGTATATATATATATGTGTGAATATAGATTTTAAGTGGAATATTTATTTCAATTGAAATAAATGGAGTTTAAATATATATATTCATCAAAATTTGATTTTAAAATTTTATTTAAAAATTGGTTAGATCTTATATTTGGGTTCAAAGAGATGATATATATATCTATTTATATATATTGGATTAAAGGTGTGTATAAATGATTTTTATAAATATAGTTTGTTTTATTCCATTTCTTTTAGAAGATTTTTCATTTATATATTTAAAAATATGCATTAGTTATTAGGAAATAAATTATAAAATCTTTATTTAATAAATGTAAAAGTATTTATGCATGGAAAAAATAGGTGTTAACATTTAAACACTTTAAAATACATGTGTTAAGATATTAAGAGGGTTTAGGGACATGTGTCACCATTTCATTTTTATTTTCTTTTTAAATCAAAAACAAATTCTATATATATCTACTTCTCATAACTTTTCCCTTTTCCTACCTCTTTCTCTAAACATTCAAGCTACAGCACGTTTTCAAAACTGAAGAGAATAATTTTCCAAAGCCTTTTAAACATTCAAACTATTTTCTCTCCAAAATTCTAAAATCTGAAACCAAAAGCCAAATTGAAACTTCCTCAAAATCTAAACTGCAAGCTATTTTCAAACTGAAGAAAAATCAGAAATCAAAGATCAAAACAAATTGCAGCAAGTTTCAAGAATCAACAAACCCAAAATCTAAACAAGAAATTCAAAGTTCTGGAGCTAGCTGTTCAAGCTTAAGTTTCAAATCATCTCAGTTCTGTTCAAAGCTCTGTTCTAAACCAAGTGAGTAAACAAGATGTTTTAAAAACAGTAATATGGTTGTTATTTTGATTTGCATGTGATAATTCTATATAGAAAAGTTGTTTAATGGTTGAATATATCTAGTTATATATACCTTACTATGATCATATGTGAATATACCTGCAATGTTTAAATCTGCTCTGATACCAACTGTGACGACCCGACTTTCATTCCACAGAAAATCGTATCATCAATAAGAAAGAAATAGATAGAAATAGAAAAGATAGAAGAAAGAACCAACAGATATCAGAATCTCACAGCGGAAACAGAACAAAATATAATATATCACATATCCATTACATAGTTTTTACACCTATCAGAGTTACCCATATATATACAACATCCAAAACAAGACAGTCATAAGTATCTGTCATTACATTACACCCACAAAATACATCTTAGAGTTAATACACAGCGGAAAGATACATATACATATATAACTACGCCAAGTCTTCATCTCCAGGTCCTTCCAAAATTCGTCTAAGCAAAACCTGATCACTTGGCTACTCATAAAAATTTGAGTACCCAAGAGTTTAAGAAAAACAAAAATAAACTCTGGGTCAGACATGGGTCTGGTGTGAGTAAACGGTTAAGTTGTTTATCTTGAAAATCATTTGGAAACAAGGGTATCACATAAGACTTCCCACACATAAACACGGGTAAGTTTTTATCTTATGCTAACCAAATCATTTGATAGGAAATTTGGTTATATTATAATAGGGTCTAGGGTTTTCAAATAAAATACAGAAATAGCTGGAATGCTTACATCTCACATTCCAACGTAGTTGGGCACAACTAAATCGTATGGCTCTTATTGGAGTTGTACCGATACACTTTTACCGATACACTTTTACATAGTATACAACAAAAGGGTAATTAAGGATGAGTTACTCAGTTATAATTTAGGAAGGAATGTGATTTATTTAAGTTAATTAATTTGTTAATTAATTAAGGATAGTCACTTGGTAATTGATTAAGTGTAGTTACTTAATAAGATTGGTTAAGTATAATTACTTAGTGTAAGTAATTAATAAATGAATTACTATATGTAATTGGTGAATTTAATCAAAAAGGATTTATAAAAGAAATTAAAGTAATTAAGAATAGTTAATTACTGTTAATGATTATTTAAGGTTGATTAATGGAAGTAATTAATTAATGCATGATTAATTAATGTAATTAATTAAGGAATAATGTAATTAATTATAGTTAACTAATTAATTAATGTAATTAATTAAGGATCATTAATTATTATAATTAATGAGAGTAATTAAAGGTTAATTACTATAAATGATTAAGGATAATTAATTTGTAAAATTAATTAAAGGATAATTACTTTATGTAATTAATAATTGATCAAGAGTGATTAATATTTAATGATTAATTAATTAAATGGATTGTAATTAATTAATGTTGATTAAGCAAGAATAGGAATTAATTCTTAAGTAATTAATTTAATTTAAGTTGATTAAATTAATTATAATAGAGATTAATAAATGGTTGCTTATGAATGATGGTTGAGTAGAATGTCTGATTTGGTTGATATCTATTGGATGATATACTATGATATTCTGTGATATGATATACTATGATATATCTGTGATAAATGTGTGATATTTATCTATGTTAATGCTGTGTGAATTCAAGTATTGAATTGAATTGAATTGTTTAAACCATTAAACAACTTGGCCTTAAAAGATACGTTTTGGATTTCGATGAGACCGGGATCGGGTTTCCGTATACCGGATTTCCAGGTCTGGAGACCCGAATACCACATCGATCCAAATTAACGATAGGTCGTGAATCTCAAGTGAAGATGAAGATTCAGAGTGCAAGGGTTATTGTCGTTAACTCTGAGGGTGATTCCAAAACGAGTGTAACGAGATAATGCCTTCGGTTTCGTTCGAACCCGGAACGAACTTGTATGGATTGAATGCTTTCAGCACATCGTCAGGTGGACGATGAGCATTCTAAGTGAAGTGTTCTGATTAAAGGTAATCGTGACCTCAAGCCTCATCAAACCGGGAATGGCTAAAACAGGGGAGGTGCAGCAAGGCTTCGTGGGTAGCGCCCACTGAGAGTAAGGTCATCCCTGTCTAGATGTCCCTTTCTATTTCGACTTAGTGGTACGGTTGCAGTACACAACCGTGGGGTGATTTTATTCGGAATTATCCAGTAAGGGATGGTTCCGGCTTTGTGTTGCAGGGGAGCGGGCGTACTCCTCGGTACGGTGATCTAGGCCACGTACTGTGACGGGCGGTACCCCAGTAGCCCTGCCATTGTATGGAATCCAAATTCCAATAAGTGCCGTACGTGTTAGTTGTGCCCAACTATGTTGGAATGTGAGATGTAAGCATTCCAGCTATTTCTGTATTTTACTTGAAAATCCTAGACCTATTATAATACAATCGAATTTCCTATCAAATGTTTTGGTTAGCGTAAGGTAAAAACTTACCCATGTTTATGTGTGGGAAGTCTTACGTGATACCTTTGTTTTCAAAAGGTTTTGAAGTTAAGCAATTTAAACCGTTTACTCACACCAGACCCATGTCTGACCCAAGTGTTTATTTCTGTTTTATATAAACTCTTGGGTACTCAAATTTTTACGAGTAGCCAAGGGAGTCAGGTTTGCTTTGACGAGTTATCTGGAGGAGCAATGGAGCAGGAGGCTTCAGCGCTGTAGAGATATAGTAGTTCCGCTGTGTTGATCTCTGAGTCATTGTTATCTGTGTTGTATCTTATATTGTAGAAACTAGACAGGTGTTTATAACTGTCTAGTATGTATTGTATATGTTGTGTAACTCTGATAGTTGTTGTATATGATACTATGTAATAGTTTATGTTATTAATATAATTTATTCGTTCCGCTGTTTAGATTCTGTTGTTGTTTCTTTCTTTCTTCTCTTCTTTTCTCTTTCTATCCCTTTCTTTCTTATCAGCGATACGACTTTCTGGTCGATGAAAGCCGGGTCGTCACATTTGGTATCAGAGCTATAGGTTGAGTGAATACCTAGGCTCTGGAGTGGTGTCTATCTTGAGAGAGCGTATTTGTAATTTTTCTATATATAACTATATATATTTATTTCTACCTATTTGTTGGGTTACCTGTTCGGGTTTTCCAATATGAGTTCTAAAGGTAGATAGGGTAGTGATGTGTGTAACACGACTACCAATGGTTGGAGTTTGGATGTTTGAGGTTGGAAGTATATTTGTCGAGACTGTAGACCTAATACCGTCTCGAATAAACTTTGATATGGTATAAGGATTTCATTTATCTCTGAAGGAAACCTGTTAAGGTTCGGAGTCCATTATTGAAGTATAAGTTGAATCGCGCTCGTGTGGGCGGATTTTTGAGAGTTTGGATCTGTTGGTTGAGCAGAAGCGAGTGATGGTATCTTGGGTAACTCAGGAAATTGTAGCTGCGTGATGAGATGCAGTAACTATGGATATCTCCGACGATGTTTCTGTTTGGAGAAAGTTTAAGGAAGTATATCTGCATTCGGTAATGCGACTGAGTTCAGCAGGATGTTTGTGTTCGGTTTGAAGTCCGAGTTTCTCTAGAAGCTTTGGATAAGGAGTCTTTGGCATTTGTGTCAGCGGTGCAGCTCAAGTGTTTTGTGTTCCTGCTGGAAGATCTTTTGGCTTAGCAGTTCGTAGAGGGGAGTTCAGAAGCTGCGGAGTAAATTCATTTTTCAAATGGATTGGTCAAGCATAGACTGTTCTGATGGATTAAGAAAGAACAGTAATCTTTGGATATTGGACTGGATAGAATCGCAAAAGTGACTTGCGATAATTGAGTATTCTCTTGGGAAATCTTTTGCTTGAGTTTGAGGCATCTCTAGAAGATGTAGGAGTTATAGAGTTGTCAGAAATTTTCTGAAATGTGTTGATCTAGTTTGTGTTCGAGTTCATAGACGACATCTAGATCAGAGTTGAGCAGCGAAAGCTTGGTAGTAGTTGTTCTAGAGTAGAAGCAACCGGAAATTGCAGTGTTTGGATTAGAGGGTTCCTACAGGAAGCTTTTCAAGTTTTGAAGGTCAGATTGGTGAGAGCATCTGTTTTGTCTTTTTCGGATAGGAGAAGTGTTTGGAATCTACCGATGATTGTAGAGTAGAGTTTGAGTTCTGGATTTCAGTAGATCTTGAGAGGATCCATTTATTGGATTGTTTTTGGTCCTGTTTGTTTTGAGAAGCATCAGCGAAGATTGAGCTGATCAGGAAAGGTGAAGGCAGCCCAGAATCGTCAGAAGAGTTCTGTGGATTAGAGATGGAGAATTTTGGAATTCGAAGTTGGAGACTTCGTTGTTATTTCTTCGGTGAATGGAGAAAATAAGATTGGGTAAGACTAGGAAGATAGCTCCGAGTATATTAGATCTTTCTGAGTTTTTGTGAGGATATGTGTTTTGGCTTCGGTATTGAATTACCAGTTTGGATTTAGTAGAGCGAGTAACCCAGTATCTGTATCGGGGAAACTCGGGATAATTTTAGGTAGTTTATCCGGATCTATGTCCGGATAGCTAGAGTTGTTTGTTCGGATAAAATTGTTTGTTTGGATGAATGGTTGTTTGATTGATAGTATATGGCTGTTAAGTATAATTGAATTGTTTTAAAATTGGTTGAAATAAATATAAAAATTTTTGGATTATCTTTTGTTTTAAATTTCGAGGACGAAATTCTTTTAAGGGGGAAGGAATGTAATATCCCGGGATTTCGAGGAATTTAAAATGTGATAATCTCTTAATTTAAATTATTTTAAATTGATAATATTGTTATTTCAAATATAAATAACCAAATAATAATGATATGATGTATTAATTATGATATAGATTGAATTATAATAAGGATAATTATTTAATTATGTTATTTTATAAATTTAATTTTAAAATAGATTTATCATTTCCAATATTTAATAGTATTGTTTAAATATATATATATATTGTCTTGAGTTGTTTTATATCAATTTCAAACTAAATAAAGTGTTTATTTAAATAGTAAATAAATACAAAAGATATGTTTACACTTAAAAATGAATAAAATATATTGTATATGATTTTATTAGGAAATAAATGAGTTTTATTTTATTTCTTTTAAAGGATTCATTTATTTATAATATAAAAAAGCATTTATAACAAATAAATGTATTTATCTATTTAGGGAATAAATATAAAAGCCTTTAAAATCTTTTTAAAAATAATATGAAATCATATAATGACAAGTGTTAGTAGATTAAGGCATGTTAGTAATATGTGTAAGATCATTAAACAATGTAGAAGACAAGTGTCATTTTTTTTCTTTTTCATTTTTCTTTAATTTTTAATAAACCATAATTTAAGTTTATATAAGCCTACCTCTCCATTTTCTTTTTCTTTCTAATCTCATTTTTCTAAACAAAGATAAAAACCAAAACCAGGAAAATGTCCAAACTGAGATGATCTTCTCAAACAAAATATACAAACCGAAATCATCTCCTCAAACAAAACTGAAATTCATCTCAAACCATAATCATCTTCAACCAAAACTGAAATCAAATCTCCTCAAACCTGAATTCATCTTCAAAAGCTTGATTCTCAAATGCCTAAAACCATTTATTATACAACCTGTAATCCTTCTCAATGCCTGAAACCATTATTTCTTCACCTGGAATCATTTCAAGGGCTTAAATTCTCAAATTCAAAAGCCTGTAACCATGTTCCTGTTTCAAAGATTCAAGTCAGTAGTCATTTCCAAGGATGCATGCAAGTAGACCTGAAGTTTTCAAGAGCTTTTCAGTTTTAAAGAATCAAAAGCAAGTTTTCAGATTTCAAAACAAATTCAGTTTCAAAGCTCTGCCTCTCTGAAATAAGTGAGTAAACATCTTTTTCAAAAGTTAAAATGAATTTAAATTGCTTTCGAATGATTTCTGAATGAAGTACATTTGCATGTTCATTTATATGTGTGTATTCTGTATGTATATGAGAATTGAAGTATGCATGTATGATTAAAGTATTAATTGCTCTGTTTATCTTCTTTAAACAAGTAAGTGAACCTAAATTTAAAAACAGTTTGATCTATGCTTATATTTGATGCCTGTGATAAATTGTAGATGCAATATTGTAAACTGTTTGTATGGATAGATTAAGATGTTTGGCTGTTTATAAAATGTGAAAATCTTTGCATGTTTATATTTATGACTGTACATTGTTTGTATGAGTAAATTGAACTGTGCATGTTAAGTATGTCTCTGTTTCCAGGTTTTAGTGTCAACCATATAATCAAAATTCCATATATTTTTATTTATCCACTGTTAGGATTTTAATTAAAGATAAATTAGTTTAATTTTAGCATGATCTAAGTAATAAAAATATAAAGAAGTATATATGTTTTGAAATATACTTGCATTTGTGAAACAACAGTAAAGATCTTTTAAAACATGTAAAATCAAATGATGAAGTTGATTAATTCAAGTTCATGTCTTGAATCCATTTGAAAGATTAAGATTTTTAGAATCAAAATCAGGATTTTAAATGAAGTAAGGAATGAGAATTTGAGAATTTTCTGGAATTGGGATTTGTGGTGATAATGTATGATCACGAGATTTCTGGAGATCGGGATTTCAGGTAGAGGTAGTATGAAGGTCGGGGATTAAAGGAAAAATAGTCGAAGATTTTTCAGGTGGACGTGGAAGTGGATCGACGGCAAGATAGGGTTTTGAGGCCAGTTGTGGTCGTGATAGGTTCTTGGGTCCTAGCAGCGTCATGGTGACGATTCGAACGTGCGGTCCAAGGGGGATCGATGGAAGAGTTGACGATGCACCTCTGGGTGATTTTCGGTGGCAAGAAACGAGCTGTGGTGGCGGTGCGAAGGGCTTAGGTGGCTGGGTTTTGGTTCCAGTTTTTGAGCTCGAGTGCTCGATTACGTTTTCGAGTTGGATTTGAGGATCGGAGTGGTCGTGATGGTTGAGAAGAAGATGGGTGACTCGTCGATGGCCGGAGTGATGATCGAAGATGGTGGCAACGTGTGTGCACGTATACGAGCAAGGGTGTGTGTCAGTGAGTTGAGTTGGGAAGAAGCAGTTCATTTGAGAAAATTCTCGGGAAGGACTCGTAGAAATCAGATTTTGGCTCGGGTGTGTTCAAGGGTGATACGCGAGTATTTTTGTGTGATAACTGTTAAGTTTTTAACAGTCTAAATTTTAAAGCGAACAGTTTTCTTTTTATTTTCTCGGGGAGGACATAGGGAAGATAAGGCTTGGGCTCGGGTTGTCTTCAGGTCGGTTGCTAGATTAGGTAAACTGTTAAGTTCAAAACAGTTTAAAACTTAAAGCTAACCTTTGTTTTAAATAAAGAAAATGCAGAGGTATTTGCTTTGTTTAAAGTACAGATGGTTAAACCCAAAGTTATTGTTAAATCTTTTTTTTAAAAATTTAAATAAAAGGTAAGATTTTAAATTTTAAAAATAGGCAAGTTAAATCAAATTGTCTTGGAAATCCATTTCTTTGTAATAAAAGTTTTAAATAAATTTAAGTTGTATGAATTTATTAACTTAATTATATTAAGTTAAAATCTTAAGTTATTTTCAAACTAAATTTGAGAATAAGGTAATTAATAAGAAAATGGTTTATCTTAAAACTTAATTTAAATTTAATAATAATGGGATGAATAAAGAATGATTTATTAAATTAAATTGGTAAATGATTAAGGATAAGTGAATTAACAATTAAGTTTTCAAGAGTTTTATTTACTTGTAATTAAGGATTGTTAATTTATAATTAAAGATAAGTAATTAATTATTTATTTTAAAACTTAATTAATAACATTTAATTAAGTAAGTTAAATTACTAAGATCAAATGTTTTAATGATAATGTTTTATCTTAAGATTAATTAAGATTTTTAAATGAGTTGAAATTAATTAATTTAATTAAGAAATTAAGATTAATTAATTTATTTAATTAATTATTGATAAGGATTAATTAAATGATTAAAGGTTAATTAAACTAGTAATCAAGAAGTACTTAATAAAGTTTTATTAAATAATAATTAAGTTTTCTTAATTAATAATTAAGAAATTATTAAATTATAATTAAAGTTAATTAAGGATTAATTAACTGTTATTAAGGTTAGTTAATTATCATTAAAGATTGATTAATAGATAATTATGGATTAATTAAATTGGTAATTAAGGTTGATAATTAATAATTAACTTTTATTAATTAATAACTAAGAATAATTAATTAGTTAATTAAGTTTAATTAATTAAGGATTGATTACTTTGTATTAAAGGATATTGATTAATAATTAAGGTTTATTAATTAATAGTTAAAGAATAATTAATCAAGGATTAATTAATTTGTTTAAAAGGGTAATTAAGGATGAGTTACTCAGTTATAATTTAGGAAGGAATGTGATTTATTTAAGTTAATTAATTTGTTAATTAATTAAGGATAGTCACTTGGTAATTGATTAAGTGTAGTTACTTAATAAGATTGGTTAAGTATAATTACTTAGTGTAAGTAATTAATAAATGAATTACTATATGTAATTGGTGAATTTAATCAAAAAGGATTTATAAAAGAAATTAAAGTAATTAAGAATAGTTAATTACTGTTAATGATTATTTAAGGTTGATTAATGGAAGTAATTAATTAATGCATGATTAATTAATGTAATTAATTAAGGAATAATGTAATTAATTATAGTTAACTAATTAATTAATGTAATTAATTAAGGATCATTAATTATTATAATTAATGAGAGTAATTGAGTTATGCTCTTTTGTAATTGAGTTATGCTCTTTTGTGGTGTGGGTTTGCTGATATCGCAGTCGAAGGCTAGGGTTTCTGGAGCGGCGGAGTTCGTTTTCGATCACGCGACTGATGTTGGGTCAAGAGGGAAGCTCACTCGCGTTTGGGGAGTTGCGGTAGGGCAGGTTGTATGTGATGGCAGCGCGTAGGGCTGTCACCGTGGGGGTCTCTGGCGAGCAATTAGAAGCGAGCCAATGGTGGGGGAGTAGGTACGGCAGTTCGACAGTTGGCAGGTTGGAGGAGATCGACGAGGTCGCGGTGGCGTTCGATGGTGTTCGTGGTAGAGGGACCGTTCTTGTTTTCCAGTAAGGTATTTCCTGTAGCTTTGGGTTTTTGAATAATTTTAAGAAGGATATGTATGGATAGCATAGTTAAATAGAAAAGTTTATGAAATATGGAAATTCATTACACTAAAATAAATAGTTAATTATCTGAAATAATATATTAAGGTAGTTAATTGGGTTAATTAACTTTGTAAATTGTTTCAGTTATTAAAAATAATTTATCTAATAGGAAACTGATCAATAGCTTAGTTTAAATTTATAGTGTTAATTAATTGAATCTTTTAAAAGGAAATTATGGGTAAGATTTAAATTATTAGGTTAACCAAACTTTAGTTAAATTAAATGGTTGGTAACTAAGTGGTAGTTAATTATTTGATCAATTCAAGTATTGATAAACTGTATAAATATTTTTACAAGGTCTGAGATTATGGAAATCAAATCGGGTTGGATGGACGGCAAAACAATAATCAAAGGTGAGTTAATCTCACTCAGCTGAATTTTTATTTTAAATTTAATTGGTTAAATTTAAATAATTGATTGGATGATTGCATTGGTTGATATGATACTATATATAGTAGTATATAGCAAAATATACATATTGGCATATGTATATATTGGAGTTGATATTCCCGCATTTATATAGCGGATGAGACCCTATGCGCCGCATAATAGCGGATGATATTTTATAAACCCATATACCGCGATATTCCACCTCGAAGTGGAATTGGTATTGTGCTAACGTCTGTGGATGCAGGGAAACAGGTTGGAGGGATCCAACTGGATTCCTCAAAATATTTAATTTTTGTTTAAATATTCTGTGATATGATTGTTGTTATCCTGTGATAATTTATATTGGATAATCTGGTTGGATTGAATTTCCCAGTATAATGAGTTATCAAAAGCAATTGAATTGGATTTTTGGAAAATATAAAAGAGTAAAATTAAGTTAAGTAATTCTAGTGAATTCGAATAAATTAAATATGGAAAAGAGGAATTTTGAATAGATAGAGAAATGTTGAATTTAAAGAAGACTTATGTGATGTTATTTAAAGGGATAAAAATTTATTTTAATTCAATGTTTAAATGTAATTAAAAAGAGAAGGAATTTGGGAAATCTGAAACTTGTGTTTCGGTTTAAAGATTTTAAATCATAATGAGAAATAAAATCTGGAAGTTAATGAATTTGGAAATAAATGGATTAAGTAAGAAAATTTATTTCAAAGTAAAATAAATTGGGAAATCAATTATAAATTGATTTAAATACTTTAAAATTGGAATTTTAGAAGAGAAATGAGATTTTGGAATTTATAAACTGGGTTTATAAAGTAAAATAAAATATCAGTGGATATTAGAAAATATAAATTCAAGGTGGGAATTTATAAAGGGATATGAATTGGTTTAAAATAAATGTTGGTTTATTTTTAAAGGATGGAAATGAGAAGTGTATTTCTCTGGATAGCCAAGTACGTTTTCAAGGTAGTTTTAAATATAAGTTAAAAGTTTTAATATGTTTTAAAAAAAACATGTTTTAGAAAATTTATTATTTTTAAATGTTAACTTTTTAAAGTAAGTAGTTTCAAAAATCTATTATGGTAGTAATTATATAAAAGTAATTTGGTATTATGTTTTAAAGAGGAAGTCAGCTTATATTTATAAAGTGGTTTTATTTTAAATATTCTTAAAATATATATTTTGATAAAGTATTAAAGTAGTTTTAAAATTTCAATGTTATAAAATATATTTGGTGTTTTTAAATTATTTTAAAATTAAAAGTATTTTGTACTTGGTGATTCAGTGGAAATAATTATCTGGGAAATGTATTCCGTAAGCGGAAACTGTTTGAAACGGTTTTCAAATGAGCTTTGAAAATTTAGAAATATATCTTGAAAAGATATTTGGGCAAATAAATAATGTGGGAAATTATTTAATTGTGTGATGGTTGCTTGTGGATGTTAATTGATAGTTAAATAACCGACTATCAATATTGGCCAAATGCGCTGATCGTTTCGAAGAGACCGGGATCGAGTTTCCGTATACCGGGATTCTAGGTCTGGAGACTCGAATACCACTTCGATCCGGTTTGTACGTTTCGTGTAACGATTTCGGAGTCGAAGATGGAGCAGTGAAGTGCAAGGGCTAGTCTCTACTAATCCTGAGGATATTTCCAAAAATGGATGTAGTAGGAGTAGTGCCTTCGGTTCCGTTCAAACCCAGGACGGACTTGTATGGACGAATGCTTGCGAAACATCGTCAGCGGACGATGGGCATTCTAAGGGATATGTTCTCTAAAAGGTATCGTTTAGCCTCGAACCTCATCAACCGGGAATGACTGAAAATCAGGGGTTATGCAGCAAGGCTTCGTGGGTAGCTCCCACTGGAGGGTAAGGTCATCCCTGTCTAGATGTCCCTTTTTATTTCGGCTTAGTGGTGCGGTTGCTGATCCCAACCGTGGGGTGATTTTATTCGGGATCATCCAGTAAGGGATGGTTCCGGCCTTGTGTTGCAGGGGAGCGGGCGTACTCCTCGGTACGGTGATCTAGGCCACGTACTGTGACAGGTGGTACCCCAGTGCCTAGTCATTCGTTGGAAATCCATTCTTCCTACGTGCCTTGTACGGTTTTGATTGTGCCCAACTATTGTTGAAATGTGAGATGCAAGCATTTCAGCTAGATTATATTTTACTTTCTGTAGACACTATTATAATATATGAGGATTTTGATATAAAGTGTTTTAGCTATCGTAAGGTAAAAACCCGACATGTTTATTTGTGGCGTGGTCTTACGAGATGCTTTTGTTTTCAAAGGATTTTGAAACTTTAATAATTAATTTGAGTATGATTTTCTCACGCTGGTTTTCCAGACTGACTCGGGTATTGTTTTATATGATGCTCGGGTCAGACCGAGATAAACAGGTTCAGGATATGATGCTGTGGAGCTCAGGAGACGAGCTGGATGTCGATACGTACTCCCGTACTTGTTATTATTTTTCCGCTGTGTATTTAGTTGTATGTTATGGATGTTGATGTACTCTGATGATGTATTCTGATGTATTGTATAAACAGATAAAATTTTGATTTGTGTAAAGATCTGTTGATATATTATATTTTATTCCGCTGCGATGGTTAGATTCTGATGTTGTTTTTCTTTTATTTTCTTCTTCTACCTCTTCTTCTTTTTACCCAAATGGTCCGGTTTTTCGTGTTAGAAAAACCCGGGACGTTACAGTGGTATCAGAGCTTAGGCTAGCGATAACCTTGGCTCTGGTGGGAATTTTGAGAGTATTAATAGATATGAGCGCGTATTTGTTAGTGAATATAAAATGGTTTTATATTGTGTTGGTTGATTTATTTAGTGGCATATGAACCTTAGTCGGCACAGTCTGTACAACTGTATCGAAGGGGCTTCTAAACACTTGAATAGAACAGTTCGACACAATATTGTTTTAAATAGGGTGAATGAAATAATTTTGCCCAAATTATTTTGTATATAAAAGAAATAATTATTTGAAATTATTATAGTTATATATTTGGATGCTTGGTTGTTAGAAAATGACAATAATGAGTTAGTCTCATTATTGAGTAGAAATTGAAACTTATAACCTAAGTTGAAGAATAAATTTATATAACAAAATGGAATTTGAGAATATAGACTATAAATGAAATTTATAAATTGAGATAACCTTTATATACAAATGTGAATTACAAATGTGATTTATAATCAATGAGGTAAATTCATAAACATATGAAATTTGTAAATGTAAATTGTAAATGTGACTTATAA
The DNA here is from genome assembly GCA_030737815.1 of Allium fistulosum. NCBI lineage: Eukaryota > Viridiplantae > Streptophyta > Magnoliopsida > Asparagales > Amaryllidaceae > Allium > Allium fistulosum. The sequence continues at coordinate 151,358,478 of CM060908.1, forward strand.
CTTGAAATAAAATGTGATAGAATTCCAGAGTAATGTTTGGATATAAAATTGAATGGATTTTGAATTTGAAGTTTAGGAAAAGGTTTAAATTCCTTTGGATTTAAAATAGTTTCAAAGGTTTTGGGGAAATAATGGTGATATTATTTCATGAATATTTTTGAAATTGAATTCATATCTGGTGGGATTTGGGATTTAAAAATGTTTGAAAAGTTTTAAAGTGATAAAAGCATTAAATTCTCTTTCGGTCGCTGGAAAATAATTTCGGTGATGACTGCAGCATCATCGATGTCTATTTTCGAGTTTCCAAAGAGAAATTTGCTACCAAACTGTTTTAAATTGGAAATGATTGTGAACTGGGTTGGTTTTGAAATTCAAAAGGGAAAATTGTTTGGTAAAAGCAGATTGTTTTGGAAATTGGGATTTGAGGTGATATACCAGATATGTGTGAGTTATTTATGGATTCAAAATGGTTTTGAAATAAAACCGGACACTTCAATTCTGGGAATTCTATTTAAAATTTAAATGTGGAAATTTAAATGAATCAACAATATAAAGTATAGAATGAAGTTGATTGAAATAAGAAAGGAATGAAAGTTAAATTCTGGGATTATAATTATGAGATGAAAATAACTCAATGAGTAATATAAGTTGGTAGATAAAAGAGTTAGAGAACTTGAAGGTGAATGAATTGTAAAACTTGTATAAAATTGTATCCTAGAATTAAAATTTAATTCGAGTATATGAAGGTGAATAAAATATATTTGAATTTAACTTAAGATAAGTTAAATAAAATTGAGAATTGGAATTGAATTTAAATTAAATAAGTTGAAGTCGAATTGAATTGGATATAAAGGTAATGTAAAATGCTTATAATTGTGTAAAGAAATTCATATTCTTAAGTTCTTAAGTGTAATAATTTGAAATTTGATTATAAAGATTGAAATGGACTTAAATGAATAGTCCTAGATCTTAAGTAAGTAAGTTAAAACTTATGAATAGAAATGAAATTGTAAGTCATAAATGGGAATCCATTACTCTGAACCATTAAGAGTTATAATTTGAAATTGCAATTATCAAATGGAAATGACTAAGATGAGCAATCTTAATTTTAAAATAAATCCAAACTTGAATTATAGAATAAATTGAACTTAAGAAAATTAAGTGAAGTGATATTTGGAATTAAAAAGCAAGTATTTAATTTTAACCAGCGAAGGAACTAATGAGATAATAAATTAGTTAATGAAATTGGATTAACATAGTGATGGTTTAAATTGCAAATGAATCCAAATAAGTGAAAATAAATTGGAAATGACCTGGTTATTAATAAAATAATTCTAAATGAATTGAGTATGGAAAATAAAATTCATAACGATTGAGTGAATAAACCACTTATATTAAATAAATAAATGGATGGAATTTGATTAAATAAGAATCAAATGAAAGATGGAAATAAAACTTTAAAAGGTTGGTTAAATGGAAAATAAACTTAAGTTATTGACTTAAGTAAATGTTGAATGGAAACTGAACTCAAACAGAGGAGTGGTTTAAATAAGTTGAGAAATAGTTATTGAATGAATTAACTTGGATTGTTTTCGAGCTAAATAAAATTCAATATTCAGAAGTTGGAGATGAATTGAATTTAAGAAAATTATTAGAAATGAAAATCTGAATGAAATGTGGAATAAGTATTTAAATTGGAAATGAAGTAGTAAATTGAAGTAAGTTGAAATTCATATGAAATGGGAGTTCAATTTGAATATATACACTTCAGTGGTGAAGTAGTAAATAAATATAAGAAAATTTATATTGAACTTAAGAATTGAAGAATGAAATTCTTAAGAAAATTTGTATTGGAAATATACTTAGTAATTTTGGAATGGAAAAATAAAAAAATATACTAAGTGGATAGTTGAATGAAGACTGAAACTGAAGTTGTGAAATGGGATAGTTGTGAATAAGGGGATAACAATCAAAATGAATGTGAATAAAAGAGAATTGATATAATTGGTAATCAATTGGAATTTATACGTAAGATGTACGTATATTATTTTATTCGCATAGCTATTTGGTCCAGATGTCGAACACAGAATTTCGAGATAATTTTATCGATCCAAATCAGGATTTTTCACTCGATTTTCAACGGCGAACCTGGATATGGATTGTTGATTGATTCTGGATATTCTCTATCATAGTTTGTGGCTATGCAAGGAGATTGACGGTTTCTGATCAAGAAACCAGATTTGAGTCCGCACTAGGAAGTCGGGTGGACGATACTAGTTCGGAAGTGGAATTGTGTGATCGATTGAGCGATCGAATGTGATATTGCGTACGGATGATATATGTGCATCGTACGGGCTTAAGTAAAGCAAATATTGAAAATTTGTAAAGAAAAGTATAAAATGACTTTGGGATTGTGATTGAATATTATTGCTTAGTAGGATATACAGGTGTATAAAAGCAATGGATAAATTGGGATTTTTGATTTTAGAAGATAAAATTTAATGGCCCGACAAAAGGTATGTATTTGAATTTCTATATGAAATTTGATTGGGTTTTGGATCCAGCCACTTGGCTTTTTGTTTTCTTTTTGAGATTGGGAGGCCGTAGAGCCATTTTGTAGTTGTACCGAGCTAGCCGCGCAAAGGAGACGCTGGCAAAATTTTTTGGAAATTTAGGGAGTTAGAAAAATTTTGGAAAATTTTGATAAGTTAAAATTTGAATTCAAATTTAAATTTGAATGGATAAGCAGGTGGTATGGGTTGAACTTATGAATAAGTTTGGGAAGTTAAAGGATGATTAGTGTATCATTAATAAAAGAATTGTTATGGAAAGTTGTTAAAACTATTTGGATTGGGAAAAAGAACGGGTATCGAATCATTTCTCTTAACTGGTAATTTCGGGGACGAAATTCTTTTAAGGGGGGAGGAATGTGACGACCCGGAATTTTTGAGCATTTGAAATTGGAATATTTAATTAATTTTAAATATTCAGAGGTTAATTATAAACTTAAATTTCAAATATCATTGTTTATCGAGTAATTTAATAATCAAATTAAATTTATTTGAAGTTGGATAAAATAGTAAATCTGGCATTCTAAGCTAATTAAAAATATTTTGAAAGCTCGTAAAATTCGTAATGATAATACTAAAGGTAATAGAAGCTTCAGAATGTAATTTCAAACTGTTTTACTCTGTGTTGATCTTTGTATTGATCTGTATTGTGTTGAGATGTAATAACTAGACAGATGTTTATAACTGTCTAGTATGTGATGTGTAATCTGTGTAACTCTGATAGATGATGTATATGATACTATGTAATATTTATGTGATATATTATATTTCGTTTCGTTTCCGCTGTGAGTATCTGTTGTTGTTTTCTTTCCTCTTCTTCTCTTTTCTATTTCTCACCCCTTTCTTTCTTTCTGTCGATGCGATTTTCCGGGAGTGGAAAGTCGGGTCGTCACACGTGGTATCAGAGCTTTGGATATGCACGGGTATTTGATTAAATTGTTTGCTATGATTGTTAAAATATGATTGATATGTATGGTTGCTGTTTGAAATTAAAATTAAAATTTTGCTGGGTTATTAAATTATCTTTGCTTTTAAATTTCGGGGACGAAATTATTTTAAGGGGGGAGGAATGTGATATCCCGGAATTTTAGCAATATCAATTTAATAATCTTTATAAATAATTAAATTGATTTGTTGATTTATTTTATAAATTGACAAGTTTATTCATTTTAAAAGGTTAATAACATTTTAATTGGCAAGTTTATTTCTTTAAAAACTAATAACATTTTAATTTGTGAATATCTTTTCTAACAATTTTAAATTGGGAAGATTTATCTTTCTAAAACTAATATAAGTGTTTATATTTATAATGTATATATATAGGTATATATATTATAAATAGGGAATCTTTAATTTAAAAAAAAAAAAGGGATAAGTTTTCAAATTTATAATATATATGTATATATATTGTTATTTGGAATTATGTTATAAAATTCAATATAGTAATTTTAAAAGCTAATGTTAAAAATATTTTCCATTTACAATATATATATTTGTATATATTGGAATGGAAAGAATATTGGATTTGAATTTTATAAAGTATTTTCAAACTTTAATAATTATATAATTTGTAATTTGGAAATTTGTAATTTAACTTAATACTTTTGAAAATGATATTTATGATTTAAATAACAAGAATAATTTCTTATTTAAAAATATATATGTAAGCTTAAGTTTAAATAAGATTTAAATAAGAAGTTCATTTATTTTTATAATCTTTTCTCTTTTAAAATTCAAAATGGTTTGTAAAAATATATATATAGTTAAGCTCAATTTCTCAAGCATATATAAGTATGTTATATTTAATTGATATAAGCATAAGTTATTTTAAATAATTGTTTTTCACATTTGTATATTTATTAAAATCTAAAAGCTTATTTATAAAAAGATAAATACATTTTTATATACATATAAATATTGTATAAATACACATGTATAACTTAAATAAATTAATAAAAGACAAGATTTACACTTGTAAACATATGGAGGCTTGGATTTCATATGTGTAAGCTAAGTAACAACTTAAGAAGACAAGTGGCTATTTTTCTCTTTAAATTAAAGTCATAAATAAATAAAATGAAAGAAGATCTGATTTTACTTTTCAGCTGAATTAATCTTTCTTCACTTCTTTCTCTACAAAAACTAAATTCGAATCTAAAGAAAAATGGAACTGTAAAATCTGTAAAATCTAAAGCAAAGAAGATAAGTCTGGAAATCAAATTGCAAAGAAGAAATGAAGAACTGGAAATGCAAATCTGAGATAAGAAAGATGAAAGGCAATTTCAAATAGGAGTTTCAAATCTTCAAATGCAATCTGAAGTCATGTAACCAGATCAGAGAAAGATCAAACAGCAAGAAGTTAAATTCAACAAGCAAAAAGAAAAATCAAATTCAAAAGCCTGGAAACAACATATGTCTCTGTTTAAAATAACAGGTGAGTAAATATATTTTAAAAACAGTTAAATTTAGATTTCATTTAGATGATTGTGAAAGAAAATATCTTGTTATCTGAAATGTTGGAATCAAATGTATGCATGTTTGTATATGGTTGTTTGAATGCCTGTGTAGACATAATATAGCTCTGTTGTATTATTTACAGGTTTTTGATTTCTTCAAAAATTCAATATCTTGTCATTGAATCATAGATAGCCTTTGATTTGTAAACAAAAGATGTTTAAAATTATATGATATCACCACTAAAAATAATTCCAGAAATTTATATTTGAAATTTATCTTGAAATTTTATAATTTACAGTGAAACTCAAAAATTGGGTCAAAAATGTATAAGTTTAATTATTGAATTTGATTGCATAATTGAATTCAATATAGAAAACCATAAATTTTGAAGGTTGTAAAATAGATCCAGGATTTTTAAATACCACAAATCATGTTTAAAATAAAAATTTACAGAGGAACTTGAATTTGTGTTGAAAATCAACTGTCTTAAAATTTAATTTGAAATACATGCATGTAATAGTGATGATAAATCATGAATTTAGATAGGAAATTTGAAATTTTTAGTTTGGTAATTTATGCGAAATTGGGTTTGGTTTGAAATTGTGACTTTGATGAATTGCCGTCGAACTGCTTGGTGGTTGGAGTTGAGATTTGGATCGAGGCTAGCTTGTAGATTGTTGATTATGGGAAAAATGCAATTGAATTTTTTTTATGGGTGGATTGCTCGAATTTGAATGAACTAGGGTTTTAGCTTATTTCGGCTGGGCTTCACTGTCGAAGCATTTGCGACATGAAGGTGGGACCGGAGACGTTCGCTTTTGGGAAGAAGGTAGCTCGTGACGTGGTGATTCTGTGCTGAGGACGGCGAGGTCTTATGGCGTCGAGTTCGTCGACAGTGGGTGGTTTTGGTTAGTGACAGTTAGTATCAGAGCTTTTCTAACACGAAAAACCGGACCATTTTAGTTAAGAAGAAGAGGTAGAAGAAGAAAAATAGAAAACAACAGCAGAATCTCACATACGCAGCGGAATAAAATATAATATATATCAACAGATCTTTACACAAATCAAACTGTATCTGTATATATATATATACATCCAAATACATCATCAGAGTACATCACATCAATATCATACAACTGAATACACAGCGGAAAAATAATAGCAAGTACGAGAGTACGTATCGTCATCCAGCTCGTCTCCTGAGCTCCACATCATCATATCCTGTAACCTATAATACTCGGTCTGACCCGAGCATCATATAAAACAATACCCGAGTCAGTCTGGAAAACCAGCGTGAGAAAATCACACTCAAATAGATTCTTAAAGTTTCAAAATCCTTTGAAAACAAAAGCATCTCGTAAGACCACGCCACAAATAAACATGTCGGGTTTTTACCTTACGATAGCTAAAACACTTTATATCAAAATCCTCTGATATTATAATAGTGTCTACAGAAAGTAAACTAGAATCTAGCTGAAATGCTTGCATCTCACGTTTCAGCAATAGTTGGGCACAATCAAAACCGTACAGGCACGTAGGGAGAATGGATTTCCAACGAATGACTAGGCACTGGGGTACCACCTGTCACAGTACGTGGCCTAGATCACCGTACCGAGGAGTACGCCCGCTCCCCTGCAACACAAGGCCGGAACCATCCCTTACTGGATGATCCCGAATAAAATCACCCCACGGTTGGGATCAGCAACCGCACCACTAAGCCGAAATAAAAAGGGACATCTAGACAGGGATGACCTTACCCTCCAGTGGGAGCTACCCACGAAGCCTTGCTGCATAACCCCTGATTTTCAGTCATTCCCGGTTGATGAGGTTCGAGGCTAAACGATACCTTTTAGAGAACATATCCCTTAGAATGCCCATCGTCCGCTGACGATGTTTCGCAAGCATTCGTCCATACCAGTCCGTCCTGGGTTTGAACGGAACCGAAGGCACTACTCCTACTACATCCATTTTGGAAATATCCTCAGGATTAGCAGCGACTAGCCCTTGCACTTCACTGCTCCATCTTCGACTCTGAACACGTTACACGAAACGTACAAACCGAATCGAAGTGGTATTCGAGTCTCCAGACCTAGAATCCCGGTATACGGAAACTCGATCCCGGTCTCTTCGAAACGATCAGCGCATTGGCCAATATTGATAGTCGGTTATTTAACTATCAATTAACATCCACAAACAACCATCACATAATAAATAATTTCCCACATTATTTATTTGCCCAAATATTTTTCCAAGATATATTTCCAAATTTTCAAACTCCTTTTGAAAACAATTTCAAACAATTTCCGCTTACGGAATACATTTCCAAATATTTATTTCTCTGAAACACCAAGTACAAAACACTTTAGATTTTAAAATAATTTAAAAACACTTTATTTTAAAATATATTTTATAACATTGAAATCAAACTACTTTAATATTTAAAAAAAAAATATATACTTTAAATTAAACCACTTTATAAATATAAACTAAATTTCTCTTTTTAAAAACAGAATAGCAAATCACTTTTATATAATTACTACAATAATAGATTTTTAAAATATACCTACTTTGAAAATTAACATTTAGAAATAATAAATTTTCTAAAACATGCTTTTTAAAACATACTTAAAACTTTAACTTATATTTAAAATTGCTTTGAAAACGTACTTGGCTATCCAGAGAAATACACTTCTCATTTCCATCTTTTAAAATAAATCAACATTTATTTCAAACCAATTCATATCCCTTTTTAAATTCCCACCTTGAATTTATATTTTCTAATATCCACTGATATTTTATTTTACTTTATAAATCCAGTTTATATTTCCAAAATCTCACTTCTCTTTTAAAATTCCAATTTTAAATAACTAAATCAATTTCCAATTGATTTTCCAATTTACTTTACTTTACTTTGAAATAAATTTCCTTTACTACTTCATTTATTTCAAAATACATTAACTTTTAGATTTATTCCTTTATTTGAGTTAAAACCCTTTTTAACTGAAAATACCAATTTTAAACTTCCAAAATTCCTTCTTTAGCCTTTAATTAAATTTAATCCTTACATTCAAAATAAATCCTTTATTCTTTAAATTTAATATCACTTTAGTTTAAAGTTAATATTTCCCTTGTTATTTCGAAATTCCCTTATTCCAATTCACTTGAATTATTTACTTAAAATTTACTCTTTTATTTCTTTCAAAATCCAAATCAATATATTTTGATAACTCCTTTTATTGAAATATCCAATCCAACCATATCATCCAATATTTCAATCATCAATAAAATCATCACAGGATATCAATATTCATAGAACAGAATATCAAATAATCTAAATAATTTTGAGGAATCCAGTTGGATCCCTCCAACCTGTTTCCCTGCATCCACAAACGTTAGCACAATACCAATTCCACTTCGAGGTGGAATATCGCGGTATATGGGATTTGTATAAATCATCCGCTATTATGCGGCGCATAGGGTCTCATCCGCTATATAAATGCGGGAATATCAACAACTCAAATATATACATATGCCAATATGTATATATTGCTATATACTACTATATATAGTATAGCACATCAATCAATGCAATCATCCAATCAATTATTTAAATTTAGCCATTTAAATTTAAATCTAACTGAGTGAGATTAACTCACCTTTGATTTTGTCCTGCCAATCCGACCCAACCCAGTTTGTTTCCTTTACGATTCCAGACCTTGTATAGATATTTACAGTTGATTAATATTCGAAATAAATCGAGTAATCAGTTTCCAATTTAAATTTAACAAAATGGTTTGGTTAAAAGCTAATTTCCTTTATTACATTAACATTAGTAATGTGATTTAAATTTGAACAATTAATTAAGTTTTAAACTAATTGATTAGGAATTTGGTTTTAAATTAATAATTCGATTCCAAACAAATTTCCCTTCTAATAAATTATTTCTGGTAAGTAAAATAAATTAAATAAACTAATTAGATAAGTTAACTATCTAAATATTTATTTCTAAATGAAACAGCAAGTGAAAATATTTATAAGTATCCTTATAAAATAATTTGTATCACCATTTAAAGTCTTCTACTAGCCTAAATCTTACCTACAAATAATTTCTTATTTGTTAATCTACTTTTCTGCTTTCCGATTATACATATACAAGTGAAAAAAAACTGCATATAATATATACCTCACTGCCTCCAACATCTCAAGCTCGAGTACGAGTCTCCCCCGATTGCCACTGTCTAACTTCGCTACACCCTCCCGTCACGCGCGCTGCTGCCACCAGGTCAAGCTCTACGAGAACCCTAAACCGCCCATCGCGACAACCCTTCTAACCTACGGTGCCACCAACAAAACCGACCCCTTCCTCCAATCCTGCGAACGTTGCCATCGCTCGCACTTCCATCGATTCCATGCCGAGACGAACGACGCCTCAAATCGAAGCTCCACCTCGCGGCAACTCCAATCCGACCACAACCTCGCGACAACCACTTGCCGGCCACCAAAGCTCAACAACCATCACATCTCTATATTTCATTCACTAATCCTTGTTCGCGAGTTCGCGCTCTCCCCCTCAGTGCCTCGAGGATGAAGCTCCATCGCGATTTCGAGTATGCGAAGAGGAGGGACGACGCTGAAAAAAAAATGGTGATTTTATTTTGATTTGAAGAAAAAGGGAACTTCGGCCATTATATTGAAGCACGATTTGATTTAATTTGAAAAGGGAGAGGCCGGTGATTGATTTCGTTTTTTCTTTCTTTGTTTACTTAACGAAAAAGAAAAGGGAGACAGAAGCGATGTTGGCGTGCTTGAAACGTTACACGTGCTGGTGGAGCAGGAATTCCAGCTGAAAAGAAAGAATGTAGGCTGATAGAAAATTTGACTAGACCATTTATAAAATTAAATTTACATTTGATTCCAACGCGTTTATCCAGCGTACGACCTCACGACAATTCCGGAAACTACGAGAATTGAAATCCGATAAAAAAAATCCATATTACGGATCTAATGAAACCAGTTTCGTCGAATTCCGAGAGTGTGCCTCAGACGGCTATTTTTAAATTCAATTTCAACGATATATTTTTAAAACTGAACAAAACGGTTCCAAATTCAATTCTGAAAGTTCCAACACTTTCAGAATCATCAGTATAAATTTTCTAAGCCTTCATATTATTTTTAACGGGCTTAAAATTCCAAATTCTATATTTGACTCAATTCCAATTATTAAATTCAACAATTAAATCATCAAATAAATAATGATATTTGAAATTTTGAGTTTAAAATTAACTCTTAAATATTTAAAATTAGTTAAATATCCCAATTTCAAATATACAAAAATCCGGGTCGTCACATGTAGCCCGTTAAAATCAACCAAGTGTGCTAAGTAGCCTGATAAATCTAGTGGGTATGCTTGTATCCAGTTCAAATCAAGTGAATTTACCCCAGACTCGGGATACAAGAGGGTGTGTCTCGTAGCCTTAATATTGAGATTGTAATTAGTTTGCTTGCTACCATACAAAATAGGCACTTTAAAGGAAATACAGATAAGAAATTGTACGGGACTGGATGTAGGAGAAATCCGCACCAGTATAAAATCTCCGGCGTCTTCTCTCTAACTCTTTACCTTTTACTTTATTTCTTTTATATCTAAATGTGATTGCATTTGTGGCTGATTGTTAGTATAAATCTGTGTTGTTAATCTATGATTTAATATCAATATTTAAAGAAATTTAAAAAGATTTATGTAAGTTAGAAAACACTATTCACCTTACCACCCTCTAATGTTATATTAGCCTTAAGATCCATAATTCCGCAACCCATATTATAGTGTGTGATCGTCTATTTAATATAATTGAATACAATAAGGTTCTTGTTGTGTTAGAAACATATTTGGACTAAAGATTATAGACAGACATAGGAATTTGACCGCTAAATGTCAGTTTTGATCTATTTACTTAAGTGCAACTCATTTGATATCCTTAAAATTTTAAGGATAAATAAATGCATTTTCGTAAAGAATTCGATAAAGTCTTGCAGTAAAAGGTTTTCTTTCAAACAATTCAACCTTTAAAGTGAAAACTAAAATTTGAGAGTTGTAATAATGTTGGTATGGTTGGGATAAAGAGAGTAAATAGTCCCCTCTATTTCATGAAGAGATATCCAAATTGGAGTGGTTTAAAATATTTGTATATTCTAAATAAGGAACAAGAATACAATTTCTAGTTCAAATGTATTTTTCTCATAGAAAACAGTTTTATGTAAGATTTATTTCTTTGATTTTGAGATATTTGGTTTGAAACATGTTTATTCTATAGACTTCTCCATTCTGCTTATCGCTGAGAGTTTTCTAAGAGGTTCACCAATCCATTGTCGGGTAGGTGTTTTTATTTTTATTCCCTTTTTGAAATATGTTGCCCAGGGGATATGTATCAATCCATGCTACTACATAATATATTATTTTGGGACTTAGCTAAAATTTCATTCCACTTATTTTACTGTGAATCAAAGCTTCAGATCTAGGACTTCCCTGCTTCAAGTGCTTATGCTTTGACTTTAAACTTCAGCATCCGCCAATTTCTCCAATAGCTAATCAAAAGTAACATCCTATGTTTGTTGCCACCTAGAAATTTACCGCCCAACATCAACATCACCACCTTGTCACTTCTAACATCGTCGTCAACTACTGTTATACCTTGAGTTACCATCAATCGGTCCTAGTCAACCGACGTGAATGGATCGTGCTTGACCTAGTGTGGAGTTGAGGTGAAGAGAAATTGTTTCTTTTGGTTTCGGGCAAGATCTATAGAATTAGTTCGATGTTGAATGAGATAGAGTCACAAATGGATTGTCTCCATGCATAATCTCCATAAATTATCTTCATTTCCCAACAAATTCAAGTATAGACGCACCCGAGAGTTGAATCCCTCAACACCGGTTTTAGTTAAAAAAGAATCTTCATTTTGTGAAGGTTGCATTGTCTCACCGGGAATCCCAAGTCAAGAGTTCATGTTTTAGACTGCATTAAGATCTATTTGTTACCGTTGATGTAGTTCCTACGTTAGTGGGTAATACCAAACACATAATTCCAACGTGTGTCAGAGCTCGTTCGACGACATGAGTGGACTTTCTACATAGAATAGTTTCATACATTGTGTAAACAAATAGGATACGCATACTACAGAGAACACAAATACCATCCCTAGTACATGTACAGAATATGATGGATCGATAGGCGTCAACATTCATTAGATGTTATATATTTACTACTACACATAGAGACTAGAAAATCATATACTCAAGTATAGTTTTTTTAATAAAGAATACATGACCATGCTCATCATCCAAGTTTTTAGTTTAGTTTTGGAACCCAATAGATGCTCCATACATATCTCTGCCGCAAAGCAATGGCCACTTCTACCTCTACAACGCCAGGGATGGCTTTAAGCTCAACGCCGAGTTCCATTCCTATGGCCATTGAATCTCCCAAAACTCATTATCCTCTTCAACCTTTATTTTACGTGGCTATGCTGATGATCATTAAGGTGCCACATGGCAAGATAACTCTAGATGTTAGCCTAGAAGGGGTAATGGTCTTAAAAAATTCCCAAGATTATTCTGCCTTTCAACTCTCTACTGTTGAACTTTAGACAATTTGCAATAGGTATGGGATTCCCATAGATAAAGTTAGGCTCTTATTCCCACATGAGCAGAAGAAGAACCTACCAATTGGTTACATTGCCTATAACGAGTACATGTTCTTATTCAGAGTGGTACCTCCCTTAATCCATTTTCCCACCATGTTCTTTAATTGATGAGGCTCTCCTCATCCCAACTGCATCCAAACGCTTATGCCTTTCTCTGAGCCAATTTGTGATATTTGTAAGACATTTGAGAAGGGATTCGTAGTTTGTAATAATCCAATTACAATTTCAAGCACCACTCCTCCATTCCAATGCTAACTTTTTTAAAAGCATTCAGAGATTGCAGAATCAGGATAGATCTTAATAACAAATGCATCTTTTTTAAAGATGAATATTTATTTTTACACTGCCTCTTGGAATTCACTATGAAATGTCACTCCGAACGTAAATCCTATATCTCCTATTCCAATTGCCGCCTTATCTGGATTGACTTCATCTGAATTGCCAATCAATTTATATTTCTTTATATTATCCCATCGAGAGTTGATAATAATAACTTGAGGAAAATGGTCTCTACGGTCTTGGCTATTTTTGAAGATCTGTGTTGCATAACACACCTCATGGTTGATCTATATCTTCGTTATTTCTTCCTCCTTTACAATGGTCCTCTAGTTCACTTTAAGCCTATAGTTCTTGGCACCACATAGTCCAAGATTCTTACTCCAGCTCTGGCCCACTATGGAGTAATTGATGATGAAGATGGATAATTCATCAAGGTGAAACCAGATGAAGAAGAAAAAAAAGGAAAATTCATTGAGGTTGAACACGATAAAGAAGAAAAAACCGGAGAATACAAAGAAGAAGAGGATAGCCTAAATGATTATAAAGGAAAGAAAGAAGTTGACGAAGAATCCACCTGGGAGAATTCCTAGAAAGAATGAACCTTTAATCATGCTCCCCATTTTAAACGCTTAAGGCGAGGGCTTTCCGAATAACTCATGGTCTAATCGAGGAATCAACCCCGACTTCGGTCTACAATGATGGAGTTGGACCACTATCCAATCTTAGGCCCATCGATCTCTAAGGCCTTGAATTTGACCATCTCAAAGTCAATGCAATGTTATGTGCATGGGACGATGCTACTCTCACTCCTTTCCAAGGGTGTAACTGCTCCCTCATCCCTACTAATCAATCGTGGTTCATATGAAAGATAGGATTGCACGACATCCACACCACTTAGGATCACTTAAATATGCACTTCACACACCTTCTTGCTTCCTTTCTATTTCAGGTACAAGAGAGAGATTGGACCACTTTGAATGTGTCGACCAAAGATCATCCCGAAACGTGCTCATTTCTAAATCCTATATATGTTTTGACCACCATTTTTCCATTGACGCTCGTTGTGATAGAGAAGAGAGGCAGTGTTAGTACGAGGTTGAGTGCTGAGGCCATGACAAGGATTACCATGAGCTTCCAAGCTCTCCCAGGGGCATTAGCTTGTATCATCCCATGCATCCATCCCCTTTCCATCATTCCAAAAGTTCTCATTCTCACAAGATCAAATCTCTAATGAGGTGAACTCCTCCCCTCCAACTATTCCATCACATGCTCCTACCATGAGCTTTGTCCCTTTTACTTATAGTCTGCCTGTTCCTACTTCAAAAGGAAGTAAATTCTTGTAGCTACTTTGGACTCATTTTACCAACAACCGAAGACATCCATTGCCCCTATCAACTTCCTCTATCGAACACCGTTCAAGCAGAAAAACTGCTATTACCACTACCTCTTTATCTTCTACCCTCGTTCTGACATCCTTATAACTTAAATATCCGAGATTCTATCTCATGAGGATTTACTTCAACTATAATCTTGATTATATTCCAGTCAATGACATCAAACATGATCGTTCCACTTACGACACTCTAGTAGACGGATACTTTACTTGGAAGAGGCTTGCTATGGTACTTGACAATATGAACTTTAAGAACTGCTTCCCACTCGAAGAAAGCGAAAAGAATGCGACAAATAATATGAGAATCATATATATGTAAACATCGATGTTATCATCACCGAGGAAGCATTAACAAAGAAGGATAAAGTCCTTAAGATAGAAAACTACAAATATCTTATAGTGAGACTTTTTCTCCATCTGAAATTACTAGGAATTTTTTTTATTGAAATAAATAACGCAAACTGCAAAAAGAACATCCATACTTTATACATCTCTTTAAATTTGATATATTCCTTATTATTCCAAACGTCGCACTTTTATACATAGTTATGGAACTAGATTATTTATGGAAATTTACACGAAAATAGATATAACTAAATTGTGTCCATAACGCTTCCAATAAATTAATACATAGAATTTTACATTCCAAGTCAAATTAGAGCAATCCGAGTTAATACTAACAATTTACAGCCAAATTATCATAAATTTGAATAAAGAATACAATCTTATCAATGTTCTACTTTAACAAATTGAAGTGCATCTCATTCGATATCCTTAAAATTTTAAGGATGAATAAATTCATTTTCGTAAAGAATTCGATAAAGTCTTGCAGTAAAAGGTTTTCTTTTAAAGAATTCAACCTTTAAAAGCGAAAATTAAAATTTGAGAGTTGTAATAATGTTGGTATGGTTGGGATAAAGAGAGTAAATAGTCCCCTCGGTTTCATGAAGAGATATCCAAATTGGAGTGGTTTAAAATATTTGTAGATGCAAAATAAGGAATGAGAATACAATTCTAGTTCAAATGTATTTTTCTCATAGAAAATAGTTTTATGTAAGATTTATTTCTTTGATTTTGAGATATTTGGTTTGAAACATGTTAATTCTATAGACTTCTCCATTCTGCTTATCACTGAGAGTTTTCTAAGAGGTTCTCCAATCCATTGTCGGGTAGGTGTTTTTGTTTTTATTCCCTTTTTGAAGTATGCTGCCCAGGGGATATGTATCAGTCCATGCTACTACCTATATATTAGTTTGGGACTTAGCTAAAATTTCATTCCACTTATTTTACTGTGAATCGAAGCTTTAGATCTAGGACTTCACTGCTTCAAGTGCTTATGCTTTGACTTTAAACTTCAACATCCGCCAATTTCTCCAATAGCTGATCAAAAGTAACATCCTATGTTTGTTGCCACCTAGACATTTATCGCCCAACATCAACATCACCACCTTGTCACTTCAAACATCGTCGTCAACTACTATTATACCTTGAGTTACCATCAATCGGTCCTAGTCAACCGATGTTGATGGATCGTGCTTGGCCTAGTGTGGAGTTGAGGTGAAGAGAAATTGTTTCTTTTGGTTTTGGGCGAGATCTATAGAATTAGCTCGATGTTGAATGACATAGAGTCACAAATGGATTGTCTCCCTGCATAATCCCCATAAATTATCTTCATTTCCCAACAAATTCGAGCATACACACACCCGAGAGTTGAATCCCTCAACACCGGTTTTAGTTAAAAAAGAATCTTCATTTCATGAAGGTTGCATTGTCTCACTGGGAATCCTAAGTCAAGTGTTCATGTTTCAAACTGCATTAAGATCTATTTGTTACCGTTGATGTAATTCCTACGTTAGTGGATAATACCAAACACATAGTTCCAACATGTGTCAGAGCTCGTTCGACGACATGAGTAAACTTTCTACATAGAATAGTTTCATACATTGTGTAAACAAATAGGATATGCATACTACAGAGAACACAAATATTATCCCTAGTACATGTACAGAATATGATGGATCGATAGGCATAAACATTCCTTAGATGTTATATATTGATGACTACACACGGAGACTAGAAAATCATATACTCAAGTATAATTTTTTTAATAAAGAATACATGACCATGCTCATCATCCAAGTTTTTAGTTTAGTTTTGGAACCCAAAAGACGCTCCATACATATCTCTGCCGCAAAGCAATGGCCACTTCTACCTCTACAACGCCAGGGATGGCTTTAAGCTCAACGTCGAGTTCTGTTCCTATGGCCATTGAATCTCCCAAAACTCATCATCCTCTTCAACCTTTATTTTATGTGGCTATGCTGATGATCATTAACTCTAGATGTTAGCCTAGAAGGGATAATGGTCTTAGAAAATTCCCAAAATTATTCTGCCTTTCAAGTCTCTACTGTTGAACTTTAGACAATTTGCAATAGTTATGGGATTCCCTTAGATAAAGTTAGGCTCTTATTCCCGGATGAGCAGAAGAAGAACCTACCAATTGGTTACACTACCTATAATGAGTACATGTTCTTATTCAGAGTGGTACCTCCCTTAATCCATTTTCCCACCATGTTCTTCAATTGATGAGGCTCTCCTCATAACAACTACATCCAAACGCTTATGCCGTTCTTTGAGCCAATTTGTGATATTTGTAAGACATTTCAAAAGAGATTCGTAGTTTGTAATAATCCAATAACAATTTCAAGCACCACTCCTCCATTCAAATGCTAACTTTTTTCAAAGCATTTAGAGATTAAAGAATCAGGATAGATCTTAATAAAAATGCATCTTTTTTAAAGATGGATATTTATTTTTACACTACCCCTTGGAATTCACTATGAAATGTCACTCCGAACGTAAATCTTATATCTCCTATTCCAATTGCCGCCTTATCTTGATTCACTTCATCTGAATCGCCAATCATTTTATATTTCTTTATATTATCCCATCAAGAGTTGATAATAATAACTTGAGGAAAATGGTCTCTACGGTCTTGGCTATTTTTGAAGATCTGTGTTGCATAATACACCTCATGGCCGATCTCTATCTTTGTTATTTCTGCCTCCTTTACAATGGTTTTATAGTTCACTTTAAGGATACAGTTCTTGGCACTGCATAGTCCTAGACTCTGACTCCATCTCTGGCCCACTATAGAGTAATTAATGATGAAGATGGATAATTCATCAAGGTAGAACCAGATGAAAAAGAAAAAAAAAGGAAAATTCATTGAGGTTGAACACGATAAAGAAGAAAAAAAGAAGAATACAAAGAAAAAGAGGATAGCCTAGATGATTATAAAGGAAAGAAAGAAGTTGACGAAGAATCCACCTGGGATAATTCCTAGAAAGAATGAACCTTTAATCATGCTATCCATTTTAAATGCTTAAGGCGAGGGCTTTCCGAACAACTCATGGTCTAATCGAGGAATCAACCCCGAATTCGGTCAACAATGATGGAGTTAGACCACTATCCAATCTTAGGCCCATTGATCTCTAAGGCCTTGAATTTGACCATCTCAAAGTCAATGAAATGTTGTGTGCATGAGACGATGCTACTCTCAGTCCTTTCCAAGAGTGTAACTGCTCCCTCATCCCTACTAATCAATCGTGGTTCATATGAAAGATAGGATTGCACGACATCCACACCACTTAGGATCACTTAAATATGCACTTCACACACCTTCTTGCTTCCTTTATATATCAGGTATAAGAGAGAGATTGGACTACTTTGAATATGTCGACCAAAGATCATCACGAAATGTGCTCATTTCTAAATCCTACAAATGTCGTGACCATCATTTTTCCATTGACGCTCGTTGTGATAGAGAAGATAGGAAGTGTTAGTATGAGGTTGAGTGCTGAGACCATGACAAGGATTACCATGAGCTTCCAAGCCCTCCCAGGGCATTGGCTCATACCATCCCATGCATCCATCCCATTCCTATCATTCCAAAAGTTCTCATTCTCACAAGATCAACTCTCTAATGAGGTGAACTCCTCCCCTCCAACTATTCCATCACGTGCTCCTACCACAAGCTTTGTCCCTATTACTTATAGTCTGCCTGTTCCTACTTCAAAAGGCATGCAAATTCTTGTAGATACTTTGGACTCATTTTACCAACAACCAAAGATATCCATTGCCCCTATCAACTTCCTCTATCGATCACTGTTCAAGCAGAAAAACTACTATTACTACTACCTCTTTATCTTCTACCCTCGTTCTGACATCCTTACAACTAAAATATCTGAGATTCTATCTCATGAGGATTCACTTCAACTATAATCTTGATTATATTCCAGTTAATGACATCAAACATGATCGTTCCACTTACGACACTCTAGTAGACGGATACTTTGCTGGGAAGAGGTTTGCTATGGTACTTGACAATATCAACATTAAGAACTGCTTCCCACTCGAAGAAAGCAAAAAGAATGCGACAAATAATATGAGAATCATATATATGTAAACAGCGATGTTATCACCACCAAGGAAGCATTAACAAAAAAGATAAAGTCCTTAAGGTAGAAAACTACAAATATCTTACAGTGAGACTTTTTCTCCATCTGAAATTACTAGGAATTTTTTTTATTGAAATAAATAACGCAAACTACAAAGAAGAACATCCATACTTTATACATCTCTTTCAATTTGATATATTCCTTATTATTCCAAACGTCGCACTTTTATACATAGTTGTGGAACTAGATTATTTATGGAAATTTACATGAAAATAGATATAACTAAATTGTGTCCATAACGCTTCCAATAAATTAATACATAGAATTTTACATTCCAAGTCAAATTAGGGAAATCCGAGTTAATACTAACAATTTACAACCAAATTATCATAAATTTGAATAAAGAATACAATCTTATCAATGTTCTACTTTAACAAATTGAAGGACTCATTTCCAAATTTCCATATGAGGATATAAATACAATTCCATTGCAATTTTCTAACTTAAGGAATATGGAGGCAAGGTTTCAATTAAATCCATTCTTTCTAAGCCTATAACTCAATAGATCTTGCACAAGCATAATAATTAAATAAAATTCAACTATATAAATTTCAATGTTATATATAAATAATATGATTTCTCACTCACCTTTCTAGCTTTCAAAATCTCTCAAATAGGAATTCATCCCTTTAATTGATTGTATGTAAAAATAGAAATTGTATTTCTGCATGCTTTTTATTAGTAAAAATATCACTAATCAATACATACTTGGAACACCATTTATAGATAAAATTTATCCTATAACAAATATTGATAAAAATATAATAATAGGTATATATGAAAACAAGCATGTTACTTTTGAATTTATAACTAAACCTTTTACAAAGGTTCTACATGAAATAAAAGATCTTTTGACCCAAAAGACTTATCATTTAAATTTTCTAAAACAAGAAGTCGTTTCTCTTAATATAAAGGAAAAACTCCAAAATCCAAAATTACAGGAAAAAATAAAAAATAATTTATAACAACTTTTTAATGGAAATTTGTAATGATCATCCAAATGCCTTTTCGGATAGAAAGAAGCATATTGTCAATCTTCCATATAAAGAAAATTTTGATGAAATAAATTCCTTACTAAAGCAAGACCATGTCAAATGAATTCTGAATATTTAGAATTGTGCAAAAGAAATTGAATCATTATTACAAAAAGTGTAATATCCCCCACTTGGGGCCCAAAACTAGTGGCTACGTATGTTGTAGTCATCCACAGTTATTAATCCTCGACGATCAAAAACGGTAATGTTAGTTACATTGATATAACAGAAACATATGGAAATAGAAATTTTTTAAAATCATCAGACAACGTTCACATTCCATTTCAAATCATTTCGAATTCATTGCATAATCCCAATACAAGAACCACATTCAGAGAAAATATAGTTATTACAACATACGCCAAAAGCGACTTTTGAAGATGCTCCCTTGGAAAAACAGAGAGAGAGAGAGTTTGTGTGTGTATAGGCAATTAAACAACTTTGCCTTAACAACAAAACACAGCGGAATTAAAATAGAAAGAACTCTCATTATTTATCTTGCCTCCTGCACGTCTCCTAAAGCCTATTCGTCTAAAGAGGTACCTGAAAACTTCAACTCTCAAACTACTCAAAATCAATTGAGCACCCGAGAGTTTAAGGGGAAAACATAAAATTTGAGTCGGACATAAAGCCTAGTATAAATAATAATCTACCATCTCAAACCATACAGATATCTAGTAAAACCATACCACTTAGCGGAATGGGGTTTCCCCTTACTAGTATCTTCCAAAATTTTATAATAACCATATATTGTGCTCCTACATCCACAATAGTTAAAAAACATAACAATTCAAAATACTATGATGATATGCAAACAAGTAAATCAATTCTTGATTTCCCATCCACATTCATTCTGACTATCTATCTTAGTTACAGTTTCGAAGATCACTATTAACCTAATAGTTTTCTTGAGATGACTAATAACATGTTTAAAGCTTAAGGACTCCCTGTTTGGTCTCATAATTTTCATGAGATCACCAAGAACCTATTGGATCCTGCCAATAACTTCATTGTTTATGGGTTCTCCCTGAACCTATTGGTATCTCCAATAACTTCCCTCATATCCTAGTTTTCATGGGTTGAGTGGAAACCTATTGACTTCTGTAAATAACTTAATCCAGATATAATTTTCATGGGTTCACTACAAACCTATTGGCCCCTAACAATAACTCTTTCTAATCATAGTTTTCATGGGTTTACTATGAAACTATTGGTCCGTGCCAATAACTATTCCTAAACATAGTTCTTATGGGTTTACTATAAACCTGTCTATTTGACAAATTCCTTAATCAGCATTTAAGCATCCTACTTTCTAGTCTATCTGACCTCCTCGATGCAATTCTACTCATTCAGGAGTTAACTCAATTTATATTCACTATAGGGTAAACCTAGTAGGTTATTCTGCTCTTTTTCCCCAAAATACAATTATGGGTCCATATTAAAGTGAATATGTATATTAGAAGAAGAAAACATAATACATAATAAAGCCAACATATATGGTTCAATATCATTGAAATCATTTTTATATGAAACATGGTTAATCCTTTTAACCAATTATTTTACCAAGGAAAGCTTCTTTAAAACTTCATACTCAAAAGTCATTTTAAAACTCCTTTACTTTTGCTATGGGTTTTCATTAAAAATGAGTTTGGGTTCTTCGTTTTGAAAACTAAGGCTTTTGAAACCTTAAACCTTTACTTTCGAAACCCTTGGACAACCTCCTTCGAAGGCATTCAAATCTTCTTTTCAAAATACTAAGAATATGCCTTTCGAAATACTTTAAATCATCTCTTACGAAACCCTCAAAACATACCTTTTGGAAGTATTGAAGCATTATTTATTAACTCTTAGAAGCATAGTTTTGAAACCATTGAAAGCACCCCTTTCGAAACCATTAAAAGCACCCATTTCAAAACCATTATCTTTAAAAATATCTTTTGGGTCAAGGTGAATATAAATAAAAGTACCCCTTTCAAAACCGTTATTCTTCATATAAAAGAGTTTTGGGAAAAACTGATGGCTTCAAAACAATCCTTTTGAAAGCATTTATCATCTAAGTAAAACATTTAAAGGTTAGCTTCGAAACCCCTTTCAAAGCCATTGCCTTCGAAACCATTAACCCTTTCGAAAGCTTTAGGAAGTAGCTTAGTACATTTAGAAAACAAAAGCTACCTTTTGAACCAGTTGATGACTTCAATCCAGTCGAAAGGTACAGGGTCGACAGCAGGGTTTCGATTGTGTTTAATCTACCCTTTCAAAAGCATTGATTTAAAAACAAAGTAACTCATTCGAAAGTTACACTTTGAACAAAAAGGCGGCAACTCTTCGAAAGCTATTTAAAAGTCCCTTTCGAAAGCATTCATTAAAACAAGGCAAGCATATTTCTTTGGATAATAAAACAAAGACCTTTGAAAGCTAACTGGTTTTGACCCTTTCGAAAGCATGATTTCAACTCCATAATTGCCGCTTTTCCCCAATCCACTACGTACCAACGTATTGACACCTTGTGTATTGGTTTCGACTTAGTTGGTTTGAGGCGAAAGTATAGGGTTGAAATGTACCTCTGAAAGAGGTGAAACATAAGTTCTGAGCAAAGACTGTTTTAATGCCTTTTTAAGTAATTGCTTTTTAACTAACCTGACTATTTGTAACATTTAATTGGTTGCCATAAACTTCTCTAATTCTTTCCTAAAAACTGCTGCAACTATTTCAGATCTAAAAATGATTTAGCAAATAAGCCCTTCCATTAAGCAAAACCATTAGATTATTTAAGTCCTTCATCTAAAATAATTTAATTTTCATAGTAAATTACTTAGGAAAAATCTCCAAAAATCACAGAAATTCACTTTTAATATGTTATCTAACATATATAAATTTCAGACCTAAATTCTTCATATTATAGCCGAAATTAATTTCTAACCCAATTATTAATATCTTCATTTGAGAATTCATAATAAATTTTCCATAACTTGGAAAATTATATAAATTAAAATCCATCCACAAAATAATGTTTTGCATAACATATAATTTCCTCATGCCAATTCGAAATTCAAAAACATGATTTTTAGACTAAAATCGAATTAAACCATTATAAACAATCTTGTTTGAATCTAACATATCACAAAATCTATGCATATCATCATTAAAATCATCACACATGGTTTAAACATAAAACCCGAAATCAAATGATCATAGAAAAAAGAGAAGTTTTTGATTATTATTTACTTTGATTAGGATAGGGAACTTGAGATTTGATTCTTTGATTAATTCCCCTTTCTTAATACCTTAGCTTTAATTTGATTTTTCACCTTTTCTTCCCTAGGTAATGGTCGACTTGCTTCTCTTCTTTTCTTACATTTTTTTCATTTTGTAAAAATAAATGTGAAATGAAAATAGTACCATGAGTATATGGGTTAAGGGATTATGGTGTGGCAATTCCAATATTACCCTCACATTAATTGCTCTCCTAATTAACATACAAAACTGTTCATAAACCCATTCTTTAATTTATTAATTAAGCTCAACCTCTATTTTAAATTTACAAATCTCAATCCTCTTATCACTATAATATTTACATTATTCTATTTAATTTATCCAATTAAATCTCTTGAATATTGTTATTAAAAAGTAAGGGTGTTACAAAAAGGTTTAATAAAACCATATGAATCACCTTGGTCATGTACTGCATTTTATGTAAATAAACATAGTGAATAAGAAAGAGGGGTACCTAGATTAGTAATAAATTACAAACCTCTTAATAAGATTATGAAATGGATTAGGCATCCAATTCCTAATAAAAAGGATTTATTGGATACGCTACAAGATTCCATCATATTTTCTAAGTTTGATTTAAAATCTGGCTATTGGTATATCCAGATTGCAAAATTTGACCAATACAAACAACTTTTAATGTCCCAATTGGACATTATGAATAGGTCGTAAAGCCTTTTGGTTTAAAAAATGCTCGCTCAGAATTTTAGAAAATAATGAACAAATTTTTGTTCTATATAGTGAATTTATTATAGTTTATATTGATGATATTCTAGTATTTTCTAAAGATATTGAAACACATTTTAAACACCTTGATAACTTTCAAAAAATCATTATTCAAAGTGGCTTAGTAATATCTAGAGCAAAAATGTCTTTATTTCAAGAAAATGTGAGATTTTTGGCCATAATTTTGAAAAAGGAAAAATAATTCCTACAGATAGAAGTATAGAATTTGCCTCAAAATTTCCTAATATAATAACTAATAAAACATAGTTACAAAGGATTTGGGTAGCTTAAATTTTATATCCTCTTATTATATTAATTTAGCTATAGATGCTTTTATCTTATATGATGGACTAAAAAAGAATTTAGGTCCATGGACAGAACAACTACTCAAGCTGTTAAAATAATAAAAGAAAAGGTAAAAGAATTTACCTTGTTTAATGCTTTCAATTCCAAATTGGGAAAGATAATTGAGACAGATGCATTAAATATAGGATTTGGTGGAATTTTAAAACAAATATGTCCAAAAACAAAACAAGAATATCTTGTTAGATTTTACTTAGGTAAATGGACTAATAGTCAAAAGAACTATGCAACCATAGCCAAGGAAATTCTTGCTATAGTTAAATGTGTTTTAAAATTTCAAGGTGATTTATATAATCAAAATTTATTATAAAAACTGATTGTAATTAGCTAAATATATGTTTAATGAAGATTTAAACATGATATACCAAAACAAATGTTTGCCAGATGGCAAACTCACCCAGCACCTTTTGAATTTGAAATCCTTTATAAAAAAGGTGAAGAAAACAGTCTTCCTGATTTTTTAACTCGTGAATTTTTGCAGGACAATGATCCCAGAGAAAGGGGTAATTCCGCCAACAGAGGAATGGGTAAAGGAAATATCCTCCTGACCCATTATGGCAATAAAAAACTATTTGTTGAAAATTTGTCAGCCGCTTCAGGAATAATAATCCTAATGATCCTTTATTCAAGGAAATTTTAGAATTTAAGAAAAAACAAAGGGCTAATAGCCAATCTGGTGTTCGTCATCATATGCTAGCACAACTAGCAATGAAGAAGCTAAAGAAAATATAACCACTTATGTAGAAAATCCACATAAAGGAATCATACTTCTCTTAGGATTTGATGATATAAAAAAGAAGAATGATCCCTAGAATCTACTATAAAGATATCTTGATACTTCATCATTTAATGTCACGGCATATAAGCAAAGGGGCATATTATGAGGAAATAATAAAAGTTTTTGAGAACTGTGAAAAAACCGGTTTTAATGCAGGCGGCTCGAATGTTTATAGTTTTCAGTGAAATAATTATTAGAAGGCTATTAATGCCTGAAGAATGAGGGTTATCTGCCCTTAAAGAAAAAAAAAATGTTTTACCTGATAAGAAGATTTCTATTAGGTATAACTATAGGGACTATGTAGAAGCACTACATAAAGTACTTCTCTATGAAAATAATACACCGAAACATTCATGGTTTATAAAAAATTGCGGGGAAGTTTATAAACGACCAATACCAAATTGGTTTATGGACTGGTGGACAAAATATGGACCCTCACTTGATATTATTTTAGAAAAATTAAAAGAATTATATTCAGACTGGATTGATGTTTCACCAAGATTTAGTAATCTTGAACAATATTTAACGATATCAAGAGCAGGCCCACAATATCTCTTTATTGAAATTTTCATTCTTTAGAATTGGAAATGGAAACCGAAAATAGGATATACCAATAATATATGTTTCTTTACAAAATTTTGGAACAAATTAACCAGAATTGACAACATATAGGTCAGATATTTAGCCAAGAAATGATATCAGAAATAAGCATAAGGTAAAATTCTATAGGGAACAAGAATTTGTAATTTAGCATAAAGAAGCTCCAAGCCCGTTCAAACATTTTATCAGAAAATTGAAGATGCAAGTCACTAAAGAAGATATTATTTATGCCTATATTGCATAAATAAAGAAAGATTTAATAAAAAATATTGGTAAGAAAGATGCAAATTCAGACAAATCAATGGCTTGGTCAAAAGCTAAAGATATAATTAAGGAGATCAATTTTCAGACCTAAATAATGAATATTTTGCGGAGATATTCAGCAAGTTGGAAAAAGAGGCACACATATGGGAAAGGACAAAAGTAAAATAATTCTAGATTAATAATTGTTTAGTGATCTGGCAAATTTGATAAAACTTCAAACTTTAGAAGATAAAATTCTTTTGAAAAAGGACAAAATACCTAACACACTACCTGATAAAAAAGGACAAGATGTTGTGTATCCATCTTTATTTGACTCCCTGTCTAGCAAATTTCGAGGACGAAATTTTCTTAAAGGGGGAATCTGTAACGATCCCGATTTTTGAGTCATATTTAAATTGATAATTAATATAAATTGTGGATTTAATTGTGAATTAATTGAGAATTAATTTGAATATTTGGGAATAAATATAGTTAGTAAAAAAATACAAAGGCTTTGATATGAATATATCTTTTGAAAGTATAAGTATAAAATATCTTTTGAAATTAAATAAGATTTGTATATATTTAAAAACATAGAAATATGATTCAAAATTATAAAATGAGAGGGTTTAAAACAAGATCTATAAATAAAAATAAAGTAAGGATTTCAACATAAAAATACAAATTAGGACATTTGTAAAAGAAATAGATATATAGAATTACAAGTGTTAGCAAATAATACAAGTGGCTTTAATTTTTCTCAATTTGAATTAAAATTTTATAAAAATATATCTAAAGAAAGAAACAAGGTTTCTCAATGTTCATTTTCAGTCTAAACATCTTAAACCTGGAAATAAATTAAAGCAACCAAATTCAAAGCCTGGAAATCAAATGAAAGTTCAAACCTGAGAATCAGCGTAAATAAAAAAAAATCAAACAACAACAGTTTTCAAGCCTTCAAAATCAAACAACAAGCTTCTATTCAACCTGAGCAAGCAAAAATTGTTCCAGGTTCCAAAAGCAAAGGAACTGATCAAATTCAAGATCAAAGTAATTAATCATTTAAAACTTGAAGCTATGCAAAGGAAAATCAAAAGCATGAAAGCAATTTAACAAAATCAGAGCAAGTTCCAGCTTTCAATTTTTAAAACTCAAAATCAGATTAACATCAAATTACAAGTTCAAGTCCAGATAAGTTCCAGGTTTCTGTTCTTTTCAGGTGAGCAAAACAACCTTATAAATTCTTAAAGCTTGATATATCTGATTTGCATGTGATGATCTTTGAAGTATGTTATGAATTATAATGTGCATGTTGTTTAAAAATGATTATATATATGTGTGTGTGTGTGTGTTAATATATGTGTATATGTCTGGGAAAAGGCAAAAAACATGCCTCTGTTCATTCATTACAGGGTTTAAAACCTGTTTAAAATTTCAAATTCTCTCTCTCTAGCTTCTTATAGCTCATGATATCTGAACATAATAAGCTTGAATGAACAAGATCAAAATTTTAAAAATATTTTAAGTAAAGTTTGAAAACAGGTTATACTGGAAAGAAGATAAAACAATGAAGCTTAAATATATGTTAAAATTCGAGTATCGAAGTTTATCGATTCACTTACAGCATAGGGTTCAATTTGGAAAACCATGATTTTTAAATAAAAAATTCAAGATTTTTAGATTCGTATATATTGGGTATTTTCGTGATGAACGGAAAATATGTTTAGATCTAATTCTGGCAAAGCAAGTGTTAATAGTGGTCGGGATTTGGTCAGAAGAGGGTTCGATGGAGGTGAAGCTCAGGAATAATGCATGGTGAAATTCTCGATCACCATGGTGAAGTACAGAAGGTGATGTAGGGTTTAAAAGCAAGTTTTAATAGACGTTGTTCTCAAGTCGATTTCGTCGTCGTTGAGGCAATTCAGGTCATCGGACCTGGGGGAACAGGAGGAGGAGGCTCTGGCGAATGTCTGGTCGGGATGGCATGGATGATGATGACTGGGATCGTCGGCGAGAGGGTGTTTTTGTTGACTGTGTTGGTTCCAAGAAGAAGTAGATGAGCTCGATTTTGATTGATGACGAGATTGAGTGACCTGGGTGCACGTGGCGATGGAGGAGAGCATCGTCATCTTACTGGTGATCAGAACGATGGACGGAGGCGGCCAGGCCTCATGTGCACGTACATGCGTGTCACTTGTGTCTGGGTTGTTTTGTTGGGTTGGGGAAGAAGGAGGAAGCTCGGGGACGTGCTCGAGAAAACGAAGGTTGGACTCGAAGGAAATTAGGAAATAATGTTTGCTCGAGGAAAAGATTGAAGTGGCTCGGGTCTTTGGAAAATGTGTATTAAAACAGTTTTAAAAAAAATTGAAACAAGATCAAGTTTAAAACAATTCTTAACAAATTCTTTTATAATAACTATTTTGGTTTAAGTTGGGATTGATTAAAGGTTTTAAAGTAAATTATTTTGAATTAAGTAAGAATTAATTATTTAATTATGTTACCTTTTATTAATGTCTTAAGTATTTAAAACAAATTTAAAAAAAAGAAGTAATTAAGGAGTTAAATTAAGAAGATAAAGATATTTTCAATTGTTCCTTAACTTAAGAGTTTAAGATAATTTATTTGATTATTAAATGAATATTTTTAATGATAGTTGAGTGATTAATTAAGATAAAATGTTGTATCTTTTAATTAATTAAGGTTTTAAGTAATTAATGATTTATTAATAAAAGTAATTAAAGGATAATTAATTACTTAGAGGTTAATTACTTAACAAAAGTAATCAAGGATAATTAATTAATTAATTAGATTAATTAAAGGTTAATTAATTAATTAATGATTAAAGGTGGATTAAATTATAATTACTTAATGTAATTAAGGTTTAATTAATTATGTAATTAACTTAAGGTTAATTGATTGATGTGATTAATTAAGGGATAATTAATTAATTAAGGATAATTAATTAAGATGGATGATTAAAGTTGATTAATTAATTTCATTAATTAATAATGGTTTTGTAATTAATATTAAGTTAAGCAGGATTGAGTAATTAATTCATAAGTAATTAATTTGGAAATTAAATTGAATTAATTAGAGATTAAACAACTAATTAATCTTGCTTAGAGATGATTGTTGTATTGAATGCTTGAATTGTTGAATATCTTTGGTATGTGATTATGATACTTTTTGACATGAATTGGTTTGTTCTAAGCAGTGACATCTATGATATATTGCTATGTGATTGTGAACTTCTGAATTGAAATAAAATTGTTGGCCTTTAAAATGGCATTTGAATTTCGATGCGACCGGGGGTCGGATTCCAAATGGTTATCCGAAAACCACATCGAATCTTAATGGTGGATCTTTTGTTTAAAAGATTATAAATGAAAATTTTGTTATGACTTATGTATCCACGTGTTTTTGAATAAGCGCTCATTATTCGGTTATGCCAGGAGAGGACATTAAGTCATAAAACCCATTCCGAATAGTGATATGACGAAATGGGATTGCATTTAAAGACGGTGGAGAAGACCGGGTATTTTCGAGAACGAAAGGATTACCTTTCGATTGTTTCTGCACTGAGTTGTGCCGGTATAGAGATCTCCATATGTGATGGGGAGTCCGATCGGGATTGTGAATACCTGGATTTGCAAGGGCTTCTTTTGAAGTGCCTTCGGTTCCATTCAGATCCAGGATGGACTTGTATGGATGTATGTCTGACATTACACCTTGAGATATAAAGCTGATTTCTATCAAATACATTTCTGTTTGGTGGCGGAGAATTTATTCTTTTAGCTTAACACCCTTCTCTGAGACGTACGAGCTCAGAGGTTATGTAGTTGATGGTTACTAGTGATATATTCCTAATTTGGTAATGTGGCATGATTGGTTGATCGAAGCATGGCTTTTGTGAAAAGCGTAGCTTTGTGGGACGAGACTTCATCGAACCTCACACCTCGGAAATGGTCGAAACAGGAAGGATGCGGCAAGGTTGTTTGGGGGTAGCGCCCTCAGGGTATATACATTTCCTTCTGGATAAAAAGTGGTATTCTGGTATGGAGCCCAGATATTTCTCTTATGTGGTTGTTGGTGATAGAGGTACCTCGATAAAGGTTGGTTACGACCGGGGATGGCATACTCGTGTGTGGAGTTATCTAGTTACAGCTTCATTGCACCAAAAGCGTGAGGTAACTCGGCCTTGTGTTGGCAGAGAGCTGGTTAAGTTCTCGGGGCGTCCCTCCAGAGGCGTTCCCATTTGGAAAGGAAGTTCCTTAGCCTGACCATTTGTTGGAAATCCAAACAAAACAATACGAGCTTTGTACGGTTTTAGTTGTATAACCTGCCATTTACTTATGGTGGTGACCCGCCGTTTAAGTGATAGCTATAGTAGGCGTACTACGAAATGTGTATGCTGGCTAAGATTAATATTATATTTTCGGAATGTTTTCTACACTATGCACTAATAATAATATCAAAAGGAATTTTGCGTATCAAGCACGTTTGACTGCTATAAGGAGAAATCTCCCCCAAGTGTGCGATTGCATTGTGTGTGTGCCGGGAGGCCTTATGGTAGTTTCATTTTCCAAAAAGCATAGTGGATTTCTTTTTATTGCTTTTGTTAAATCAAAATGTTTTCGTTTGCTCACACCAGTCCCCGACTGACCTGGAGTTTATTATTCACTTTCTAAACTCTGGGTGCCCATAATTTTTCACACGGGCAGCCTAGAGTCAGGTATCAGCTAGTTCAGATAGTCTTTGGATCTAGAAGTCTTTGGATTTGGAAGTTATCGAGTTTGCTTAAGTTCAGCGTGATTGGGGGTTCGAGCTATCTTTGGTTTGGAGCTTTGGATATGAAGATACAGTTGTTGGATTCTATATCTCTCTTGAAGACTATATTGAAGTTATCTTTCTTTTGGAGCTCTGTCTATGGTCGTCAAGCTAGACTATCACATTGATGTTGTGTTCCATTTGTTGTGTTGTTCCGCCGTGGTGTTGTATTTTATATTGGCTCTGATATTGTTGGCATCTGTTGTATCATATTGTATCAGATATTGTATCCATTGTTGTATATCAATGACATTCATTTCTGTTTTCCGCTATGTTGTTATTACTTAATGTGTTATAAGCTCCGACGATACGGTTTTCGAGCGTCGAATTCCGGGTCATCATAGAAATTATTTGTTAGATCAACACTTGACTTGTAAAATGTCCTCATATTTGTTTTGGTATTTTCAGTTTAATATGTAAGATCCTAAAGACACTGTAGCAAAATTTGTATTGTAGCAGTATGCTAAAACAACCTTTTACTAAATAAGTTGTCTAAGTGTATGATAAGTGTGTAATGTTTTTTGGCTAAATAAATTGTCTTAATGTACACATATGAACACATTAATTATATTATAATATTAATTATTAAAGATTATTATCATAAATTATTTATCAATAATCTTTCGCTATAGTAGATTATAAATTATTAGCTATATAAGTTATCGTTTATGAATTATTAACTATAGATTTTCATTTATAAATGATTAATTATCAAGTATTAGTTATTAACTATATATTACTCGTTATTAATTATTATAATATTTTAAAAAAATGTGAATATACTCAGAAAATAATGCTAAATAAGTTGTATAAATAAATATTTACAACGGTCAAAACTAATAATTTGTTATAGATCTCTGTTAAGTGACTAAAACAAACAGTCGTTAAAAATATGTTTATTACAAATATCAAGAAAAACCAGTTGTTAAAAACCTTTATTGCAACTGTCATCTTGTGAACGTTGTAAATAAATAGTTATAGTAGGCCGTTTTCCTGTAATGTATGCCTCTATTGCTTGAAATTTTTGTAGTCTGAACATACAATGTTGTTTTCTTTTTAAGTGGCAATGAACTAGAACAAATTTATCCATACTCAAGTATGTTATCTAGACAATAAGTGTTGTACCACATTAATTAAATTTGCAAATAGGATATATTTAAAAAATTATTATAAAATCTATTTTGTATATATATTTAAAAGAATATCAATTATATATAATATTTAAACCTTTATAAAATAATTTTTAATTATATATAATATTTGAAAATCAATATTTAATAAAACCATATATATTTCCTTTTTTAAAATCATGGAAATCATTTGAAAATATAGATATATAGACCAACGGTGTCTGTATATAATTTCTATTCTATGGTCAAATGATACAGATATTTATCATTTCAATCTACAATTTAAAATCTACGTGTATATATCTTTTCAACCCGTAATCCCAAATTCAATTCAATTGAAAATCGCTTGAGTTTATCAATTCAACCCATAACGATTTCCTCCTATTCTACAAGATCGTTCGGGTATGTATCATTACAACCCATAGGGAAGTCTATTCTAACAGGGAACTTGCAGTGTGAGAACAGTTATGAATATAATACAACATATCAATAACGGGCATATATCATCAATAATAGATAAAATATAAATAACATATCATGGCGTCAGATGTCACAGGTGAACAGTTGTAGATACTGGCATATATATAGAAATTAAATAACTAACAGCAGCATATTTTGTAACGACCCAGAATTTTTGATAATTAAAATTTGAATATTTAATTAATTTTAAATATTAATAAGTGGAAATTAAGAAGTCGAATGATTTATTTTTCGAATATTGAATTTAATTTGATAATTAAATCGATTTATTAAATAGGGAAATTCCAGAGATAATTGAAAATCGAGTTTAAAATGATTGAAAATGATTTGGAAAATTTTATTTAATCATACTGGAGTTATAGAAAGGTTATAGTACTTTTAAAATTGAATTTGGAGTTAATCTATGAAAAATGAATATTTTAATATTTAATTATCGACTGTAAAAATAGCCAATTTTCGAACAGTCTTAGAATTGAACGAAACCAGTTTCATCGGATCCGTAATGTGATATTATTGTAAGGTTTCAAATTTCGTATTTATTGGATGTACGGTTTGTCCAGTACGAATTAAAACGCATCGAAATCGATTTAAATCGGTTTAATTTAAATTTATCGTTTAATTTCATATCTCGCACAGACGATCGAATTAGCCTCCAAAACCTGTTCCATTATGTCCGAAACGCGGGATAAATCCCGGAAACGCCAGTTACCGCGCGTAAATCGGATTCCGGAAAACCGGAATGAATAGTGTTCGTTTTATTCTCTATAAATACCCCCTTATTCACAAATTAGAAAATTAAAAACCCTAACCCTAGAAACATGCCAGCCGCCGCCTGTTACAAAGCGATGGCCGAAACCTTGCCTCGTTCCTCCTCAATTTTCTTTCCATCCACAAATTTTTACACGAAACTTTCAACTAGGAAAACATAGGGCTCTTCGTGGCGAGCACATCCAACGGTGATGATCGGCAACTACGGAGTGGATCGATGTGAATTGGAGCTGGAACCGTGGCCAGTCGCGCATGTATTTTGAGGAGGGGGTGGCACCGGACGTTGCCGCGCTTGGCATGGAGGCTGAGGGGGGATGGGCGCGTGTTTTGGCAGGAGTTGATCGAATTCCGATCAACTATGGTGGTCGCGTAAATTGAAGTAGAAACGGCGGTAGAGGGGTTTGGCTCGTTCGATTTGTTACTGGGGTATCACGCGATGGGGAAGAAGGCAAAGTCATGGTCCAGATCCTAGGATTTCGAAAAGCACGGCCCAGATTGAATAGGTTTAAAAAAATCTAAAAGAAAAATGTAAATTGAATTATATTGATTTGTATAAACTTTAAAATATTGTATCTCTTTCATACATTATCATAAATTGACGAAACAAAATGCGTTGGAATCGTATCGTCGAATACTTCGCGATGGAGCTAGATTGGAAATGATCGGGGTCAGTGAAAATTTTGAGTGAAGTTAAACGTCTGTTTAATTTCATTCGAAATAAACGCTACAAATTGCTATCAGAAAATCAAGGTGAGATTTTTGTCACTCAAATGAAAAGTGGATTTTCTTTTACAGTTATTGATTGATTGATTGACTGCTTGGATGTGATATTAGATATAGTAGGATATATCTATTATATATAGCAATATATACATATTGGCATATGTATATATTGGATTGATTGATTTCCCGCCTCGTATAGCGGATGAGACCCTATTGCGCCGTTAGTAAGCGGATTATTTTTATAAAACTCATATACCACGATAATTCCGTACTGGAGCGGAATTGGTATTGTGCTAACGTCTGTGGATGCAGGGAAACAGGTTGGAGGGATCCAACTGGATTCCTCACCAGTAGTTATTTATTTACAGATATTAATGTATATTCTGTTATCATATGCTGATATATGATGTTTGATGTTGTGATTGACTATTTGGTGCTGTTGCATCATCGGATTCAGTTTTTGAAGTTTAAAAATAACGACTTTTACTGTAAAAGGATTTTTAAAGTGATTTTTTGAAAATAGACATTTTATTGAATTTTTGAATTGATTTATTTCAAATAAATAAGCATCTAAAATTTTAAAGTTATAAAAGTTAATATTTTTGGTGAAATTTAACCAAAGTGTGATTTTTGAAATAAATAGTTGATTTATTTATAAAATGGTTTAAATTGGGATTTCTAGTATTATAAACGGTTTATTTAAAAGATGTACAAAAATGGATAATTATAAATTTGAGATATTGGAATTATAAAACGAGTTTTTTTTATAAGTGTTAAAAATGAAGTGATAATAAAAATCATATGTGAACGAGATTTATAGATTTATAAATTGTGAAGTATAAATTGTATAGAAGTTGTAGGATAGAAGATTTATAAGGAATTTGCTTATAAATTAGATTTTTGCACTTAGATGAGATTTGAACAGAATTTGCTAATAAAATGATTTTATAAGTTGAAATTGTGAAGTATAAATGTGATTTATAAACGTTGTTTATAAATCCGAAATCACTTATTTTGATAAGTAATTTTAGAAGTTAATAAAAGGAGAATTTTATAAATCGAAGTTGTTAGAAAATATAAAGGTGAATTTATAAACGTTATTTTATAAATTCGAAATCAATCAAATTTGATGAATTTAATATAGAAATTATTAAGGGAATTTTATCCACGATTTTGGACAGTGGATAATTCTTGAAATAAATATGTAAAAAGGGATTGAAACTTGGTTATTGAAGTATATTCACGATTTTGGATAGTGAATATATTATTGAAAAAAAAGATAGTATGTTTGGGAAAGCGATATTATAAATGAAGTTAATTGTTTTAAAAGATGCTTTAAAACGTGTTAAGTATCGAATACATAGATTTCAACTTTTATTGTTGAAATAGACGTTTTCGAGAAATAAGGAAATGGTGGACTATAACACTGTTGTTATAGTAAATGATTTCCGAAAGGAAAGGTTTTATGTAGTATTGGGATTTATCTATCTATCTAAATTTCGAATCCCTATACTAGTGATTTTGAGTTGTCGTAACGATGTTTTACGTAACATTAGTTTTGACTTAAATAAAGGTGTTAAAAGAATGTTTTCCTTAAAGAATGAATTTATACTTAAATTTGATTTAAGTATATTGAATATTTTCAAATGTTGAAAATAAATGATTTGTGAATTACTTATTTTTAAATAAGTATGGAAATGCTTTTCCAATATGAAATGAACTGTTTTGAGATTTTATCTTTTAAAGATAAATTGAAACGTGGAAATTGATTTGAAATTGTTTTCAAATGGTGAAGTGTGGAAATTTTATATCTAATGAAGATATTTTTGAAGATGAAATAATTTGGGAAAATTATTTGGAATCTGATGATGTTGCGGCATCTTTATTGATAGTTAAATAACCGACTATCAATATTTACCTTGAATGGTATTTGTTGTGAATTGGATGAATTTGAATGCCACACTTATTTTTAAATAAACGCTCACTATTCGGGTTAGCCAGGAAAGGACCATGGGGTCGTATAACCCATTCCGAATATGTGATACGTCGTTATGAATTGCATTCGAAGACCGGTGTTGAAGACCGGATATTTTTGAAAACGGAAGGATTACCGTCGAGTTACTCTACATCGGCTGATCTCCGGTTTAGAGGTTTTATCACCCTTAGTGACGGGAAGTCCGGACGTGATTAGAAAATTATCCGGATGTGCAAGGGCTTTGTGAGAAGTGCCTTCGGTTCTGTTCGATCCCGGAACAGACTTGTATGGATTGTGTGTCTGACGTTACAATTTGAGATATAAAGCTGATTTCTTTCAAATACATTTCTGTTGGTGGCGGAGAATTTATTCTCTTAGCTTAACACCCTTCTCTGAGACGTACGAGCTCAGAGGTTATGTAGTTGAAATTTATCAGCGATATACTCCCAATTTGGTAACGTGGCATACTGAGTGTTGCTGTGAAATGATCAGTGTTTGATCATTTGCGATATGATCATTTGTTTGATCTTATATCTTTGTGATCATAGGTTGATCATTTTTGTTTGACCCGAAGCATGGCTTTGTAGAAAGCGTAGCTTTGTGGACGAGACTTCGTCGGACCTCACACCCCGGAAATGGTCGAAACAGGAAGGATGCAGCAAGGTTCTAGGGAGTAGCGCCCCTTAGTGTATGTCATTCCTTCTGGATAAAGGTGGTATCATGGTATGGAGCCCAGATACTTAACCTCTGTGGTTACTGCAAATTTATTACTTTGTGGTTGTTGGAATCGGGGATCCTCGGGAAGATCGGTGACGATCGGGGGATGGCATACGCGTGTCAGTAGTTACCTATTTTTGCAGAGGTAACCCGGCCTTGTGTTGGCAGAGATCTAACCGTAACGTTAGGTTCTCGGGTCGTCTATTCCAGGGACGTACCCATCGTGGATAGGAAGTTCCTTGGCCTGACCATTTGTTGGAAATCCAAAGAAACAATACGAGCCTTGTACGGTTTTAGTTGTATTACCTGCTATGGAATGTGGCGGTAACCTGCTATTGAACATAGTAGCTATAGTAGGCATACGATACTGGTCGTATGTTGGCTAAGATTAATATTATACTTTCGAAATGATTTCTACACTATGCACTAATAATAATATCAAAAAGAATTTGATTTTGCGTAGTAAGCATCTTTGACTATCATAAGAAGAAATCTCCTCCAATTCTGCGTTTTCATTGTGTGTGTGGTGGGAGGTCTTATGGTAGTTTCATTTTCCAAAAGCATTGCGAATTTGTTTTATTTTCTTTATGAAAAATAACTGTTTTACGATCTCACACCAGTCACCATGACTGACTCGGAGTTTATTGTTTCCCTTCTAAACTCTGGGTGCCCACCAATTTCCACACGGGCAGCCTAGAGTTATGTTATCAGGATATTCTGGAGCTTTGGAGATAAGCTGGATGACGAGACGTAGTATTTGTATCTGATATTATTTATTCCGCTGTGTATTTTGTATGAGGATAAGTTTATATAACTGTCCATTGTTGTATATTGACTCTGATTGACGTATGTATATAAACTGATATAGTTCTTTGTTTTAAACGACTAGTGTTTATCTATTATATATTGTTTCGCTGCGATATGTGAGATTCTGATATTGTTTTCTGTTCTGATGTTGTTCTGTTGTTCTTCTTCTGTACTCTTTTTCTTCTATCTTCTTCTTCTTCTGCCTTTTTCTTCTTTTTAAAACCCTCACTATTGGAGTTACCGGCACTCGATTTCTCGGCAGTCGATAAAGTGAGTATCGATGTCGAATTTTCGAAAGTCGAAAATTTCGGTATGTGACATATTTCAATCGTCGTTTCAATTGAAATCAAATTTAATAAATATAAGAACGTTAATCGTGAGTCATTTCTCACCTTTCGAGGCTAAAGATGAACGGGGATGAGATGAGTTACTAATCCAAGCATGAATTCTAAAGCAAAGCAAAATTGACACGAATTCAATGAATAGAGCTGATAGATAAGGAATTGATGAGAACAGATATATATAAAATTTAAAGTCTAATATTAACTCATAAAAATAAAATCTTTATTATATATTTTCAAAATCAATATTTAACTTACAAACATTCTAAACAAAAATCTTTATAGCATATTTGGAAAAAACAAATATTTACAAAAATCCAAATATATATCATTTCTCTAAATAAATACTTAATACATAAATAAGCTTATATATGTAAACTACAAAATCACAATATATCACAATTAAAAATCAAAAATAAATTTGCTTATACTCAATACATATAAACTATCACTTACTTTGAAACACATACATAAATAAAGAAAATCAATATATATATATATATATATATATATATCTATGCAGACCATAACAAGTATGCACACCCTTCATATGCAAACAAAATATATATATCTGGGCCAAACATATATGCATGCTAAAACATGCAGATTTTTATATACATAACAACATATATTTATAATAATTCTCTATATTTATCGAAGGTCGAACTCATTTAACTAATGTAAACTAAAATATAGAGTAATATATATGTTATATAAAATGGTATCTATTATGAACTCAACATAACTTACTTTAATAAAATATACATATATATAAACAT
The DNA here is from genome assembly GCA_030737815.1 of Allium fistulosum. Classification (NCBI taxonomy): domain Eukaryota; kingdom Viridiplantae; phylum Streptophyta; class Magnoliopsida; order Asparagales; family Amaryllidaceae; genus Allium; species Allium fistulosum. The sequence continues at coordinate 151,396,958 of CM060908.1, forward strand.
ACAGAACTTACATTATAAACTAAATAGATCAAAATATACAAACTAATATTCAGGCAGATATATAACCCGTATATATATATATATATATATATATATATATATATATATATATATATATAATAGAGGGTTGGAAAGCACACTAGTTCAGCAAAGCAGTCTATTAAAATATGAGCTAATTAATATACATGTAAACCAATACATTATAAACATCGTATGTAAACAATATGTATTATAAAATTTCCATAAACTTACATATTATATTATGTACCAATTACTATATTATAAAATAATATATAACACATATATATATACATATTATCATAACTTAAAAAAACACAAATAAACTATACAACCGAAACCACCCTTCAAATATATACATAGATCTACATATATAAAATAAAATAATAAAATAAATATATAATGCAGGCCGACAAATATGTATAAATATATATACAAATACAATACTATAACCTTATATATAAATTAAAACAACAACATATATAACTAACTTGACATGCATATAACTAATATATGTAAAACTGTAACTAATATATTTAAACTACAGACCTTATATAAACCTATATATAAACATGAATTTTACAGATCTTACATTTATAAATCAGGTTTATATACAGTCACAACAACCTGTATTATATATCAAACATATATATAGATCATGTATTTATATATAAACCTGTATATGTTTATATACAGTAAACATATATATATATATATCTGTGTGTGTGACGCATGCATGTATTTTATACGAAACCATCCTATTATATATCACAACAACCAGGTTTTTTTTATACAACATATATAAATTTATAAACATTATATATAAACTGATATAACACACACACACTCACCTACCTAAATGCAGTAGAGGAGAAAAGGGGAGGCCGAACAACTTGAAGGTGGCTGAGTTGCATGGAAGAGAAGGGTTAGAGGAGGGAGAAGCCTGGTTCTTGGCCTGGGTGGAGTTGCGTGGATAAGTAGAAGGTGGATAGCTAGAGGGGAAGAGGAGAGGCTCGAGAAGTGGCTGCTGTGCTTGCGCGCCAGGGTGGAGGGTGCGCGCTGCTGGGCCGAGGGGAGGAGGGAAAGGTGGATATGGTTGTGGTGGTGGGATTTTGCGTGCGGTTGTGGTGTGGATGATGCGACTACTGCTAGTGTTCAGGGGGACGGGTGGAGGTAGGTGGCTAGGCGAGGCAGAAAGGTGGAGGCCATGTCGATGAAATTGGATACGAAGGTGGAATGAAGAGGAACAAGCAACGGTTTAACATACGTATTATAATTCTTTTTTTTCTTTCAGAAGCGAAACAACAGAAAAAGAAACGAATCGAAAGAAAATAAACATTGGAACCAATAAATATTGAATTGGTAGGAGCGTTAAAGGCTAGAATTGAATGGTTGGGAATAATAAAGGCTGAAGGCCGTTGATTTCTCATGGATAACTGAAAAGTCAAAAGTTCAAAAGTGTTTTAAAAACGGGTACCATTACGAGAATCGTTTTATTGATTTCGCTCAATACCGGAAGCCGAAACACAGGGATGAATATACTTCAGAGATTTGCACGATAATACGATCAAAACGGTACATAGATATTAGTGATACGATCATCTTATCAAAAGTCGATATCGGTACCAAGATGCTACATATTTGCCAAAAATAAGATAAACAGGGCAACAACAGTCAAAATTTAGAGAGACAAAATATGACGTCTCGCTTAGAAGATGATTTACAAATTTATTGTATAAAAATATTCAGGTTGGGAAAACATTTTATTATCATCAATTATTAATTGATTTGAATCAAAATAAAATTACACAAGAAAATAAACTTCAATATTATCAGATTAAAATTTACCATTTGCTATGTTTAAATAGACGTAATCCAAATATCAAATTTTATTTCAAATTCAATTATTTAAAAATTCACAAAATTTCAATCAAATATATTATTAAAACAATTAAAATTTATGGGTCGTTACACTCTCCCCCACTCAAAAATTTCCGTCCCCGAAAAGGAAGGAGGTAGGAGAATAGAAACAACCAGAAAGAAAAATAGATTTGAAAAACAAATTAAACAATTAATTTAAAACCATATAGATTCTAATTTAAATAAATTAATTTTTAACAATTTGCTTTAATCCATTTTATTAAATCAATAAATAGTCATTAAATTCAAATTTGTTAGTTCAAGCTACCAATTCAAATCATAAATTTTCATTTAGTTTTTAAATTGATTTCCATTCAATTATTTCAAGATTTAAATATTTATTCAAAAAATTTGGCTTCATTTATAATTGAAATCATCTTTTAACATAAAATTTAAGAATTATATTTCCGATTAACTTCAAACAATTTAGAGATAAATAAATATATATATATATATTATGTCAAATCAAATCTATAAATATATACCTATATTATAAATCAAGTCATACTTAAGAAATTCAAAACAATTCATTTTTTCTCAAAACAAAAGTGTATCTAAGCTGGCTCCCTTAGCCCATTGCTTTTCATTTAAAAAAAAGTGTATCTAAGCTACTAATGGTCTCTCCACTTCGAAACTCGAAAATGAATTTCGATGGTGCTGCAGTCATCACCGAAATTATTTTCCAGCGACAAAATAGGAGAGTACTGATTTAAAACTTTTAAAATTCATTGAAGACCATTTCTATTCGAAAATACTTTAAATAATATACATTTAAAAACTTTGAAACCAAAGTTTGGAATCACCGGAAATTTAAATTCTCAAATTCTTAATTTAAATTCATTTGAGTTTCAAATCAATTTATAAACCATGTTTATATTTTCATTTATTTATAATGTGACAATAGTCAATGGTTTACAGAATAATAAATGAAAATCAAATATTATCATTTCTGTTAACTAATTCATTTAACTTTTTAATTTTAGAAAAATTTATACTTATATATATATAATCATACAAAATTATCCATTTACCATTTTTGAAAATGATATTGTGTCAGTTTGCTCTGTTTAAGTATTTTGGAATTCCTATCGATAGCGTTGATCAGACGAATCGATCGAAACCCCAAATCAACTTTAACAACTCAAACAACACGCTATAATATATATATATATATGTATATATATATATATATATTACAAATACACTCCCTCACTCGATTATACAAAATGGATTTCAAAACAAAGATAGGGATTCAAATTAAGAGGACCCTAATCAAAAGAATTCTAATTGGAAGATAAGCTCGAAATGAAGATAAGGTGATTAGATAGCAGAATAGGAAGATGGATAAACTTATATTAATCGCGGGTGGCCTTAACCAGGCTAACCGAGACTTCAAGAATAAGATCGAAGCAGAATTCTGAGGCAAATCGATATCCGATCATAAGAGAATAGAATCCTGGCATAACTAGAGCTAGTAGCATCTAAACCGACGATACAGAAATCTTCGGTGAATCGATGCCTTTGTAAAGGAGTTTCACCCCTTTACAATTCATACAGTGGAGCTATGGGATACTCCAGAATCAAAAAACACCAATAGAGAGAGAGGAAAGAATAAGTTTCAGAACGAATGGGAGAGTTCCAAAATTCAAAGGAAATTCGAATCAAAGGGGAAGAGATTCAATCTCGAATGAAAGTGATTCTGTAATTGAATTTACTCTATATGTTAAGTTTTGCCTAAAACCAGAGCTATGATACCAACTGTAACATCCCGATATTTTCAACCATTCACATCCGCACATGTCGGACTTGAATTGCTCAAAATATCAGATTGTTAATTTTTATTTGGCAAAACTCAGCATATACAGTAAATAAACAAATCACAGAATCACAGACACAGAGTAATATAACAATAAGCAGCGGAAACAAATGAATAGTAGTTCATGAAGCTACTATATATATATATAACAGAGTTAAACAAGATACAACAGAAGTCACGAATACATAGAAGTCTCAATACAATAGTCAATAACAAAATCTGAATATATATCACTGGAGTCAACTGAATAACTGAAACCTGAATAGATAGATGAATCTACAAGCGAAGCTCCATCTCCAAAGGTGAGTCTCAAATGTTGTGACACTCAGTCTGACCCGAGCGTAAAGCGAAACACAAACACTCGAGTCAGGATTAACATTCTTATATCAATAAATCCAACTCAAGTGAAATATCAACTAAAATACAAGTAACTCAAAGGATGTTTGGGATATCCATCCTCTAAGGATCCATGGAACAATCTACTATGTAGTACAATACGCTATTATAATATGTCTATAGTAAAGTAAACTATTAAAATAGCATTAAGGCGTTACCCATATCCCCCTTAACACATTTTATAGTGCCAATAGTCTATATGGTACCTGTAACGACCCACTATTTTGGACCATTCAAATCGACAATAAATCCACACATGCCGGACTTGAATAATTCAAAACAATGGAATGTTAATTTAAATTTGGAAAAACTCGGCATATACAGTAAATAGAATAATCACATATCACAGACACAGAGTAATATAACAATAGTGCAGCAGAAACAAAAGAATAGTAGTTCATGAAGCTACTATATATATATATATAACAGAGTTAAACAAGATACAACAGAAGTCTCGAATACAATAGTCAAATACAAGATCAGAATACATCACTGGAATCAACTGAATATTTGAAAGCTGGATAGATAGCTGGATCTCCAAGTGAAGCTCCAACTCCAAAGGTGAGTCTCGAACACTGAACCACTCAGTCTGACCCGAGCGTAAATCAAAACACAAAACACTCGAGTCATGATTAACATTCTTATATCAATAAATCCAACTCAAGTGAAATAACAACTGAAATTACAAGTAACTCAAAGGATGTTTGGGATAACCATCCTCTAAGGATCCGTTAAACTATTTATATATAGTAGTGTACGCTAAGTAGATAATGCCTATCAGTAATATAAAGTATCAAAATAGCGTTAAGGCGTTACCATTATCCCCTTAACACATTTTATATAAGCGTCATAGTCCATACAGCACTGTAAACTCCACCGTAAACTAGTGGGCTATCAGGGAGTACTCCATAGGTATAACACGAAACAAATCGTACTGGTCGCGCATAGGGATACGAGTATGACAAGGCACATGAGGCAATACCCAAGGTAGTGAAACTACCGTTTGCCTGATCTGGACTGGTGAGAACGCATCGCCGCAACGATCCAACACCGTGAAACAACACTCCCAATTCAAGGGTGCGCACCAATCAAAAACAAGTAATGAGTAGTTTACGAAGAAGTGTGTCCGCTAGAGGTAGCTAACCTCACTGGCCCGGCACGGCTCCTGTTTAAGTCATTTCCAATTTGACACAAGTGTCAAGGCTATCCATTATCGTTCTCTTTCTTCAAATCCAACAACGTCATCATTCCAACCACTTCATTCTGGATCACACTCCGCGTATAATAGTTATTAAAGTGGTATTCGGTTTAGACAGAGAGTATGTCACAAACCGATCCCGGTCTCTTCAATAACTACGTAATTATTACACCGATTGGTCATTTAATAAACTTTCAAAATAGTTTATATTTCAAAACCAAAATATCATTGCCATTTCAAAACCATATCAATACGATATTACTTCCATTTCAAATATATCCATTTGCAAAAATCTTAGTATTTCAAAGTTATAACACTTTCTAAATCAAACACTTTGGAAATCATAATACTTTGAAAATCAAAATTTAGAAATCATAATGCTTTGGAATCATAACACTTCCCACTTAACTGTTTAAATATAAATAATAGTATATATAATAAAATAGTTTATAATTTAAAATAGTTTATAATTTAAAATAGTTTATATAAAAATAACTTATATTAAAATAGTTTATATGAAATAAATTTATAAAGTAACATATGTAAACAGTTTTTAAATATAATTTAAAAATACTTTATAAAATAAAATAGCTTCCTCAAATTTCACAAATCAATTCTAAATCAACTTGAATTCCAGATTCAAATTTAATCAAATCTCAAACCATAAATTTCAATTTAATTCAGCTACTCAATAAACCATTCCAAATAATATCGATTTCAAATACAGATATTGAACCACAAAATAGACCGTTTCAATCTCAATATATTTCAAAGGTTTCATATTCCAAAATTTTAAAACTAAATTCGATAATTTCATATATTCAGCAAATTTTCTTAATATTATTTAGCTTTGAAATATTCACATAATAAAATCCAATATCACTTAAATAATCCCAAATTTAAAATAACTGAATATTCCTTCAGTTTATTTAAACTTGATATATTCATTTAAATCACCTTAAACCAGAATTAAGTTATAAAATTACATCCTTTAAAGATCTCAAATTCAATAAGTTCCAAATCGATTTCTAATTAAATATATTACTTAATTAAATATAAATTCAAATCAATTTCAAATCTATCTTCTTAATTTATTAAATTATTATAAACTCTACATAAAAATATAATTTAAATAAATACTGAACCATATTATATTTTAATCAAAACAACTTAATTGTTAAGCTTATTTTATATTAAAACAAATTTATGCATAGCTTAAAATCAAGAATTTAACTATATATAAAATAACATTTATATAATATATAAAATAAATATTTATATAAAACCATATATTTCCTTCCAAAACCATAGTAATAATTTCAAATTATTTATACTTAGATCAACGGTGTTTGTATATAATTTTCTATCCTATGGTTAAGTGATACAGATATTTATCATTTCAATCCGCAATTTAAACATATACGGGTATATATATCATTTCAATCCGTAATCCCAAATTCAAATCAATGAAAATCGCTTGGGTTTATCATTTCAACCCATAACGATTTTCTCCTATTCTAAAGTCCGTTCGGGTATGTATTATTTCAACCCATAGTGATTCTATACTAACAGGGAACTTGCAGTGATAACAGATATGATAATAATATAACAGGCATATATCATCAATATAAATAACTAATAATGGTGTCAGATATCACATGTGAACTGATACAGGTAATAGCATATATATAACAGTGTAAATAACTAACAGCAGCATATTTCAATTGTCGTTTCAATTGAAATCAAATTTAATATATATAAGAACGTAAATCGTGAGTGATTGCTCACCTTTCGAGGCTAGAGGAATTTGACAAATGAAATTTGAGTTACGAAGTGTAAGCCCGACTTCCAAATCAAAGCTAGATTGATATGAATCGACGACCAAAGCTGATAAAATAGGAATAGACGAATTTAAATCAGAGTTGGATTGACGAAAATGGTATAAGTGAGCATATATATATAACAAATTTCATATATGAAATCATATTCTAAACTCACACATAAAATTTTAACACCAATGTTTTATAAACAAATATATTACTATTATAATACCATATATATATAATACTTCAAATATAAAGTACTAAAAAAAATTCATGCATAGCGCACGCATAAACTATATATACAGTGTACGCCTATACTATATAAATATAAACCAACAGACCAAACTATCATTTAACATATATAACTCTTACCGACAGTACATAGATAGATACGATCAAGCACACAAGATAAAATATTATATTATAAAGTATACGTATAAAATAAAACCTTATTTTCTTCCATATATTATAAACACTATAATATAAATATTATAATATATAAAACATCATATATACCAACACATTTTACTTTATATATTTTTTCTTCTCTGAACAGTACAGCTGACGAAAATTTTGAACAATCCTATTATATAGCATAGAATATATTATAAAATACTATAACATATATAACAATATAACTTACTCTATGAAATATATCGATCTTAACAGATCAGATAACGTTAAAACTTATAGATATATGGACTAACATATAAATATATATAAACTTACAGACTTCAAATTTTCACACTGACCATATACTAACAGATTTATAAGATATAACTATTATACACCTATATATATTTTACATGAAATATCTGTCAATAGGTATGTATATAAAACCTTACATAAAATAATCTAAACTGGTACACTTCCTTTATAAACTTTTACAATCTGAACCGTATATATGAATAAACTTCTAATTCAACAGATAAATATATTAACACAGTACACACTGTAATCTATTTATAAATGTAACGTACATATAAACTAATATATATATATATATCTACTCACAGCATATACAAGATCGTGCCCTTAGAGATGTCGGCAAAGCAAAGCAGAAAAGGCAGAAAGTGGCGAGAGATTCAGCACACGAGGAGGTGTGGGTGTGGATGGTTGTGGCATGGGAAGGTGCTGCCGCACTTAGCCTTGGCGGTCGAGCTGGGCGTGATGAAGCGGAGATCAATCAAGGGTGGAGAAAAAGTTTCGATTTCGGTGGTTGGTGATGGCTGCCTAAGGTGCGAAGCAAGGGTGATGGGCGGTGATGAGAAGCATGCGACAGTGTGAGGCATGTGCGAGGGTTCCTTGGGTTGTGGCCGGAAGCACTAGGCGGTGGCGGAGATTGGTGGTCGGTTGGAAGGTCAGATGGTGGCGGGGTGGCGCGTGGAATTTCAAGTGGAGGAGTAGAATATCGAGGGCTGCTCGGTCGGATGGCTTCGCGGAAGATGGTGGCCGACTTTTGGTTGATGTAAAGGAATAGGGTGAAGGGAAGTGAAGGTTTTCAACAGTGGAAAAGAAGATAATAGCAGGCTACAGGTTTCGAATAAAATGTTGAAGCTATTCCCTTTTCTTTTTGCTTTTTTCTTGAAGGATGAACCGTTAAGAAATGAAGAGACCAAAGAAAAATGGATGGACCAACGTATAAATTGGACATAGGGAAAAGATAAAGTCACAGCTTGAATCAAGGGAATATTTGTATATATGATATATATTATCTAGATAGAAGCCAACAGAGCCAAAGAATGTGAAACGAGAACATAATTAAAAGTGAACCATCATGAAATAAATTTGCACAGGGAATCAAAAAGGTTAGAAACATAGATCGAGGGAATATTAAATGAAAAAGCTGTCGAGTTAAACACGGTGGAAATTGAAAGGACAGAATTCAAAGGGTTGGAAAACAAACAAACGATATCGGTACGGTGAACCGTTTCACATATCTGGTTGTGCACCGGACATCAAAACACAGATTTGAATATATCGTAGAGATCAGCATGACAAGACGATCAAAACAGTATACAGATATAAGTGGTACGTACGATTATCCTATCAAAAGTCGATACGGACACTGATATACGTTGCTATTCCGTACGGAAAAATCCAAATGGAGCTAGAAACGTCCAAAATTTACAAAACGAATTACGCAGTCTTATTCAGAGTATTCTAAATAAATTTTCTCATGTTGACATATTTAGGTTTCGGAAAACTTTTAAATTCAACAGTTATTTCGTCGAAAATAAGATTGACGGAGCAATAACAGTCAAAATTTTGAGAAACGAAATGTGACGTCTTGCTCAGAAGATGATTTACAATTTTTCTATTAAAAATTATTCAGGTTTGGGAAATATTTTATTATCATCAATTTTTAATAGATTTGAATTGAAATAAAATTACACACGAAAATAAACTTCAATATTATCTGATGAAAATTTACCAGTGGCTATGTTTAAATAGACGTATCCCAAATATCAAAAAAAATTTCTAAATTTTAATATTTAAAATTTCACAAAATTTCAATTAATTAGATAAATAAAACCACTAAAATTTATGGGTCTTACACTCTCCCTTACTCAAAACTTTTCGTCCCTGAAAAGGAAGGAGGTAGGAGAATAGAACCAACTAGAATGAAAAATAGGTTAAGAACAAAATAAAACAATTAGTTAAAACCATATAAATTTCAATTTAAATTAATTGATATTCAATAATTGATTTTTAAATTCAAGGTATTTCATTAAGTTGATTTAATTTAAATTTATTAATATTTGCTACCATAAAGGTTTCTTTTAAAACATAATTTATTTAATTTGTCTCATTTACTATTCAATCAACTTATTATTCTATTTATCTCTATTAATATTTTTATAAATAAAATTTAAGTGTATAACATTTATAACAACCACTCAATTTTATTTATAAAATCATTTTATATTGTATATTATCCAATTTCATATTCAGCTTCTGAATAATTAAGGTAAGTTATATTGGAATGGAATTGGGTATTATACAAGTAGAATTTCCTTATAATTTTTTTTTCAAGATTAAATATTTATTCAAAAAATTTGGCTTTATTTAAAATCATCCTTTAACATAATTTCAAGGATTAAATTTCCGATTAACTTCGAACCATATAGAGATAAAATACATAACATATCAAATCAAATTTAAAATCTTCAATATATATTATAAATCAAGTCATGTTTAGAAATTCAAATCAATTTATTTTTCCAAACAAAAGTGTAGCAGGGCTACAGAATAGTCTCTTCACTTCGACACTCGAAAATGAATGTCGATGATGCGGCCGCCATCCCCGAAATTATTTTCCAGCGACAAAAGGGAAGAGTACTGATTTAAATATTAAAATTCTTTGAAAATCATTTATATTCGAAAATACTTTATATAATATACATTTAAAATTTTAAAACCAGAGTTTGGAATCATCGGAAATTAAATTCTCAAATTCCTGATTTAATTTTTTTTAATTCCAAATCAATTTATACCATGTTTATAAATTCATTTAGAACAATAAATGATAATCAAATATTATCATTTCAAACAACCAATTAATTAACCTGTTTTTTTTATTCCAGAAAATTTTACTTATATATTTATAATATAATCATACAAAATTATTTCATTTACCAAATTTGAAATCAATATTGTGTCAGTTTGCTCTGTTCAAGTGTTTTGGAAATCCTATCGATAGCGTTGATCAAACGAATCGATCGAAAATCCAAACCAACATCAACAACTCAAACAAAACACTATAAACATAAAATATTTTATATTAATTACAAATACACTCCCTCACTCGGATATCCTCGAATGGATTTCAAAACAAAGATAGAGATTCAGATTAGAGAAACTCTAACTAAAATAATTCAACTAAAAGGTAGACCCGATAGGGAGATAAGATAATTGAGTTTTCAAACAAAAGATGGACAAACTTATATAAATCGCAGGTAACCTTAACCGGGTCAACCGTGATTCCAAGAATAAATTCGATGTAGAATTCTGCGACAAATCGACATTCGGTCGCCAGAGATAGAATTCGGGTATAGCAAAAGATAACAGCATCGTAAACCGAGGATACAGAAATTTTCGATGAATCAATGCTGGTTGTACACGAGTTTCACTCTTTTACAAATTATTCAGATATTGGCGAGACCGTCGATTTATTATAGAGCTCATTCGAAGTGGAGTTACGGGATACTCCAGAATTAAAAAGACACGAATAAGGGAGACACGAATGGACTTAGGAACCGAAGGGAACGTTCCAAAATTCAAAGAAACCGAGTCAAAGAAGAAGGAATTCAAGCTCGAACAAACATGATTCTGTAATTGAATTTACTCTATATGCTAAGTTTTGCCTAGAACCAAAGCTCTGATACCAACTGTAACGACCCACTATTTTGGACCATTCAAATCGACAATAAATCCACACATGCCGGACTTGAATAATTCAAAACAATGGATTGTTAATTTAAATTTGGCAAAACTCAGCATATACAGTAAATAGAATAATCACAGATCACAGACACAGAGTAATATAACAATAGTGCAGCGGAAACAAAAGAATAGTAGTTCATGAAGCTACTATATATATATAACAGAGTTAAACAAGATACAACAGAATTCTCGAATACAATAGTCAAATACAAGATCAGAATACATCACTGGAATCAACTGAATATCTGAAAGCTGGATAGATAGATGGATCTCCAAGCGAAGCTCCAACTCCAAAGGTGAGTCTCGAACACTGAACCACTCAGTCTGACCCGAGCGTAAAGCAAAACACAAAACACTCGAGTCAGGATTAACATTCTTATATCAATAAATCCAACTCAAGTGAAATAACAACTGAAATTACAAGTAACTCAAAGAATGTTTGGGATAACCATCCTCTAAGGATCCGTTAAACTATTTATATATAGTAGTGTACGCTAAGTAGATAATGCCTATCAGTAATATAAAGTATCAAAATAGTGTTAAGGCGTTACCATTATCCTCTTAACACATTTTATATAAGCGTCATAGTCTATACAGCACTGTAAACTCCACCGTAAACTAGTGGGCTATCAGGGAGTACTCCATAGGTATAACACGAAACAAATCGTAGTGGTCGCGCATAGGGATACGAGTATGACAAGGCACATGAGGCAATACCCAAGGTAGTGAAACTACCATTTGCCTGATCCGGACTGGTGAGAACGCATCGCCGCAACGATCGCAACACCGCGAAACAACACTCCCAATTCAAGGGTGCGCACCAATCAGAAACAAGTAATGAATAGTTTACGAAGAAGTGTGTCCACTAGAGGTAGCTAACCTCACTGGCCCGGCACGGCTCCTGTTTAAGTCATTTCCAATTTGACACAAGTGTCAAGGCTATCCATTATCGTTCTCTTTCTTCAAATCCAGCAACGTCATCATTCCAATCACTTCAATCTGGATCACACTCTGCGTATAATAGGTATTAAAGTGGTATTCGGTTTAGACAGAGAGTATGTCCCAAACCGATCCCGGTCTCTTCAATAACTACGTAATTATTACACCGATTGGTCATTTAATAAACTTTCAAAATAGTTTATATTTCAAAACCAAAATATCATTGCCATTTCAAAACCATATTAATACGATATCACTTCCATTTCAAATATATCCATTTGCAAAAATCTTAGTACTTCAAAGTTATAACACTTTCTAAATCAAACACTTTGGAAATCATAATACTTTGAAAATCAAAATTTAGAAATCATAATGCTTTGGAATCATAACACTTCCCACTTAACTATTTAAATATAAATAATAGTATATATAATAAAATAGTTTATAATTTAAAATAGTTTATATAAAAATAACTTATATTAAAATAGTTTATATGAAATAAATTTATAAAGTAACATATGTAAACAGTTTTTAAATATAATTTAAAAATACTTTATATAATAAAATAGCTTCCTCAAATTTCACAAATCAATTCTAAATCAACTTGAATTCCAGATTCAAATTTAATCAAATCTCAAACCATAAATTTCAATTTAATTTAGGTACTCAATAAACCATTCCAAATAATATCGATTTCGAATACAGATTTTGAACCACAAAATAGACCGTTTCAATCTCAATATATTTCAAAGGTTTCATATTCCAAAATTTTAAAACTAAAATCGATAATTTCATATATTCATCAAATTTTCTTAATATTATTTAGCTTTGAAATATTCACATAATAAAATCCAATATCACTTAAATAATCCCAAATTTGAAATAACTGAATATTCCTTCAATTTATTTAAACTTGATATATTCATTTAAATCACCTTAAACTAGAATTAAGTTATAAAATTACATCCTTTAAAGATCTCAAAATCAATAAGTTCCAAATCGATTTCTAATTAAATATATTTCTTAATTAAATATAAATTCAAATCAATTTCAAATCTATCTTCTTAATTTATTAAATCATTATAAACTCTACATAAAAATATAATTTAAATAAATACTTAACCATATTATATTTTAATCAAAACAACTTAATTGTTAAGCTTATTTATATTAAAACATATTTATGCATAGCTTAAAATCAAGAATTTTAACTATATATAAAATAACATTTATATAATATATAAAATAAATATTTATATAAAACCATATATTTCCTTCCAAAACCATAGTAATCATTTCAAATTATTTATATTTAGATCAACGGTGTTTGTATATAATTTTCTATCCTATGGTCAAGTGATACGGATATTTATCATTTCAATCCGCAATTTAAATATATACGGGTATATATATATCATTTCAATCCGTAATCCCAAATTCAATTCAATGAAAATTGCTTGGGTTTATCATTTCAACCCATAACGATTTTCTCCTATTCTAAAGTCCGTTCGGGTATGTATCATTTCAACCCATAGTGATTCTATACTAACATGGAACTTGCAGAGTGATAACAGATATGATAATAATATAACAGGCATATATCATCAGTATAAATAACCGATAATGGTGTCAGATGTCACAGGTAAACTGATACAGGTAATAGCATATATATAACAGTGTAAATAACTAACAGCAGCATATTTCAATTGTCGTTTCAATTGAAATCAAATTTAATATATATAAGAACGTAAATCGTGAGTGATTGCTCACCTTTCGAGGCTAGAGGAATTTGACAAATGAAATTTGAGTTACGAAGCGTAAGCCCGACTTCCAAATCAAAGCTAGATTGATATGAATCGACGACCAAAGCTGATAAAATAGGAATAGACGAATTTAAATCAGAGTTGGATTGACGAAAATGGTATAAGTGAGCATATATATATATATAACAAATTTCATATATGAAATCATATTCTAAACTCACACATAAAATTTTAACACCAATGTTTTATAAACAAATATATTACTATTATAATACCATATATATAATACTTCAAATATAAAGTACTAAAAAAATTCATGCATAGCGCACGCATAAACTATATATACAATGTACGCCTATACTATATAAATATAAACCAACAGACCAAACTATCATTTAACATATATAACTCTTGCCGACAGTACATAGATAGATACGATCAAGCACATAAGATAAAATATTATATTATATAGTATACGTATAAAATAAAACCTTATTTTCTTCCATATATTATAAACACTATAATATAAATATTATAATATATAAAACATCATATATACCAACACATTTTACTTTATATATTTTTTCTTCTCTGAACAGTATAGCTGACGAAAATTTTGAACAATCCTATTATATAGCATAGAATATATTATAAAATACTATAACATATATAACAATATAACTTACTCTATAAAATATATCGATCTTAACAGATCAAATAACGTTAAAACTTATAGATATATAGACTAACATATAAATATATATAAACTTACAGACTTCAAATTTTCACACTGACCATATACTAACAGATTTATAAGATACAACTATTATACACCTATATATATTTTACAAGAAATATCTGTCAATAGGTATGTATATAAAACCTTACATAAAATAATCTAAACTGGTACACTTCCTTTATAAACTTTTACAATCTGAACCGTATATATGAATAAACTTCTAATTCAACAGATAAATATATTAACACAGTACACGCTGTAATCTATTTATAAATGTAACGTACATATAAACTAATAATATATATATATATATATATATATCTACTCACAGCATATACAAGATTGTGCCCTCAGAGATCTCAGCAAAGCAAAGCAGAAAAGGCAGAAAGTGGCGAGAGAATCAGCACGCGAGGAGGTGCGGGTGTGGATGGTTGTGGTGTGGGAAGGTGCTGCCGCACGTGGCCTTGGCGGTCGAGCTGGGCGTGATGAAGCGGAGATCGGCCAAGGGAGGAGAAAAAGTTTCGGTTTCGGTGGTTGGTGATGGCTGTGTAAGGTGCTAAGCAAGGGTGATGGGCGGTGATGAGAAGCATGCGACAGTGGGAGGCATGTGCGAGGGTGCCTTGGGTTGTGGCCGGAAGCACTAGGCGGTGGCGGACATTGGTGGTCGGTTGGAAGGTCAGATGGCGGCGGGATGGCACGTGGAATTTCAAGTGGAGGAGTAGAATATCGTGGGCTGCTCGGTCGGATGGCTTCGCGGAAGATGGTGGCCGACTTTTGGTTGATGTGAAGGAACAGGGTGAAGGGAAGTGAAGGTTTTCAACAGTGGAAAAGAAGATAATAGCAGGCTACAGGTTTCGAATAAAATGTTGAAGTTATTCCCTTTTCTTTTTGCTTTTTTTTGAAGAATGAACCAGTAAGAAATGAAGAGACCAAAGAAAAATGGATGGACCAACGTATAAATTGGACATAGGGAAAAGATAAAGTCACAGCTTGAATCCAGGGAATATATGTATATATGATATATATTATCTAGATAAAAGCCAACAGAGCCAAAGAATGTGAAATGAGAACATAATTAAAAGTGAACCATCATGAAATAAATTTACACAGGGAATCAAAAAGGTTAGAAACGTAGATCGAGGGAATATTAAATGAAAAGGCTGTCGAGTTAAACACGGTGGAAATTGAAAGGACAAAGAATTCAAAGGGTTGGAAAACAAACAAACGATACCGGTACGGTGAACCGTTTCACATATCTGGTTGTGCACCGGACATCAAAACACAGATTTGAATATATCGTAGAGATCAGCATGACAAGACGATCAAAACAGTATACAGATATAAGTGGTACGATTATCCGATCAAAAGTCAATACAGACACTGATATACGTTGCTATTCCGTACGAAAAAATCCAAATGGAGCTAGAAACGTCCAAAATTTACGAAACGAATTATGCAGTCTTATTCAGAGTATTCTAAATAAATTTTCTCATGTTGATATATTTAGGTTTCGGAAAACTTTTAAATTCAACAGTTACTTCGTCGAAAATAAGATCGACGGAGCAATAACAGTCAAAATTTTGAGAAACGAAATGTGACGTCTTGCTCAGAAGATGATTTACAATTTTTCTATTCAAAATTATTCAGGTTTGGGAAATATTTTATTATCATCAATTTTTAACTGATTTGAATTGAAATAAAATTACACACGAAAACAAACTTCAATATTATCTGATGAAAATTTACCAATGGCTATGTTCAAATAGACGTATCCCAAATATCAAATTTGTTTTCTAAATTTTAATATTTAAAATTTCACAAAAATTAAATTAATTAGATAAATAAAACCACTAAAATTTACGGGTCGTTAGTACCGCAATACCTCCTGATCGGGAGTCTACCAGAGGGCATTCCATAGGTACGACACATAACAAACTCGTAGTTGTCTCGATATGGTAGGTGACACGGCACAACTAGGCAATGCCAGAGTAGATATACCAATTACACTTCTGGGCTGGTGGTAACGCATAGCCGCAACTACCGCCCACTTCGGTCCACACTCCCAAATCAAAGGTGCACAACAAATCAATCACAAAGTAATAGAATGGAAATCGAAGAAGTGTGTCCGACCGGAGGAGCTACCTCAATTGGCCCATCGATTGCTCTTGTTTTAGCCACCTTAAGCTAACTCACGGGAGTCAGATCCACGTATATACCTCAAATAGAACGTCATCAACCACCTACTTCATTCTGAAATCTCCACCGCGTACACGGTTGTTAAAGTGGTTTTTGATATTGGCAGAGAGTATGACAGTAACCGATCCCGGTCTCTTTAACAACCAATTGTTATTATAACACCGTGGTCATTTCAAAATATCATACTTCAAAACCAAAATATCATATCCACTTCAAAACCATATCAATACGATATCATTTCTCACTTAAAATAATATTCATTTCCAAAATCATAGCACTTTCCAAAATTATAACTCTTCCGAAATTATAACACTTCTAAATTATAACACTTTGAAAATATAATACTTTGAAATTCATAACACTTTGAAAATATAACTTTTGAAATCATAATACATTAAAATCCATAACACTTTCCTCTTAAACAGTTTAGATATTAGTAATGGTATATATATATATATATTAAAATAGTTATAAATAAAATAGTCAATATAATAAAATAATTTGTATATAAAATAATTGTAAATTAAATAGTTTATTTAAAATAATAAGTATATTAAAAATAGTTTTATATTAATGATGATTTTTTTTCTTCAAAAAATTATAAATAAATAGTACGTCAAATTGTCATTGTACCTTTTTATAAGCGAAAAAATCCTTCTAGAAAAATCAAAAGCAGTCGTTTCTAATTGCCCAAGAGAACAGAATTTTGATTAGTTACAGAAATTTATTTTCAAAGTATAATTGATTAAAAGCACACAATTGCTCCATATCACACAGAGATCAACAACTAACAGCTAAACACTGCTAAATTAAGTCACAATAAAACGAGCTGAAAGCAAACAAAAAATAGAAAGAGAAAATTACAAAATACAGAAACATATTGAGAACAACACTAATCCAACGTAGTTGCAAGAGAAACAATATTCAAGGAAAGTAGCATGCATTGTCCAAGTGGTTTGTGAAGAAGGATTTGTTGTATATGCATTACACTACAATCACAAAAGACGGTTCGTGTAAACAAATGGTCATAATGAAAAATAATAATTAACATGTTTATTCATGTGCACGCACACACTGGTTGAATACTTCAAAGTCCTAAAAAATCAGAATTATCTTCATGTGCATGAAACGAGTGAAGAACATCAACAAACAAAGAAGCATGCATCAAACTAGTTAAACTAAGAGACCATTCAATTAAACATACACGCAACAA
The DNA here is from genome assembly GCA_030737815.1 of Allium fistulosum. Classification (NCBI taxonomy): domain Eukaryota; kingdom Viridiplantae; phylum Streptophyta; class Magnoliopsida; order Asparagales; family Amaryllidaceae; genus Allium; species Allium fistulosum. Next base: position 151,415,425 of record CM060908.1, read on the forward strand.
AAAAAACCACAGTAGTTAAAGTAGGAAACAGTCAACAATGAACCATCTTCTAATGCAGGAAACCAGTAATACTTGAGAAACATCAGCTTACAATGCATGAAATGAGTGCAGAAGTTGACAACATAGCGGGCATCACGCTTTTAAATCACAATGCCCCAAATACTGGAGGATCTTCGTCCATCTTTGCTCTCTTCGTCCTACTTTCATCTATGCTATCTTCTTCACTTTCTTCTTCGGAACTAGGATACTTTTCCCGAAAAGTCTCGATCCCACAAGCAGTGCTACCAGGACAAACACATAAACCTGGATATACAATGAAACGCCCATTTAACAGATACTCACACAATTATTATTGCATACGTATGTAAACACACGTGCGCGTGTGTGTATTGTGCAAATATGAATATGTCCGTGTGTGTATACATGCGCGCGGGCGTGCACACACTCTATATAATATAATTGCTGCATTGCAATTGGCAAACTAGTATATAATCCGTATCACTATTATGTTATTAAACTTTGCACTGTAATGTAGTTATGGATTAGAATTTACGCTGTAAATTGTTAGTTGGCGTCTCTTGTTCAAATTTACACTTCGAAATTTACTAAATTGTCGATTATTTAATCAGTAACAAAATTACTAACTCAAGAGAGAAAGGTATGAACTTTTAACGATATATAGCTTTGACCGGTCTTTGGTTTCCTTCACAAACATTCATACCTGCATGAACACCATGATCAAGAGGAACGACGCAAGGCAGGAGCTTGTAGTAATACTATTGTACTTTCTGTACTCGTATCATATTTCAGCCATTTGAACTAGAACGGTGTAACCGTGTAAGTATGTTTTATGTTTGTACCTAAACTTTATCTAAATCTATGTATTACAGTACAACATTTTATTATCGTTTTCTACAATTCATCTCCGATGCAGAGTAGTACATCAGTGTGTTGATGAATATTTGGTCAATGCTATGATCTATTTTAGAATTCTACAACTCAATGCCACAACCCCATAAATAGCCCGTGTGTGAAGCACGGGTTCCATTCTAGTCTAGTAAAAGATATGACAATACACATTGATCTAAAAATCACGTTCAGCCACTGAAACACCACAAGCAAAAATCTACGTATTTACTGCATAGATATTGTTTCTAAACATTCATGTGCTGCGGAAAAACTCAGTTGCATAATTCATTTATGCTGTTCATAGATACACACACATATTATTGTTAATAACATATATGCAATCACATTTACAAATATTGCATACAAAAATATCAAATTTGAACATAAAGTAATACCTTTATCCACGCAACAGCAGCCCCATTTAGCAGTAAGTAGAATGTAGCCATGTTGACCCAAAATGTAATGTTGTTCATCAATTGGTACGCTACGAGGAATCATAGTTACTCTCATCATGCTCATAAATTTTCCAACGTCGTCTTCTAATGACACTTTAATATCGAAAGCCCAAATGCGACGTGGCAGAATTAAGCTTGAGCGAATTACGACCTCTGATTCCTCGTTTTTGCATTCCCCATCAAAAAGAGTTATATCACGTTCGTCTTTTCCAAAAAGAAAATATGCATGTATATCACCACTGAAATTAAGTGCCGGACTACCATCAACCTCATATAATCTTATTTCAAGTTCCAGCCTCAAAGCATCGCTGAACACCGAATAATTCAATTCACAATCATCAACTGTTACAGTCAAACTCCTATCACAATCTTCAGTGTCTATGATCAAACCAACAACTTTAGCCTTATTTGTATCACTTTCATTTCCTTTTTCGCTGTGTATTTCAATCTCAAGTTCATTTTTCAATGGTTGAAACTTGGCGGACCATGGAAAAATACCCGACTTCTCATTCACTTTTATGTTCCAAATGTGAAATATCTTAAAATTCTTAATACCCCATCCATTTATATGGATACGTTCTTCCACAGAATTCATGAAACTATAGAGTGAAGTATGAGAAAGTACATCAAGTTCGCAGTCTTCATGTTCCTCCGTACCAGCAATAATACATGCCCTTTTGATTTTAGCCAGTGGTCTACCATCATTATTATCATCGTCGTCGTCTATTTCCATTCCAATCTCTTCCTTGAAAAATGGTCGCAGATCTTTGGCAGGATCAATTTCCAGCAATAGGTTATAATTGGGATAAACGTGTGCATGGTAAGGTATTTTTTGTTTCAATACTTTTTGCAAATCTGTTTCCTGAAATAACATATTTACATAAATTATAAAATTAAAATTTATTCAGATATCTGACTAGTGTGAAGATCGAATGGACTGATAGGAATACTGGATTACATATCTTTAAAAAAAAAGATGCGGTAAACATAAAACCCTAAAATATGGAATATTAAATAGAAAACCAATTAGTGAACTAACCATGGATCTTCGACAAATCAGCGAGAAACCGATTAGGAACCAGCAAGAAATCAACAAAACGCACGGCTTTGATTTACAAGAACCGATGGATTTTCCTACGGAGGCAGAAAATTGCGATGCGGGGAACTCAGGGAAGCTGAAATATTTGAGATGATTCCGATGAAGATTCGCTGTTCGGGTCTTTTAGCATTAGCGATTGGGCTTTGCTATTTAAATCGGTTACAAAAGCAACCTGTACAGCAATTTTAAAGACCTGAAATCTATGTACGGATTAGACACGACATCATTTGGATGAGGAACAACTGAAAATATACCGGATGTTGAAACATACGGCAGGAATTCTGGGGCCCAAAACAATCTAACTGCTGCAACTGTCGCCGCAGTAATTGACGTACCTATTCGTAAAATAAATACCGATGTGTCTTGCATTTTGCCTGCGTTTTCGACGAACGATTATGGAGAATTTGAGCGGGAATTTGAACGAAAAAGTTGAGACGTTTGTATGTTGCGAGCAGAGAATCTGAACGGAGTATTTAAATTTGTATTTTAAAATAAAATTGATTTATTCTTAACTAATTAATTATTTGCTTTTTATTGACGAACTAATTTTGAAACAGTGGTTATTTCATTTGGCATTTAGCACCTTTGAAAAGAGATGCACTTAGGATCTCATCTTGCACACAAACACACACTCTTAACGCCGGGGTCATATAGTGAAGTTGGAACGATCAATTTCTACGTTATATTGCTAAAGATATTAATAAATTAGCAGCTAAGTAGATGTAATAAATTTAGCTATGTAGTATTGGGTTGGGAAGAATATAAGTAGACTCAAATTTATTTTTAATACCAGATATATAAGCACATTTGTCTCCGTCTCTCTCATTTTAATTATCATTCATCATATTGTGCCCTCGTTTTCCTTCAGATCTTATTCAATATCCATATAATCAAGAGTGTTGCCTAAGGGATTGAGCAACAAAAGTTCAACAGTTGTAAAGGAAGGCATGGGGGTGGACTGTGGAGGGTTGACCTGCAACGACAAAGGTTTGGGTTTAGGTCTTGCTTGTTCTTTTATATTAATTTAGTTTTATACTTGTTTTTTTGAGTCAAATACTCTATTGATAATCGGATTAATTAATCATTTTTGGAAATGAGATTAATTAATCATTGCACCACTCCTCCATTCAAATGCTAACTTTTTTCAAAGCATTTAGAGATTAAAGAATCAGGATAGATCTTAATAAAAATGCATCTTTTTTAAAGATGAATATTTATTTTTACACTACCCCTTGGAATTCACTATGAAATGTCACTCCGAACGTAAATCTTATATCTCCTATTCCAATTGCCGCCTTATCTTGATTCACTTCATCTGAATCGCCAATCATTTTATATTTCTTTATATTATCCCATCAAGAGTTGATAATAATAACTTGAGGAAAATGGTCTCTACGGTCTTGGCTATTTTTGAAGATCTGTGTTGCATAATACACCTCATGGCCGATCTCTATCTTTGTTATTTCTGCCTCCTTTACAATGGTTTTATAGTTCACTTTAAGGATACAGTTCTTGGCACTGCATAGTCCTAGACTCTGACTCCATCTCTGGCCCACTATAGAGTAATTAATGATGAAGATGGATAATTCATCAAGGTAGAACCAGATGAAAAAGAAAAAAAAAGGAAAATTCATTGAGGTTGAACACGATAAAGAAGAAAAAAAGAAGAATACAAAGAAAAAGAGGATAGCCTAGATGATTATAAAGGAAAGAAAGAAGTTGACGAAGAATCCACCTGGGATAATTCCTAGAAAGAATGAACCTTTAATCATGCTATCCATTTTAAATGCTTAAGGCGAGGGCTTTCCGAACAACTCATGATCTAATCGAGGAATCAACCCCGAATTCGGTCAACAATGATGGAGTTAGACCACTATCCAATCTTAGGCCCATTGATCTCTAAGGCCTTGAATTTGACCTTCTCAAAGTCAATGAAATGTTGTGTGCATGAGACGATGCTACTCTCAGTCCTTTCCAAGAGTGTAACTGCTCCCTCATCCCTACTAATCAATCGTGGTTCATATGAAAGATAGGATTGCACGACATCCACACCACTTAGGATCACTTAAATATGCACTTCACACACCTTCTTGCTTCCTTTCTATATCAGGTACAAGAGAGAGATTGGACTACTTTGAATATGTCGACCAAAGATCATCATGAAATGTGCTCATTTCTAAATCCTACAAATGTCGTGACCATCATTTTTCCATTGACGCTCGTTGTGATAGAGAAGATAGGAAGTGTTAGTATGAGGTTGAGTGCTGAGACCATGACAAGGATTACCATGAGCTTCCAAGCCCTCCCAGGGCATTGGCTCATACCATCCCATGCATCCATCCCATTCCTATCATTCCAAAAGTTCTCATTCTCACAAGATCAACTCTCTAATGAGGTGAACTCCTCCCCTCCAACTATTCCATCACGTGCTCCTACCACAAGCTTTGTCCCTGTTACTTATAGTCTTCCTGTTCCTACTTCAAAAGGCATGCAAATTCTTGTAGATACTTTGGACTCATTTTACCAACAACCGAAGATATCCATTGCCCCTATTAACTTCCTCTATCGATCACTGTTCAAGCAGAAAAACTACTATTACTACTACCTCTTTATCTTCTACCCTCGTTCTGACATCCTTACAACTAAAATATCTGAGATTCTATCTCATGAGGATTCACTTCAACTATAATCTTGATTATATTCCAGTTAATGACATCAAACATGATCGTTCCACTTACGACACTCTAGTAGACGGATACTTTGCTGGGAAGAGGTTTGCTATGGTACTTGACAATATCAACATTAAGAACTGCTTCCCACTCGAAGAAAGCAAAAGGAATGCGACAAATAATATGAGAATCATATATATGTAAACAGCGATGTTATCACCACCAAGGAAGCATTAACAAAAAAGATAAAGTCCTTAAGGTAGAAAACTACAAATATCTTACAGTGAGACTTTTTCTCCATCTGAAATTACTAGGAATTTTTTTTATTGAAATAAATAACGCAAACTACAAAGAAGAACATCCATACTTTATACATCTCTTTCAATTTGATATATTCCTTATTATTCCAAACGTCGCACTTTTATACATAGTTGTGGAACTAGATTATTTATGGAAATTTACATGAAAATAGATATAACTAAATTGTGTCCATAACGCTTCCAATAAATTAATACATAGAATTTTACATTCCAAGTCAAATTAGGGAAATCCGAGTTAATACTAACAATTTACAACCAAATTATCATAAATTTGAATAAAGAATACAATCTTATCAATGTTCTACTTTAACAAATTGAAGGACTCATTTCCAAATTTCCATATGAGGATATAAATACAATTCCATTGCAATTTTCTAACTTAAGGAATATGGAGGCAAGGTTTCAATTAAATCCATTCTTTCTAAGCCTATAACTCAATAGATCTTGCACAAGCATAATAATTAAATAAAATTCAACTATATAAATTTCAATGTTATATATAAATAATATGATTTCTCACTCACCTTTCTAGCTTTCAAAATCTCTCAAATAGGAATTCATCCCTTTAATTGATTGTATGTAAAAATAGAAATTGTATTTCTGCATGCTTTTTATTAGTAAAAATATCACTAATCAAGAGTGGTGCAGCAGAAGCAGTTGGCGAGTGCTCCTGTTTGTCTTTTCCAGATAGGAGAAGTTAGTTTGGAATCTTCGGATAATGGTGAAGTAGAGTTTGGTTTTGGATTGGGTAGATCTTGAGAGGATCATTGGTTGAGTTATCTTTGGTCCGGTTTGTTTCAAGAAGCATCGACGAAGGTGGAACTGATCAAGAAGGAATTGTAGGAAGCCAGGATCGTCTGAAGAATTTTGTGGGTAAGAGACGAAGGAATTTGAAATTCGAAGTTGGAGACTTCGTTGTTGTGAAGTTTTTCTCTGGTTAAAGGGAGCTATAAGATTGGGTAAGTCTGGGAAGTTAGCTCCGAGTTATTTTGGATTTTTTTTTGTGATCTAATTTGGATAAGTGCTTTGATCTACTGGATTGAATTGTCAGTTTGGATAACTGGAATTCATTGTGGGAGTACGTGTTTGATTTATCTCTGGTTTTGGAACCGGCAGTTCTGGAAGATCTGGTTGTTGAGTCAGACTCGTCTGTAGTCTGATATCTTGTTTAGTTTTGTAGATCCAGATGAGTTAAAGCTTTATAGCTTAGTAGTATTGGTTGTTTGGATTGTTTGTAGAGCGAGTATCCCGGTATATATATATACTTGTGGAAACTCGAGGAAATTCTATCTAGAATTTTTCTGGATAGTTTGAATTGTTTGATTAAGTGAATTGTTTGCTATGGTTGTTAGCATATGGATGATAATTTATGGCTGTGATTTAAATAGATTATTAAATTACCTTTGTTTAAAATTTCGGGGACGAAATTATTTTAAGGGGGGAGGAATGTAATATCCCGGAAATTTGGGGCAATATCAATTTAATAATCTGTTTAAATAATTAAATTGATTTAATGATCTTTGATAAAAAAATGTTTGAATTGGTTTAATAATCTAATTAAATGAATATTTAATTAGTAAATTTTATCTTTTAGATATTAATAAAATGATTTCTATTTATAATGTATATATATATATGTATATATTGTAAATAGATTGGCTTTGGTTTGAAATTTAATAAATGAATAAAAATCTTGTTTTAAATTTCTAATATATATATATTGATAGTTTGGAGATTTGGATTCATTTAATATTAGCTTTTCAAAGTTATTTAAACAAAATATCTATATGGTTTTAAATAAAGATTAATAGTAGGGTTATTTTATTTCTTTTTAAATATTGCTTAATAAATATGGTTTAAGAGTATCTATATATATATATAAGTTGAAATACAATTTACATATGATATGTTAATTCATTTAATAATAGTAGTAATTTATAATCTCTTTTATAAATTATTTTAATATTGATAAATTTGTTATTTCAAATAATAATTATAATATATTGTTTTATATATAAATATAAATAGACTTTAATAAAATAGGATTGTTATATTCAATGTGTTGTTTTAAATTTACTTTAAATTGGATTTTAAAAATATAATTTAGATTTAATTTTGAATTCAAAAAGAGGTAATATTTAAATAGTTTTGGATTTTTATAAATGTATATGTAAACCTTTATTTATAATAATTAGTTTTGTTTATTTATAATTAATATACATATAGATAAGCATTTATAAATTAAGTAAAGGCTTTTATTTACATTTTAATATATGCAAATTACTTAAAATACAAGTGTTATCATATTAAGACTCAAAGTAATATGTGTAAATTTATGAACTAAGATATATGACAAGTGTCCATCTTTTAAATTTCTATTTTCTTTTATTTTTAAGAAATTATTTCAGCCTATACAAACATTGTTCTTTATCCTTGTTTCTTTTTTTTGATCTTCATTCCAAAAGCTAAGAAAACGGAATAAAATTCTCCTCCCAAAACAATCAGTAAATTTACTTTCCTCTCAACCAAAAATCCTCTCAAATACAATCTATAATCATTTCTTCAACCTGCATTTGTAAATCTGAGAACAACAAACCTGCACATTTTCTTCAATCTGGAATCTAAGCAAGACTGCAATTTCTTCTTTTCGAATCTGAAAGTAAGCAACCTGATCTAGAGCAAGCACCTATCAACAAACAAGATAAATGGCATGCATGCAAGATTCAGTAACAGGCAATTCAAGTTTATGAATTAAAGTTTTAAAGTTTCAAAGCTGTTTTCAAATAACCATGGTGCTCTGTTCATCTTCTATAAATGGTGAGTAACATTCACTATCTAAATGTTAAGTATATAATTATGATGTAAGTTTTACCTCTGAATTCAAGTAGGTTTGTGAATGCATTTTAGGTACATCTCTGTGCATGATTATATAAATGATTTCAGTTTCAAAAATAAGAACATCTCTGTTATTTAGTTTCTGTCATCATCTTATTATCCAGAAAACAAAACCATAGAAATTTACAAGTTTAAACATTTTGTGATGATCTGATGTATGAATCTATGATATAATATGCCTGCATGATTGTTTAATTATGAATTATTTGTATATAGGTTGATATTTTGTATGCATGTCTGATATCAATTCTGTGAAGTTAACAGAGTTTAAAATTCTAATCAAAATCCCAATATCTCATTCTCAAATCACTGATAGGCTTAGGAATTCAAAAGAGAGTTGTTTGTTAAACATGAATGAAGTTTAATAAAATAAAATTTAGTGATATAAGTTTGAAACTTATCTGGAATAGAAGAAATACAGTAAAAGCTTTGAAAACTATAAAATTCAAATATGATAATTTAGCATTCCAGGATTTTAAATTGAATCTTTAAACCAAATTATGATTTTTTGAAGAAAAATTACAATTTTTAAGTTTGTTTGGGCGAGATATATTGAGATGAACGGAAATTGGAATTTTACCAATTTCTGGTGATCGTGAAGATCTGTTGTCTCGGGGTTTCTTCTGGAGTTAGAGGAAGGATCAGTGATGATGAGAAAATTGTAGAAATGTTGATCAGAGCACTGTGATGAAGGCGGTGATTGATTTCTATTCTTAGCCCTAGTTTTGGTCAGGTTGGATGTCGAGGAAATCTCGACAAGGTCAGTTCACTAGACTCGATCGCGATAGGGGGAAATTGGAGCTGGAGTCGAGGCGATACTTCGGTGAGGTTCGCGAGGTTTCTCGAAGCATAGTTCGTCGGCGACGAGTGGGTTTCTGATTGGGTTTGATTCCAGAATTGTGCTTGGAGACTCGATTTTGATTTCGAGCTGGTAACGATATTCTGATGGTCGGAATGGAGTGTGAAGAGGATCGTCGACTTGAAGAAGTAGTCGTAGGTGATCGGAGAAGCTGGGATGATCTGTGCACGTGCACATGTACGTCTCGTACAACTGGAAGAATTTTAAAGTTTGGGGAAGATGAAGTCTGGGTTTGGTTCGAAGTTTTAGTGTGAGTGACTCGAAGTCGTGTTCGAGAAAATGGGAATTTGGCTCGGGGGAAACTCGCGTGGGTTTATCATTGTGTTTCAAATTTCTAACATAACAGTTTTTAGAAAATAAAAAGGAGGGAAGGGAACTCGAAGGAGTACTCGGGATTTCTGTAATTTTGCTCGGAGAAATTTAGATAAGGCTCGGGTAGATTTTGTTTGGCAGTTTTTAAACATGACAATGTTTTAAAAATCTAAAATGAGTATAAATTTGTAGATTAGGATTTTAAATAAAGCTTTAAAATCAAATTTAAAATATGGATTCAATTTAATTTGAATCCCAGATGTGAAATAAATAAATTGTATTAAAATGTTTAAACCTCTTTAAAAATGTTAAAGTATAATTTAAAAAAAAAGGTTTGAATAAATAAATTAGTTTAAAAATCTTATAAAATTCTTTTATAAATGTTAAGTGTTTCTTAACATTTGAATTTAAGAAGATTTTGAAAATTAGATTTAAATTTGGTTAAATTTAAATTGTAATTTATTTTAAATCCCTAAATTAAAATGAAGATTTTAAAGTAAAATGTTTTAAAGTCTTTGTTAATAATAATTAAAGTAATTAAGGGTTAATACTTTAATTTAGAAAGTGATTAAGGTTTAATGATATAGGAGTCATTAAATTAATAAAGTAATTTAAGAATAATTTGATAATTTAATTAATTAATGGTTTAGTGTTAATTAATTAAATAATTAGGATTATAAGTTAATTAATTAAGGTTTAATTAATTTGGGATTAAGAATCATTTATTTAGATAAGTATAGATTTTTAATAAATGATTAGAAGTTTATTATCAAGTGATTAAAGATTAATTAAGTAGTTAATTTAGTAATTAGAAATAAGTTAAATGGTAATTAAGAATTTATTATTTAGTAATTAATAATGTTGATTTAAGTTTAATTACTTAAATAAAAATTGTTAATAATTAATGAGGGTTCATTAATTAGGAATTATTAAATAATTAATTAATGGGATTAATTTTGAAAATCAATTAGATTAATTAACTAATGATAATCATTTATAAATTGGTTAAGTATAATTTACTTAATGGAAATAATTAAATGAATTAATTACTTAAGGTAATTAATTAAATAAATTTGATAAGTTTAAATTAATTTGTTTAATTAATTTAAGAAATCACTTGGTGATTTGATAATTACTTAAATGAAATTAGTGGAAGTATAAATTACTTAGAAAAGTAATTAAAGTTAATTAGTGGATGTAATTAACTAAAGATGGTTTAATAAAAGTAATTTGAGTTTAATTACTTTGAATAATTAATCAAAGGATTAATTAAAGGATAATTAATTAAGAAGTAATTAATTAAGGGAAGAGTAATTAAGGGTAGTTAATTACTAAATGTGATTAATCAAATGTGATTAATAATTAAAGATTAATTATTAAATGTAATTAATTTAAATGGAGTAATAAATTAAAGGAGTAATTAAAGATTATTATTAATTAATATAATTAATATTGTAATTAAGGATTGATTAATTAAGATTAATTAATCAATAATAAGTGATTAAAAAGTAATTAATTAATTATAATTAATTAAGGATTAATGTAATTAAGTATAATTAATTTATTTATGAAGTAATTAGAGATTAATTACTGAAATGATCTAAGATAATTAATTTGTGAAATTAATTAAGTATTAATTACTTAAAGTAATTAAAGGGTAATTAATCAGGAATGATTAATTAAGATGGATACTTAAAGTAATGATTAATTAATTGGTTTAATTAATAATTAAGTAAGTAGGATTTATAGGATGAAGTAATTAATTTAATTCACTTTAAATTGATTAGAGATGATAAATCATTACTTAAGAATGGATGAATGATATTGAATGCTTTGCATTGTTGATATCTCTGATAAGAGATGTGCTGATCTATGATATAGATGTTTGGTTGGATTGAAATGATAATAGGAATTATCTGTTTGGATGATAATATGGATTATCTATTGTAAATTATCTATCTGTGTGTAGTATAGATAAGAATTGAATTGTTTTAACCTTAAAACAACTTGGCCTTAAAAGATACGTTTTGGATTTCGATGAGACCGGGATCGGGTTTCCGTATACCGGAATTCCAGGTCTGGAGACCCGAATACCACATCGATCCAAATTAACGATAGGTCGTGAATCTCAAGTGAAGATGAAGATTCAAAGTGCAAGGGTTATTGTCGTTAACTCTGAGGGTGATTCCAAAACGAGTGTAACGAGATAATGCCTTCGGTTTCGTTCGAACCCGGAACGAACTTGTATGGATTGAATGCTTTCAGAACATCGTCAGGTGGACGATGAGCATTCTAAGTGATGTGTTCTGATTTAAAGGTAAATCGTGACCTCAAGCCTCATCAACCGGGAATGGCTAAAACAGGGGAGGTGCAGCAAGGCTTCGTGGGTAGCACCCACTGAGAGTAAGGTCATCCCTGTCTAGAGAAGTTCCTTTTATTTCGGCTTAGTGGTGCAGTTGGCGACGGCCATCTGTGGGGTGATTTTATTCGGGATTATCCAGTAAGGGATGGTTCCGGCTTTGTGTTGCAGGGGATTGGGAGTAATCCTCGGTACGGTGATCTAGGCCCCGTACTGTGATGGGCGGTACCCCGGTAGCCCTGCCATTGTATGGAATCCAATTTCCAATAAGTGCCGTACGTATTAGTTGTGCCCAACTATGTTGGAACGTGAGATGTAAGCATTCCAGCTATTTCTGTATTTTACTTGGAAACCCTAGACCCTATTATAATATAACTGGATTTCCTATCAAATGTTTTGGTTAGCGTAAGGTAAAAACTTACCCAGGTTTATTTGTGGGGAGTCTTACGTGATACCTTTTCTTTTAAAAGGTTTTCAAAGTTAAGCAACTTTAACCTGTTACTCACACCAGACCCATGTCTGACCCAAGTGTTTATTTCTGTTTTATAAACTCTTGGGTACTCAAATTTTTACGAGTAGCCAAGGGATTCAGGTTTAGCTTTGACGAATTATGGAGGAGCAATGGAGCAGGAGGCTTCAGCGTTCGTAGATATAGTATTCCGCTGTGTTAATCTCTATGATAGTGTGTGTATTGTATTGAGTTGTAATAACTAGACAGATGTTTATAACTGTCTAGTATGTGATGTGTATCTGTGTAACTCTGATAAGTGTTGTATACTATGTAATAGTTTATGTTATTAATATAATTTATTCGTTCCGCTGTGTGAGATTTTGTTGTTGTTTCTTTTCTCTTCTCTTCTTTTCTCTTTCTATCCCTTTCTTTCTTCAAACGATGCGACTTTCTGGGCTATGGAAGTCGGGTTGTTTCATTAAAATAGAAAGAACTCTCATTATCTATCTTGCCTCCTGCACGTCTCCTAAAGCCTATTCGTCTAAAGAGGTACCTGAAAACTTCAACTCTCAAACTACTCAAAATCAATTGAGCACCCGAGAGTTTAAGGGGAAAACATAAAATTTGAGTCGGACATAAAGCCTAGTATAAATAATAATCTACCATCTCAAACCATACAGATATCTAGTAAAACCATACCGCTTAGCGGAATGGCGTTTCCCCTTACTAATATCTTCCAAAATTTTATAATAACCATATATTGTGCTCCTACATCCACAATAGTTAAAAAACATAACAATTCAAAATACTATGATGATATGCAAACAAGTAAATCAATTCTTGATTTCCCATCCACATTCATTCTGACTATCTATCTTAGTTACAGTTTCGAAGATCACTATTAACCTAATAGTTTTCTTAAGATGACTAATAACATGTTTAAAGCTTAAGGACTCCCTGTTTGGTCTCATAATTTTCATGAGATCACCAAGAACCTATTGGATCCTGCCAATAACTTCATTGTTTATGGGTTCTCCCTGAACCTATTGGTATCTCCAATAACTTCCCTCATATCCTAGTTTTCATGGGTTGAGTGGAAACCTATTGACTTCTGTAAATAACTTAATCCAGATATAATTTTCATGGGTTCACTACAAACCTATTGGCCCCTAACAATAACTCTTTCTAATCATAGTTTTCATGGGTTTACTATGAAACTATTGGTCCGTGCCAATAACTATTCCTAAACATAGTTCTTATGGGTTTACTATAAACCTGTCTATTTGACAAATTCCTTAATCAGCATTTAAGCATCCTACTTTCTAGTCTATCTGACCTCCTTGATGCAATTCTACTCATTCAGGAGTTAACTCAATTTATATTCACTATAGGGTAAACCTAGTAGGTTATTCTGCTCTTTTTCCCCAAAATACAATTATGGGTCCATATTAAAGTGAATATGTATATTAGAAGAAGAAAACATAATACATAATAAAGCCAACATCTATGGTTCAATATCATTGAAATCATTTTTATATGAAACATGGTTAATCCTTTTAACCAATTATTTTACCAAGGAAAGCTTCTTTAAAACTTCATACTCAAAAGTCATTTTAAAACTCCTTTACTTTTGCTATGGGTTTTCATTAAAAATGAGTTTGGGTTCTTCGTTTTGAAAACTAAGGCTTTTGAAACCTTAAACCTTTACTTTCGAAACCCTTGGACAACCTCCTTCGAAGGCATTCAAATCTTCTTTTCAAAATACTAAGCATATGCCTTTCGATAAAACTTTAAATCATCTCTTACGAAACCCTCAAAACATACCTTTTGGAAGTATTAAAGCATTATTTATTAACCCTTAGAAGCATAGTTTTAAAACCATTGAAAGCACCCCTTTCGAAACCATTAAAAGCACCCATTTCAAAACCATTATCTTTAAAAATATCTTTTGGGTCAAGGTGAATATAAACAAAAGTACCCCTTTCAAAATCGTTATTCTTCATATAAAAGAGTTTGGGGAAAAACTGATGGCTTCAAAACAATCCTTTTGAAAGCATTTATCATCTAAGTAAAACATTTAAAGGTTAGCTTCGAAACCCCTTTCAAAGCCATTGCCTTCGAAACCATTAACCCTTTCGAAAGCTTTAGGAAGTAGCTTAGTACATTTAGAAAACAAAAGCTACCTTTTGAACCAGTTGATGACTTCAATCCAGTCGAAAGGTACAGGGTCGACAGCAGGGTTTCGATTGTGTTTAATCTACCCTTTCAAAAGCATTGATTTAAAAACAAAGTAACTCATTCGAAAGTTACACTTTGAACAAAAAGGCGGCAACTCTTCGAAAGCTATTTAAAAGTCCCTTTCGAAAGCATTCATTAAAACAAGGCAAGCATATTTCTTTGGATAATAAAACAAAGACCTTTGAAAGCTAACTGGTTTTGACCCTTTCGAAAGCATGATTTCAACTCCATAATTGCCGCCTTTCCCCAATCCACTACGTACCAACGTATTGACACATTGTGTATTGGTTTCGACTTAGTTGGTTTGAGGCGAAAGTATAGGGTTGAAATGTACCTCTGAAAGAGGTGAAACATAAGTTCTGAGCAAAGACTGTTTTAATGCTTTTTTAAGTAATTGCTTTTTAACTAACCTGACTATTTGTAACATTTAATTGGTTGCCATAAACTTCTCAAATTCTTTCCTAAAAACTGCTGCAACTATTTCAGATCTAAAAATGATTTAGCAAATAAGCCCTTCCATTAAGCAAAACCATTAGATTATTTAAGTCCTTCATCTAAAATAATTTAATTTTCATAGTAAATTACTTAGGAAAAATCTCCAAAAATCACAGAAATTCACTTTTAATATGTTATCTAACATATATAAATTTCAGACCTAAATTCTTCATATTATAGCCAAAATTAATTTCTAACCCAATTATTAATATCTTCATTTGAGAATTCATAATAAATTTTCCATAACTTGGAAAATTATATAAATTAAAATCCATCCCCAAAATAATGTTTTGCATAACATATAATTTCCTCATGCCAATTCGAAATTCAAAAAACATGATTTTTAGACTAAAATCGAATTAAACCATTATAAACAATCTTGTTTGAATCTAACATATCACAAAATCTATGCATATCATCATTAAAATCATCACACATGGTTTAAACATAAAACCCGAAATCAAATGATCATAGAAAAAAGAGAAGTTTTTTATTATTATTTACTTTGATTAGGATAGGGAACTTGAGATTTGATTCTTTGATTAATTCCCCTTTCTTAATACCTTAGCTTTAATTTGATTTTTCTCCTTTTCTTCCCTAGGTAATGGTCGACTTGCTTCTCTTCTTTTCTTACATTTTTTTCATTTTGTAAAAATAAATGTGAAATGAAAATAGTACCATGAGTATATGGGTTAAGGGATTATGGTGTGGCAATTCCAATATTACCCTCACATTAATTGCTCTCCTAATTAACATACAAAACTATTCATAAACCCATTCTTTAATTTATTAATTAAGCTCAACCTCTATTTTAAATTTACAAATCTCAATCCTCTTATCACTATAATATTTACATTATTCTATTTAATTTATCCAATTAAATCTCTTGAATATTGTTATTAAAAAGTAAGGGTGTTACAAAAAGGTTTAATAAAACCATATGAATCACCTTGGTCATGTACTGCATTTTATGTAAATAAACATAGTGAATAAGAAAGAGGGGTACCTAGATTAGTAATAAATTACAAACCTCTTAATAAGATTATGAAATGGATTAGGCATCCAATTCCTAATAAAAAGGATTTATTGGATAGGCTACACGATTCCATCATATTTTCTAAGTTTGATTTAAAATCTGGCTATTGGTAGATCCAGATTGCAAAATTTGACCAATACAAACAACTTTTAATGTACCAATTGGACATTATGAATAGGTCATAAAGCCTTTTGGTTTAAAAAATGCTCGCTCAGAATTTTAGAAAATAATGAACAAATTTTTGTTCTATATAGTGAATTTATTATAGTTTATATTGATGATATTCTAGTATTTTCTAAAGATATTGAAACACATTTTAAACACCTTGATAACTTTCAAAAAATCATTATTCAAAGTGGCTTAGTAATATCTAGAGCAAAAATGTCTTTATTTCAAGAAAATGTGAGATTTTTGGCCATAATTTTGAAAAAGGAAAAATAATTCCTACAGATAGAAGTATAGAATTTGCCTCAAAATTTCCTAATATAATAACTAATAAAACATAGTTACAAAGGATTTGGGTAGCTTAAATTTTATATCCTCTTATTATATTAATTTAGCTATAGATGCTTTTATCTTATATGATGGACTAAAAAAGAATTTAGGTCCATGGACAGAACAACTACTCAAGCTGTTAAAATAATAAAAGAAAAGGTAAAAGAATTTGCCTTGTTTAATGCTTTCAATTCCAAATTGGGAAAGATAATTGAGACAGATGCATTAAATATAGGATTTGGTGGAATTTTAAAACAAATATGTCCAAAAACAAAACAAGAATATCTTGTTAGATTTTACTTAGGTAAATGGACTAATAGTCAAAAGAACTATGCAACCATAGCCAAGGAAATTCTTGCTATAGTTAAATGTGTTTTAAAATTTCAAGGTGATTTATATAATCAAAATTTATTATAAAAACTGATTGTAATTAGCTAAATATATGTTTAATGAAGATTTAAACATGATGTACCAAAACAAATGTTTGCTAGATGGCAAATTCACCCAGCACCTTTTGAATTTGAAATCCTTTATAAAAAAGGTGAAGAAAACAGTCTTCCTGATTTTTTAACTCGTGAATTTTTGCAGGACAATGATCCCCAAAGAAAGGGGTAATTCCGCCAACAGAGGAATGGGTAAAGGAAATATCCTCCTGACCCATTATGGCAATAAAAAACTATTTGTTGAAAATTTGTCAGCCGCTTCAGGAATAATAATCCTAATGATCCTTTATTCAAGGAAATTTTAGAATTTAAGAAAAAACAAAGGGCTAATAGCCAATCTGGTGTTCGTCATCATATGCTAGCACAACTAGCAATGAAGAAGCTAAAGAAAATATAACCACTTATGTAGAAAATCCATATAAAGGAATCATACTTCTCTTAGGATTTGATGATATAAAAAAGAAGAATGATCCCTAGAATCTACTATAAAGATATCTTGATACTTCATCATTTAATGTCACGGCATATAAGCAAAGGGGCATATTATGAGGAAATAATAAAAGTTTTTGAGAACTGTGAAAAAACCGGTTTTAATGCAGGCGGCTCGAATGTTTATAGTTTTCAGTGAAATAATTATTAGAGGCTATTAATGCCTGAAGAATGAGGGTTGTCTGCCCTTAAAGAAAAAAAAATGTTTTACCTGATAAGAAGATTTCTATTAGGTATAACTATAGGGACTATGTAGAAGCACTACATAAAGTACTTCTCTATGAAAATAATACACCGAAACATTCATGGTTTATAAAAATTTGCGGGGAAGTTTATAAACGACCAATACCAAATTGGTTTATGGACTGGTGGACAAAATATGGACCCTCACTTGATATTATTTTAGAAAAATTTAAAGAATTATATTCAGACTGGATTGATGTTTCACCAAGATTTAGTAATCTTGAACAATATTTAACGATATCAGGAGCAGGCCCACAATATCTCTTTATTGAAATTTTCATTCTTTAGAATTGGAAATGGAAACCGAAAATAGGATATACCAATAGTAAATGTTTCTTTACAAAATTTTGGAACAAATTAACCAGAATTGACAACATATAGGTCAGATATTTAGCCAAGAAATGATATCAGAAATAAGCATAAGGTAAAATTCTATAGGGAACAAGAATTTGTAATTTAGCATAAAGAAGCTCCAAGCCCGTTCAAACATTTTATCAGAAAATTGAAGATGCAAGTCACTAAAGAAGATATTATTTATGCCTATATTGCATAAATAAAGAAAGATTTAATAAAAAATATTGGTAAGAAAGATGCAAATTCAGACAAATCAATGGCTTGGTCAAAAGCTAAAGATATAATTAAGGAGATCAATTTTCAGACCTAAATAATGAAGATTTTGCGGAGATATTCAGCAAGTTGGAAAAAGAGGCACACATATGGGAAAGGACAAAAGTAAAATAATTCTAGATTAATAATTGTTTAGTGATCTGGCAAATTTGATAAAACTTCAAACTTTAGAAGATAAACTTCTTTTGAAAAAGGAAAAAATACCTAACACACTACCTGATAAAAAAGGACAAGATGTTGTGTATCCATCTTTATTTGACTCCCTGTCTAGCAAATTTCGAGGACGAAATTTTCTTAAGGGGGGAATCTGTAACGATCCCGATTTTTGAGTCATATTTAAATTGATAATTAATATAAATTGTGGATTTAATTGTGAATTAATTGAGAATTAATTTGAATATTTGGGAATAAATATAGTTAGTAAAAAAATACAAAGGCTTTGATATGAATATATCTTTTGAAAGTATAAGTATAAAATATCTTTTGAAATTAAATAAGATTTGTATATATTTAAAAACATAGAAATATGATTCACAAATTATAAAATGAGAGGGTTTAAAACAAGATCTATAAATAAAAATAAAGTAAGGATTTCAACATAAAAATACAAATTAGGACATTTGTAAAAGAAATAGATATATAGAATTACAAGTGTTAGCAAATAATACAAGTGGCTTTAATTTTTCTCAATTTGAATTAAAATTTTATAAAAATATATCTAAAGAAAGAAACAAGGTTTCTCAATGTTCATTTTCAGTCTAAACATCTTAAACCAGGAAATAAATTAAAGCAACCAAATTCAAAGCCTGGAAATCAAATGAAAGTTCAAACCTGAGAATCAGCGTAAATAAAAAAAATCAAACAACAATAGTTTTCAAGCCTTCAAAATCAAACAACAAGCTTCTATTCAACCTGAGCAAGCAAAAATTGTTCCAGGTTCCAAAAGCAAAGGAACTGATCAAATTCAAGATCAAAGTAAGTAATCATTTAAAACTTGAAGCTATGCAAAGGAAAATCAAAAGCCTGAAAGCAATTTAACAAAATCAGAGCAAGTTCCAGCTTTCAATTTTTAAAACTCAAAATCAGATTAACATCAAATTACAAGTTCAAGTCCAGATAAGTTCCAGGTCTCTGTTCTTTTCAGGTGAGCAAAACAACCTTATAATTTCTTAAAGCTTGATATATCTGATTTGCATGTGATGATCTTTGAAGTATGTTATGAATTATAATGTGCATGTTGTTTAAAAATGATTATATATGTGTGTGTGTGTGTGTGTGTGTGTTAATATATGTGTATATGTCTGGGAAAAGGCAAAAAACATGCCTCTGTTCATTCATTACAGGGTTTAAAACCTGTTTAAAATTTCAAATTCTCTCTCTCTAGCTTCTTATAGCTCATGATATCTGAACATAATAAGCTTGAATGAACAAGATCAAAATTTTAAAAATATTTTAAGTAAAGTTTGAAAATAGTTTATACTGGAAAGAAGATAAAACAATGAGGCTTAAATATATGTTAAAATTCGAGTATCGAAGTTTATTGATTCACTTACATCATAGGGTTCAATTTGGAAAACCATGATTTTTAAAAAAAAATTCAAGATTTTTAGATTCGTATATATTGGGTATTTTCGTGATGAACAGAAAATATGTTTAGATCTAATTCTGGCAAAGCAAGTGTTAATAGTGGTCGGGATTTGGTCAGAAGAGGGTTCGATGGAGGTGAAGCTCGGGAATAATGCATGGTGAAATTCTCGATCACCATGGTGAAGTATAGAAGGTGATGTAGGGTTTAAAAGCAAGTTTTAATAGACGTTGTTCTCAAGTCGATTTCGTCGTCGTTGAGGCAATTCAGGTCATCGGACCTGGGGGAACTGGAGGAGGAGGCTCTGGAGAATGTCTGGTCGGGATGGCATGGATGATGATGACTGGGATCGTCGGCGAGAGGGTGTTTTTGTTGACTGTGTTGGTTCCAAGAAGAAGTAGATGAGCTCGATTTTGATCGATGACGAGATTGAGTGACCTGGGTGCACGTGGCGATGGAGGAGAGCATCGTCATCTTACTGGTGATCAGAACAATGGACGGAGGCGGCCAGGCCTCATGTGCACGTACATGCGTGTCACTTGTGTCTGGGTTGTTTTGTTGGGTTGGGAAAGAAGGAGGAAGCTCGGGGACGTGCTCGAGAAAACGAAGGTTGGACTCGAAGGAAATTAGGAAATAATGTTTGCTCGAGGAAAAGATTGAAGTGGCTCGGGTAAATTAGATTTTGGCTCGGGTCTTTGGAAAATGTGTATTAAAACAGTTTTAAAAAAAAATTGACACAAGATCAAGTTTAAAACAATTCTTAACAAATTCTTTTATAATAACTATTTTGGTTTAAGTTGGGATTGATTAAAGGTTTTAAAGTAAATTATTTTGAATTAAGTAAGAATTAATTATTTAATTATGTTACCTTTTATTAATGTCTTAAGTATTTAAAACAAATTTAAAAAAAAGAAGTAATTAAGGAGTTAAATTAAGAAGATAAAGATATTTTGAATTGTTCCTTAACTTAAGAGTTTAAGCTAATTTATTTGATTATTAAATGAATATTTTTAATGATAGTTGAGTGATTAATTAAGATAAAATGTTGTATCTTTTAATTAATTAAGGTTTTAAGTAATTAATGATTTATTAATAAAAGTAATTAAAGGATAATTAATTACTTAGAGGTTAATTACTTAACAAAAGTAATCAAGGATAATTAATTAATTAATTAGATTAATTAAAGGTTAATTAATTAATTAATGATTAAAGGTGGATTAAATTATAATTACTTAATGTAATTAAGGTTTAATTAATTATGTAATTAACTTAAGGTTAATTGATTGATGTGATTAATTAAGGGATAATTAATTAATTAAGGATAATTAATTAAGATGGATGATTAAAGTTGATTAATTAATTTCATTAATTAATAATGGTTTTGTAATTAATATTAAGTTAAGCAGGATTGAGTAATTAATTCATAAGTAATTAATTTGGAAATTAAATTGAATTAATTAGAGATTAAACAACTAATTAATCTTGCTTAGAGATGATTGTTGTATTGAATGCTTGAATTGTTGAATATCTCTGGTATGTGATTATGATACTTTTTGACATGAATTGGTTTGTTCTGAGTAGTGACATCTGTGATATATTGCTATGTGATTGTGAACTTCTGAATTGAAATAAAATTGTTGGCTTTTAAAATGGCATTTGAATTTCGATGTGACCGGGGGTCGGATTCCAAATGGTTATCCGAAAACCACATCGAATCTTAATGGTGGATCTTTTGTTTAAAAGATTATAAATGAAAATTTTGTTATGACTTATGTATCCACGTGTTTTTGAATAAGCGCTCATTATTCGGTTATGCCAGGAGAGGACATTAAGTCATAAAACCCATTTCGAATAGTGATACGACGAAATGGGATTGCATTTAAAGACGGTGGAGAAGACCGGGTATTTTCGAGAATGAAAGGATTACCTTTCGATTGTTTCTGCACTGAGTCGTGCCGGTATAGAGATCTCCATATGTGATGGGGAGTCCGATCGGGATTGTGAATACCCGGATTTGCAAGGGCTTCTTTTGAAGTGCCTTCGGTTCCATTCAGATCCAGGATGGACTTGTATGGATGTATGTCTGACATTACACCTTGAGATATAAAGCTGATTTCTATCAAATACATTTCTGTTTGGTGGCGGAGAATTTATTCTTTTAGCTTAACACCCTTCTCTGAGACGTACGAGCTCAGAGGTTATGTAGTTGATGGTTACTAGTGATATATTTCCAATTTGGTAATGTGGCATGATTGGTTGATCGAAGCATGGCTTTTGTGAAAAGCGTAGCTTTGTGGGAAGAGACTTCATCGAACCTCACACCTCGGAAATGGTCGAAACAGGAAGGATGCGGCAAGGTTGTTTGGGGGTAGCGCCCTCAGGGTATATACATTTCCTTCTGGATAAAAAGTGGTATTCTGGTATGGAGCCCAGATATTTCTCTTATGTGGTTGTTGGTGATAGAGGTACCTCGATAAAGGTTGGTTACGACTGGGGATGGCATACTCCTGTATGGAGTTATCTAGTTACAGCTTCATTGCACCAGAAGCGTGAGGTAACTCGGCCTTGTTTTGGCAGAGAGCTGGTTAAGTTCTCGGGGCGTCCCTCCAGAGGCGTTCCCATTTGGAAAGGAAGTTCCTTAGCCTGATCATTTGTTGGAAATCCAAACAAAACAATACGAGCTTTGTACGGTTTTAGTTGTATAACCTGCCATTTACTTATGGTGGTGACCCGCCGTTTAAGTGATAGCTATAGTAGGCATACTACGAAATGTGTATGCTGGCTAAGATTAATATTATATTTTCGGAATGTTTTCTACACTATGCACTAATAATAATATCAAAAGGAATTTTGCGTATCAAGCACGTTTGACTGCTATAAGGAGAAATCTCCCCCAAGTGTGCAATTGCATTGTGTGTGTGCCGGGAGGCCTTATGGTAGTTTCATTTTCCAAAAAGCATAGTGGATTTCTTTTTATTGCTTTTGTTAAATCAAAATGTTTTCGTTTGCTCACACCAGTCCCCGACTGACCTGGAGTTTATTATTCCCTTTCTAAACTCTGGGTGCCCATAATTTTTCACACGGGCAGCCTAGAGTCAGGTATCAGCTAGTTCAGATAGTCTTTGGATCTAGAAGTCTTTGGATTTGGAAGTTACCGAGTTTGCTTAAGTTCAGCGTGATTGGGGGTTCGAGCTATCTTTGGTTTGGAGCTTTGGATATGAAGATACAGTTGTTGGATTCTATCTCTCTCTTGAAGACTATATTGAAGTTATCTTTCTTTTGGAGCTATGTCTATGGTCGTCAAGCTAGACTATCACATTGCTGTTGTGTTCCGTTTGTTGTGTTGTTCCGCCTTGGTGTTGTATTTTATATTGGCTCTAATATTGTTGGCATCTGTTGTATCATATTGTATCAGATATTGTATCCATTGTTGTATATCAATGACATTCATTTCTGTTTTCCGCTATATTGTTATTACTTAATGTGTTATAAGCTCCGACGATACGGTTTTCGAGCGTCGAATTCCGGGTCGTCATAGAAATTATTTGTTAGATCAACACTTGACTTGTAAAATGTCCTCATATTTGTTTTGGTATTTTCAGTTTAATATGTAAGATCCTAAAGACACTGTAGCAAAATTTGTATTGTAGTAGTATGCTAAAACAACCTTTTACTAAATAAGTTGTCTAAGTGTATGATAAGTGTGTAATGTTTTTTGGCTAAATAAATTGTCTTAATGTACACATATGAACACATTAATTATATTATAATATTAATTATTAAAGATTATTATCATAAATTATTTATCAATAATCTTTCGCTATAGTAGATTATAAATTATTAGCTATATAAGTTATCGTTTATGAATTATTAACTATAGATTTTCATTTATAAATGATTAATTATCAAATATTAGTTATTAACTATATTTTACTCGTTATTAATTATTATAATATTTTAAAAAAATGTGAATATACTCAGAAAATAATGCTAAATAAGTTGTATAAATAAATATTTACAACGGTCAAAACTAATAAGTTGTTATAGATCTCTGTTAAGTGACTAAAACAAACAGTCGTTAAAAATATGTTTATTACGACTATCAAGAAAAACCAGTTGTTAAAAACCTTTATTGCAACTGTCATCTTGTGAACGTTGTAAATAAATAGTTATAGTAGGCCATTTTCCTGTAATGTATGCCCCTATTGCTTGAAATTTTTGTAGTCTGAACATACAATGTTGTTTTCTTTTTAAGTGGCAATGAACTAGAACAAATTTATCCATACTCAAGTATGTTATCTAGACAATAAGTGTTGTACCACATTAATTAAATTTGCAAATAGGATATATTTAAAAAATTATTATAAAATCTATTTTGTATATATATTTAAAAGAATATCAATTATATATAATATTTAAACCTTTATAAAATAATTTTTAATTATATATAATATTTGAAAATCAATATTTAATAAAACCATATATATTTCCTTTTTTTAAATCATGGAAATCATTTGAAAATATAGATATATAGACCAACGGTGTCTGTATATAATTTCTATTCTATGGTCAAATGATACAGATATTTATCATTTCAATCTACAATTTAAAATCTACGTGTATATATCTTTTCAACCCGTAATCCCAAATTCAATTCAATTGAAAATCGCTTGAGTTTATCAATTCAACCCATAACGATTTCCTCCTATTCTACAAGATCGTTCGGGTATGTATCATTTCAACCCATAGGGAAGTCTATTCTAACAGGGAACTTGCAGTGTGAGAACAGTTATGAATATAATACAACATATCAATAACGGGCATATATCATCAATAACAGATAAAATATAAATAACATATCATGGCGTCAGATGTCACAGGTGAACAGTTGCAGATACTGGCATATATATAGAAATTAAATAACTAACAGCAGCATATTTCAATCGTCGTTTCAATTGAAATCAAATTTAATAAATATAAGAACGTTAATCGTGAGTCATTGCTCACCTTTCGAGGCTAAAGATGAACGGGGATGAGATGAGTTACTAATCCAAGCATGAATTCTAAAGCAAAGCAAAATTGACACGAATTCAATGAATAGAGCTGATAGATAAGGAATTGATGAGAACAGATATATATAAAATTTAAAGTCTAATATTAACTCATAAAAATAAAATCTTTATTATATATTTTCAAAATCAATATTTAACTAACAAACATTCTAAACAAAAATCTTTATAGCATATTTGGAAAAAACAAATATTTACAAAAATCCAAATATATATCATTTCTCTAAATAAATACTTAATACATAAATAAGCTTATATATGTAAACTACAAAATCACAATATATCACAATTAAAAATCAAAAATAAATTATACTCAATACATATAAACTATCACTTACTTTGAAACACATACATAAATAAAGAAAATCAATATATATATATATATATATCTATGCAGACCATAACAAGTATGCAGACCCTTCATATGCAAACAAAATATATATATCTGGGCCAAACATATATGCATGCTAAAACATGCAGATTTTTATATACATAACAACATATATTTATAATAATTCTCTATATTTATCGAAGGTCGAACTCATGTAACTAATGTAAACTAAAATATAGAGTAATATATATGTTATATAAAATGGTATCTATTATGAACTCAACATAACTTACTTTAATAAAATATACATATATATAAACATACAGAACTTACATTATAAACTAAATAGATCAAAATATACAAACTAATATTCAGGCAGATATATAACCCGTATATATATATATAATAGAGGGTTGGAAAGCACACTAGTTCAGCAAAGCAGTCTATTAAAATATGAGCTAATTAATATACATGTAAACCAATACATTATAAACATCGTATGTAAACAATATGTATTATAAAATTTCCATAAACTTACATATTATATTATGTACCAATTACTATATTATAAAATAATATATAACACATATATATATACATACTATCATAACTTAAAAAAAACACAAATAAACTATACAACCGAAACCACCCTTCAAATATATACACAGATCTACATATATAAAATAAAATAATAAAATAAATATACAATGCAGGCCGACAAATATGTATAAATATATATACAAATACAATACTATAACCTTATGTGACGCCCCACCTCTATACCCACGCTAACCAAGAACACTACGATGTAGTGCTGTCAATTAGCGCGGAGAATAAGGCTGTGGAGGAGCGACCATCCATGTAACTTCTTTGTGCGAGCACTGATACGTCAGATAGAATAGAATGCATATCTTTTAAGGAGGAAATCCGACATACCGATACAAACACAAAGCTATCACACGGTGGCTATATATAATCTTCGGAAAACAAACATAGAAATAATCATAACATAAATCAGTCACAGACATCCATATCACAAAGGCGGAAGAAGATATGAATAAATATATAACACATGAAAGTGTACATCAGAGTAGTGGTCAGAAAGATCCACGATAATACAAAAGAATAGCATCACGTGCTATACAAAAGAATAAGTACACAACATAGGGTCTATATCTCAAAGGTGTACATCCAAAAACTACAAATCTATGTAGTTAGCCAAAAGTCAGAAATATCCTGAAGAGAAGTCAAGCAGAAGCACCTGTAACATCTCGGTCTGACCCGAGTATTATTTATAAGAAAATAATAAACGGATCAGTCTAACTATAAATATCAGATGATATGGTATAAAGTAAATGGCATGACATGAACATGAAATAACTATTATGACATACTACTATAAGTATGTAAATGATAATCAACAAAAGATTAATCAATATCACAAGAATCTTCTCAAAGATAAGGTAGGGTATCATACCCTAAACTTGTATTCATAACAAGTCAATAACACATGAATTCACCAATGCACAAAAACTGATATCATATCAATGAAAATCATGAAAATTGGTGAAGCACAAAATTCCAGAAATCATCATCAGAAATCCAGAAAACACATAAAAAAAAGGGGGGAGGCCTAACACATGAATGGGAGCATGAAAACTCACCTACGCGTAAACACATGACGAGAAGCTATCTCATGGAAGCTATCCATTAAATTTTCACACAGGAATGGCCCGAAGACCGTAGGGTGCTACCCTAGAAATGTGATGGCGAAACATCACATGATCGGGGTATAGTCTCCCACGTAGACAAAGAGACATCGCTCAATCGCTAGTCTAAATCACAAAAATGATCGTCATGATCATAAGGAAGTGTCAATCACACCAAGCTAGTAAATATATGAGTTTAGCTTCATGTCCCATAACCACTTGCTTAACTTAAATATTTACGAACAAGCTGTAAATCTTCACTAGGAAATTGTCACAAAAAGGGTTCAATCGAACAAGTCCAAGAGCTAACCGACGAAGTGAACGCAAGCGTTTCATACCACCCGTTTTACTAAGTCGTTTAAGTCGATTTCTCATTCGAGTGAAGTAAAGGCTTGTATATACTAGTAGATTGAAAATCGGTTTGAGAAAACGAACTTTTGATATTTAAAATAGTGTTGAAATCGCTTTGATGAAAGAGTTTTGATATTTACTATTAGTATTGAAACCTTCATATATCTTTAAAGTGACAAGTCGTAAAACGATGGTAGAAACAAATCAATTCACGTTCAAAGACGTGAGTAAAGTCCAAAGAAGTCAGTCCCAAAACCATCAAAGTAGAAATTCTGACAAATGTTTTTCAGATGAGATTGCCTACGCTGAGTAATACGGGGTTCGACCTAAGTTTAAAAAGGCGGGCGACTTAGTGAAGACAAGCGACCTAAGTTTAAAAAGGCGGGCGACTTAACAAAGTGGCCGATAATAAATGATAACAACAAAAAGGGAATCAACCCGACTTGATTAGAGTTGGATATTCAAGCTAAAAAGGCAAATAGGCAAAACACAGCAGATTCAGACGTCTGAGGTCAAGAATTCAGACGTCTGAATCTGGAAAATAAACTATTTTCCAGAACAGAATTCAGACGTCTGAATCCTAGATTTCAGACGTCTGAAATAGGCACTTTTTAGCCTATTCCTTTTCTGGTCCAAAACGAACCAATTCAGACGTCTGAAATTTCGATTCAGACGTCTGAATGCTGGGAGAAGAAAATTCCCAGTATTCCATTCAGACGTCTGAACCATACGTTCAGACGGCTGAAACTGTTATTCAGGGCATTCCCTGAACCTAGGCCAAAAAATGGCCAAACGACATCGATAACGATCGGTCGAGCAACAACGACTCAAGAATTGCACAAGGATAAGTGTTAGGAATTCATGCCTAACAATCGAAGATAATTATTGACTTAGATGTGAGATAAAAATCTCACCTTTTCACAAAATCAATGAAGAAGAAGCTATAGAGCAATGGCAAGAACAATCTCTTCAATTCCAACCCAACAAGCTTGAAACTAAGCTTAAAAGAGAATCATTTTCAAAATTAGGTTTAGGAAATTTCTGAAATTGAATGGAGAAGGAGTTGGAGAAGATGAAGGGAAGGCTTACCAAAGCTTCTTCTTGAATTTGGAGGTAGGAGCTTGAATTTGCAATGGAACTAGGGCTTAGGAATTTCCATTTCCAATCTTTTCCCCCATTATTCTCTTGAGCTTAAGAGAGTTAGGAAATGAGGAATGAATGAAGAGAAGAGGAGAGGGGCTTGGTTTGATATAACCAGAATTGGGCAAATGGGCTAAACCAAACACAAAGTCCAAAGTGAAAAAGTAGCGAAATTCGACTTACTCCAAACATATCAAAGATTATACTCGAAAAGATCGCAAACGGCATTTTGAACTCAATGGAAGTGGTCCCGAGTCCTAATTCGACTGTTTGCAAAAAGTAGCTTTTCGGACTAAAATCCGACTAACGATGAAATATTTAAATAAAATATTTAAATATAAAATCGACAAATATGCGGGTTGTTACACCTTATATATAAATTAAAACAACAACATATATAACTAACCTGACATGCATATAACTAATATATGTAAAACTGTAACTAATATATTTAAACTACAGACCTTATATAAACCTATATATAAACATGAATTTTACAGATCTTACATTTATAAATCAGGTTTATATACAGTCACAACAACCTGTATTATATATCAAACATATATATAGATCATGTATTTATATATAAACCTGTATATGTTTATATACAGTAAACATATATATATATATATGACACATGCATGTATTTTATACGAAACCATCCTATTATATATCACAACAACCAGGTTTTTTTTATACAACATATATAAATTTATAAACATTATATATAAACTGATATAACACACACACACACACTCACCTACCTAAATGCAGTAGAGGAGAAAAGGGGAGGCCGAACAACTTGAAGGTGGTTGAGTTGCATGGAAGAGAAGGGTTAGAGGAGGGAGAAGCCTGGTTCTTGGCCTGGGTGGAGTTGCGTGGATAAGTAGAAGGTGGATAGCTAGAGGGGAAGAGGAGAGGCTCGAGAAGTGGCTGCTGTGCTTGCGCGCCAGGGTGGAGGGTGCGCGCTGCTGGGCCGAGGGGAGGAGGGAAAAGTGGATATGGTTGTGGTGGTGGGATTTTGCGTGCGGTTGTGGTGTGGATGATGCGGCTGCTGCTAGTGTTCAGGGGGACGGGTAGAGGTAGGTGGCTAGGCGAGGCAGAAAGGTGGAGGCCATGTCGATGAAATTAGATACGAAGGTGGAATGAAGAGGAACAAGCAACGGTTTAACATACGTATTATAATTCTTTTTTTTCTTTCAGAAGTGAAACAACAGAAAAAGAAACGAATCGAAAGAAAATAAACATTGGAACCAATAAATATTGAATTGGTAGGAGTGTTAAAGGCTAGAATTGAATGGTTGGGAATAATAATGGCTGAAGACTGTTGATTTCTCATGGATAACTGAAAAGTCAAAAGTCCAAAAGTGTTTTAAAAACGGGTACCATTACGAGAATCGTTTTATTGATTTCGCTCAATACCGGAAGCCGAAACACAAGGATGAATATACTTCAGAGATTTGCACGATAATACGATCAAAATGGTACATAGATATTAGTGATACGATCATCTTATCAAAAGTCGATATCGGTACCAAGATGCTACATATTTGCCAAAAATAAGATAAACAGGGCAACAACAGTCAAAATTTGGAGAGACAAAATATGACGTTTCGCTTAGAAGATGATTTACAAATTTATTGTATAAAAATATTCAGGTTGGGAAAACATTTTATTATCATCAATTATTAATTGATTTGAATCGAAATAAAATTACACAAGAAAATAAACTTCAATATTATCAGATTAAAATTTACCATTTGCTATGTTTAAATAGACGTAATCCAAATATCAAATTTTATTTCAAATTCAATTATTTAAAAATTCACAAAATTTCAATCAAATATATTATTAAAACAATTAAAATTTATGGGTCGTTACACTCTCCCCCACTCAAAAATTTCCGTCCCCGAAAAGGAAGGAGGTAGGAGAATAGAAACAACCAGAAAGAAAAATAGATTTGAAAAACAAATTAAACAATTAATTTAAAACCATATAGATTCTAATTTAAATAAATTAATTTTTAACAATTTGCTTTAATCCATTTTATTAAATCAATAAATAGTCATTAAATTCAAATTTGTTAGTTCAAGCTACCAATTCAAATCATAAATTTTCATTTAGTTTTTAAATTGATTTCCATTCAATTATTTCAAGATTTAAATATTTATTCAAAAAATTTGGCTTCATTTATAATTGAAATCATCTTTTAACATAAAATTTAAGAATTATATTTTCGATTAACTTCAAACAATTTAGAGATAAATATATATATATATATATATTATGTCAAATCAAATCTATAAATATATACCTATATTATAAATCAAGTCATACTTAAGAAATTTAAAACAATTCATTTTTTTCTCAAAACAAAAGTGTATCTAAGCTGGCTCCCTTAGCCCATTGCTTTTCATTAAAAAAAATTGTATCTAAGCTACTAATGGTCTCTCCACTGCGAAACTCGAAAATGAATTTCGATGGTGCTGCAGTCATCACCGAAATTATTTTCCAGCGATAAAATAGGAGAGTACTGATTTAAAACTTTTAAAATTCATTGAAGACCATTTCTATTCAAAAATACTTTAAATAATATACATTTAAAAACTTTGAAACCAAAGTTTGGAATCACCGGAAATTTAAATTCTCAAATTCTTAATTTAAATTCATTTGAGTTCCAAATCAATTTATAAACCATGTTTATATTTTCATTTATTTATAATGTGACAATAGTCAATGGTTTACAGAATAATAAATGAAAATCAAATATTATCATTTCTCTTAACTAATTCATTTAACTTTTTAATTTTAGAAAAATTTATACTTATATATATATATATAATCATACAAAATTATCCGTTTACCATTTTTGAAAATGATATTGTGTCAGTTTGCTCTGTTTAAGTATTTTGGAATTCCTATCGATAGCGTTGATCAGACGAATCGATCGAAACCCCAAATCAACTTTAACAACTCAAACAACACGCTATAATATATATATATGTATATATATGTATATATATGTATATATATATTACAAATACACTCCCTCACTCGATTATACAAAATGGATTTCAAAACAAAGATAGGGATTCAAATTAAGAGGACCCTAATCAAAAGAATTCTAATTGGAAGATAAGCTCGAAATGAAGATAAGGTGATTAGATAGCAGAATAGGAAGATGGATAAACTTATATTAATCGCGGGTGGCCTTAACCAGGCTAACCGAGACTTCAAGAATAAGATCGAAGCAGAATTCTGAGGCAAATCGATATCCGATCATAAGAGAATAGAATCCTGGCATAACTAGAGCTAGTAGCATCTAAACCGACGATACAGAAATCTTCGGTGAATCGATGCCTTTGTAAAGGAGTTTCACCCCTTTACAATTCATACAGTGGAGCTATGGGATACTCCAGAATCAAAAAACACCAATAGAGAGAGAGGAAAGAATAAGTTTCAGAACGAATGGGAGAGTTCCAAAATTCAAAGGAAATTCGAATCAAAGGGGAAGAGATTCAATCTCGAATGAAAGTGATTCTGTAATTGAATTTACTCTATATGTTAAGTTTTGCCTAAAACCAGAGCTATGATACCAACTATAACATCCCGATATTTTCAACCATTCACATCCGCACATGTCGGACTTGAATTGCTCAAAATATCAGATTGTTAATTTTTATTTGGCAAAACTCAGCATATACAGTAAATAAACAAATCACAGAATCACAGACATAGAGTAATATAACAATAAGCAGCGGAAACAAATGAATAGTAGTTCATGAAGCTACTATATATATATATATATATATATATATATATATAACAGAGTTAAACAAGATACAACAGAAGTCACGAATACATAGAAGTCTCAATACAATAGTCAATAACAAAATCTGAATATATATCACTGGAGTCAACTGAATAACTGAAACCTGAATAGATAAATGAATCTACAAGCGAAGCTCCATCTCCAAAGGTGAGTCTCAAATGTTGTGACACTCAGTCTGACCCGAGCGTAAAGCGAAACACAAACACTCGAGTCAGGATTAACATTCTTATATCAATAAATCCAACTCAAGTGAAATATCAACTAAAATACAAGTAACTCAAAGGATGTTTGGGATATCCATCCTCTAAGGATCCATGGAACAATCTACTATGTAGTACAATACGCTATTATAATATGTCTATAGTAAAGTAAACTATTAAAATAGCATTAATGCGTTACCCATATCCCCCTTAACACATTTTATAGTGCCAATAGTCTATATGGTACCTGTAACGACCCACTATTTTGGACCATTCAAATCGACAATAAATCCACACATGCCGGACTTGAATAATTCAAAACAATGGAATGTTAATTTAAATTTGGCAAAACTCGGCATATACTGTAACGACCCAGAATTTTTGATAATTAAAATTCGAATATTTAATTGATTTTAAATATTAATAAATGAATTTAATAAGTCGAACAATTTATTTAAAGGATATTGGATTTAATTTGACAATTAAATCGATAATTTAATAGTTAAATTCCAGAGATAATTGAAAATTGAGTTTAAAATGATTGAAAATGATTTGTAAAATTTTATTTAATCATACTGGAGTTATAGAAAGGTCATAGAACTTTTAAAATTGAATTTGGAGTTAATCTGTGAAAATTGAATATTTTAATATTTAATTATCGACTGTAAAATATCCAATTTTCGAACAGTCTCAGAATTGGACGAGACCAGCTCCATTGGATCCGTAATAGTTAGTTATTATCGGATTTCAATTTTCGTAGCAATCGAAGTTATCGTTTGACCGTGGCAACTCGAAACGCATCGATATCCTTTTAATTTTAAATCGTCGAGTTAAAATAGTCATTTTTCAAAAAGTCTCGGATTTCGATGAAACTAGTTTCATCGGATCCGTAATGTGATATTATTGTAAGATTTCAAATTTCGTAATTTTTGGATTTACCATTTTTCCGGTACAAATTAAAACGCCTCGAAATCGATTTAAATCGGTTTAATTTAAATTGATCGTTTAATTCCATATCTTGCGCAGACGATCGAATTAGCTTCCGAAACTTGTTCCATTGCGTTCGGAACGCGGGATAAACCCTAGAAACGATAGTCACCGTGCGTAAATCGGAGTTCGGAAAAATTCGATGAATAGTAAATTGGGCAATTTTCTATAAAAGGACTTGTTATTTCACTTTTGCAAAAGAAAACTAAAACCCTAATCCTCTCAAGCTTCAGCCGCCATTCTCAAAACCTACAGCCAGAAAGCAATTTTCTTCCTCCCTTAATTTCTTCTAATCCATTCATCAATTCAAGGAGCGATCAACTGCAAAGTGGAAGAGGATCGTGAGATATACAGATCTATACGGTGATGATCATCGCTTGGTCATCGGGTTGGTCGCGTTTTGGCCGAGAATGCTTCGCGTTCAAGCACGTTTTTCTGGCCGGTGGTGGCGCTAGGGGGATGCGGTCGAGCATGGGGGGTCGAGCTCGAGATGGGCGTGCGTATGGTGGCGTGATGATCAGATTTCGAGGAGGTTTGGGGGTTGCGTGAATAGGGTTGGGAGGCGGCGTGTTGGGTATCTACGTACGTGATATTCACGTTTGGGGGAGAAGAAAGGGTAGCGGCCAGATTTCATCTCCTGGGAACGAACGGATGTGATGAAGCTGTGGGTTTGAAATTAAAAATAATTTGTAAATAAATTATAATTTATATCGTGTAATGTTTAAAATGTTGTATCTTGGTCATACGTTATCAGATTTCGATGAAACAAAGTGCGTTGGAATCGTATTTGCGAATACTACGCCATGCAACTGATTTGGAGTCGTTTGGAGCTAGTTTGAATTTCGAGTAAAATTAAACGCGCGTTTAATTTTATTCGAAATAAACGCTGGAACGGGATTTAAAATCAAGGTGAGATCTTCTCACTCAAGAATTGAAAAGTGGAATTTTCAGTTATTTATTTGATTGCTATTGGATGTGATATTAGATATAGTAGGATATATATCTATATATAGCAATATATACATATTGGCATATGTATATATTGGATTGATTGATTTCCCGCCTCGTATAGCGGATGAGACCCTATTGCGCCGTTAGTAAGCGGATTATTTTTATAAACCCATATACCGCGATAATTCTGTACTGGAGCGGAATTGGTATTGTGCTAACACCTTTGGATGCAGGGAAACAGGTTGGAGGGATCCAACTGGATTCCTCAACTGTATTTACTTATTTACAGATATTGATGTATATTCTGTTATCATATTGATATATGATATTGACTGTTGTGATGGACTAATTGGTGCTGTTGCATCATCGGATTCAAAATTTTGAAGTTTAAAAATAACGACTTTTATTTTAAAAAGGGTTTTTAAAGTGATTTTTGAAATAGGCGTTTTATTGAATTTTTGGATTGGTTTATTTCAAATAAATAAACGTCTAAAATTTTAAAGTTATAAAAGTTAAGATTTTTGGGAAATAAAATCAAAGTGTGATTTTAAAAATAAAAGTTAAGAAATTTATGAAATGGTTTAAATTGGGATTTCTAAAGCATTATAAACAGTTTATTTAAAAGATGTACAAAAATGGATGTTTATGAATTTGAAAAATTGGGATTATAAGATAAGTTTCTATAAGTGTTAAAATGAATTATAAATTGGGATTTCATAAGTTAATGGAATCTGAAAGTTTTAGATTTTGTTAAGTTTAAAAGAACGATTTCTTTTAAAATAAATGAATTATAAGTTATATTAACTTATAAATTGAATGGGTCATTAAAGAAGATGTATAAATCGAAGTTGTGATAAAATGGAAATAGAATTTATAAACGTTGTTTTTATAAATTTGAAAATAAATCAAATTTGGTTGATTTTAAATATAGAGATTATTAAGGGAATTTTATCCACGATTTTGGACAGTGGATAATTCTTGAAATAAATATGTAAAAAGGGATTGAAACTTGGTTATTGAAGTATATTCACGATTTTGGACAGTGAATATATTATTGAAAAAAAATAGGTATGGTTTTGGGAAAGTGATATTTGAAATGAAGTTAATTGTTTTAAAAGATGTTTTAAATCGTGTGAACTATCGAAATCATAGATTTCAACATTTATTGTTGAAATAGACATTTTCAAAAAATAAGGAAATGGTGGACTATAACACTGTTGTTATAGTAAATGATTTCCGAAAGGGAATGTTTTTAATGTAGTATTGGGATTTATATATCTATCTGAAAATCCGAATCCCTATACTAGTGATTTTGAGTCGTCGTAACGATGTTTTACGCAACAATCGTTTTGACTCAAATAGATGTTAAAATTTATGATTTCCTTAAAGAATGAATATATACTTAATATTGATTTAGGTATAACGAATATTTTCAAATGTTGAAAATAAATGATTTGTGAACTACTTATTATTAAATAAGTATGGAAATGCTTTTCCAATATGAAATGAACTGTTTTGAGATTTTATCTTCAAAGATAAAAATGAAATGTGGAAATTGATTAGAAATTGTTTTCAATGGTTAAGTGTGGAAATTATATATCTAGTAAAGATATTTTTGGAAAATAAATAATTTGGAAAATTATTTGGAATCTGATGATGTTGCGCATCTTTATTGATAGTTAAATAACCGACTATCAATGATTACCTTGAATATGGTGTTTGTTGTGAATTGGATGAATTTGAATGCCACACTTATTTTTGAATAATCGCTCACTATTCGGGTTAGCCGGGAAAGGACCATGGGGTCGTATAACCCACTCCGAATATGTGATACGTCGTTATGAATTGCATTCGAAGACCGGTGTTGAAGACCGGATATTTTTGAAAATGGAAGGATTACCGTCGAGTTACTCTACATCGGCTGATCTCCGGTTTAGAGGTTTTATCACCCTTAGTGACGGGAAGTCCGGACGTGATTAGAAAATTATCCGGATATGCAAGGGCTTCGTGAGAAGTGCCTTCGGTTCTATTCGATCCCGGAACAGACTTGTATGGATTGTGTGTCTGACGTTACAAATTGAGATATAAAGCTGATTTCTTTCAAATACATTTCTGTTGGTGGCGGAGAATTTATTCTCTTAGCTTAACACCCTTCTCTGAGACGTACGAGCTCAAAGGTTATGTAGTTGAAATTTATCAGCAATATACTCCCAATTTGGTAACGTGGCATACTGAGTGTTGCTGTGAAATGATCAGTGTTTGATCATTTGTGATATGATCATTTGTTTGATCTTATATCTTTGTGATCATAGGTTGATCATTTGTTTGACCCGAAGCATGGCTTTGTAGAAAGCATAGCTTTGTGGACGAGACTTCGTCGAGCCTCACACCCCGGAAATGGTCGAAACAGGAAGGATCATCAAGGTTCTAGGGAGTAGCGCCCCTTAGTGTATGTCATTCCTTCTGGATAGAGGTGGTATCATGGTATGGAGCCCAGATACTTAACCTATGTGGTTGCTGCATTATTACTTTGTGGTTTGTTGGAAATCGGGGATCCTCGGGAAGATCGGTTACGATCGGGGGATGGCATACGCGTATCAGTAGTTACCTATTTTCGCAGAGGTAACCCGGCCTTGTGTTGGCAGAGATCTAACCGTAATGTTAGGTTATTTCTCGGGTCGTCTATTCCAGGGACGTACCCATCGTGGAAAAGGAAGTTCCTTAGCCTGACCATTTGTTGGAAATCCAAAGAAACAATACGAGCCTTGTACGGTTTTAGTTGTAGAACCTGCCATTTAATATGGTAGCTATAGCAAGCATACTATAATGGTACCTATGCTGGCTAAGATTTATATTCTACTTTCGAAATGTTTTCTACACTATGCACTAATAATAATATAAAAAAGAATTTGATTTTTGCGTAGTAAGCATCTTTGACTATCATAAGAAGAAATCTCCTCCAAGTCTGCGTTTGCATTGTGTGTGTGGCGGGAGGTCTTATGGTAGTTTCATTTTCCAAAAGCATTACGAATTGACTTTAAAATTCTCTGCCATTTATTTTAAAGATAAACTGTTTTACGATCTCACACCAGTCACCATGACTGACTCGGAGTTTATTGTTTCCTTCTAAACTCTGGGTGCCCACCAATTTCCACACGGGAAGTCTAGAGTTAGGTTATCAGGATATTCTGGATATTCTGGAGCTTGGAGATAAGCTGGATGACGAGACGTAGTATTTGTATCTGATAGTATTTATTCCGCTGTGTATTCTGTATGAGGACAAGTTTATATAACTGTCCATTGTTGTATATGACTCTGATGATTGATGTATGTATAAACTGATATAGCTCTTTGTTTTAAAAGACTAGTGTTTATTTATTATATATTGTTCCGCTGCGATATGTGAGATTCTGATATTGTTTTCTGTTTCTGTTCTGATGTGTTGTTCTTCTTTTCTTTTTCTACTCTCTTCCTTCTGCTTTCTTCTTCTTCTACTTTTTCTTCTTTTTAAAACCCTCACTATTGGAGTTTCCGGCACTCGATTGCTCGGCAGTCGATAAAGTGAGTATCGATGTCGAATTTTCGAAAGTCGAAAATTCCAGTACGTGACATATACAGTAAATAGAATAATCACATATCACAGACACAGAGTAATATAACAATAGTGCAGCAGAAACAAAAGAATAGTAGTTCATGAAGCTACTATATATATATAACAGAGTTAAACAAGATACAACAGAAGTCTCGAATACAATAGTCAAATACAAGATCAGAATACATCACTGGAATCAACTGAATATTTGAAAGCTGGATATATAGCTGGATCTCCAAGCGAAGCTCCAACTCCAAAGGTGAGTCTCGAACACTAAACCACTCAGTCTGACCCGAGAGTAAAGCAAAACACAAAACACTCGAGTCATGATTAACATTCTTATATCAATAAATCCAACTCAAGTGAAATAACAACTGAAATTACAAGTAACTCAAAGGATGTTTGGGATAACCATCCTCTAAGGACCCGTTAAACTATTTATATATAGTAGTGTACGCTAAGTAGATAATGCCTATCAGTAATATAAAGTATCAAAATAGCGTTTAGGCGTTACCATTATCCCCTTAACACATTTTATATAAACGTCATAGTCCATACAACACTGTAAACTCCACCGTAAACTAGTGGGCTATCAGGGAGTACTCCATAGGTATAACACGAAACAAATCGTAGTGGTCGCGCATAGGGATACGAGTATGACAAGGCACATGAGGCAATACCCAAGGTAGTGAAACTACCGTTTGCCTGATCTGGACTGGTGAGAACGCATCGCCGCAACGATCGCAACACCGTGAAACAACACTCCCAATTCAAGGGTGCGCACCAATCAAAAACAAGTAATGAGTAGTTTACGAAGAAGTGTGTCCGCTAGAGGTAGCTAACCTCACTGGCCCGGCACGGCTCCTGTTTAAGTCATTTCCAATTTGACACAAGTGTCAAGGCTATCCATTATCGTTCTCTTTCTTCAAATCCAGCAACGTCATCATTCCAACCACTTCTGTGATATCCCGGGATTTCGGGGAATTTAAAATGTGATAATCTTTTAAATTAATTGGTAAAGTAGTTATTTTCAAACAATAATAATAATGAGTTGTTTTTAAATATAGTTATAAATAGATTTTAATTAAACATATTATTTCAAAGTAATAGTGTGTTTGTTTAAATGTATATATATATGTATATTTAAATTGATTTTAATAGGATAATCATTGATAATTAATAATGTGATTTATAAATGGATTTTAAAAATAGAATTATTATTTTCAGGTTAATGAGGAGTCTATTTAAATATATATATTTATTTATTTATTTGAATTGATTTTTAATTTGGATTTTAAATTAACTTTGAAATTGAATTTAAAAATTGAGTTTAAAGATATATATATATATCTTAAAATGAAAATAATAATATAGTTTGAATTTAAATAAAAGTTTTATTTAAAAATAAGATTTGTTTTGTATTATTCTCTTTAAAGAAATATATTTATAGAAAGGGAAGAGTATTTATTTAATAGTAAATAAATACAAAAGTTTTATATTATCATTTAAAATGGATTAAATATACTATATATGATTTTAGTTAAAATCTAATTGGTTTTTATTTTATTTTCTTTTAAAAGTTTTATTTTTATAAATTAAGAAAAGCATTTATAAAATAAGATATGTATTTATCTAATTAGGAAATAAATATAAAAAGCTTTTAAAATCATTTAAAAATATTTATGCATGTAGTATTACAAGTGTTAATCTATAAACCCCTTAAATAACATGTGTTAACATAATAAACAATGGTTGAGACAAGTGTCATTTCTTTTCTTTATTTTCTTTTTATTTTGATAAATTACCATTTAAACCTATATAAACAATCACCTTCTTGCTTAAATTCTTTTCTCAACTCATTCCTGTAAACACTTCAACCCAGAGAAAAACAAACATAACCCTGTAATCCTCTTTTATCAAGCCTGTAACAAAATTATCAAACAAAGATTCATTTTCACATTGCAAACCTGTAATTCATCTCCTCATCTCAAAAACAAAATCAAAACCCTGTAAACCATTTATCGAAGCCTGTAGCCTGTAATCATTTTCAACTTGTATCATCAAAGCTTCAAGTTTTTAAAGAAATCATCTCAGTCAACAAAGCAATTTTGTTTTCAATCAAAGCAATACAAGCTTCAGGAATCCAAAACTGTTTCAAAAAGCTTCCCAGTTCTTTTCAAACTCTCTGCATCTTCAAAACGGTGAGTAAACCTTTTCTTAAAAACAGTTTTTAATCTATGTTTATATTAATGCATGTAATCTGTATAGAGATATTGTAATGTGGTTTGCATGGTTGTTTATTTGGAATATATATTT
The DNA here is from genome assembly GCA_030737815.1 of Allium fistulosum. Classification (NCBI taxonomy): domain Eukaryota; kingdom Viridiplantae; phylum Streptophyta; class Magnoliopsida; order Asparagales; family Amaryllidaceae; genus Allium; species Allium fistulosum. The sequence continues at coordinate 151,455,882 of CM060908.1, forward strand.
TTAACTGCTCTGTTGATGTGAGTAAATCCAACTTTATTTTGTCTTAAATCTGGTTGCATAAATAAATCATCAATGTTTGATAGAATAATTGTTGCATGATGATGAATTGTATGTCTGAATATTGGAATGTGTATTGTTATATAAACTGTAGCCTCTGTTCTTGATTTTCAGTTTTCAAAACTTAAAACAACTCAAGATCTTCTTCCCCTAAATCTTTTTAGGCTTCAATATACAAACAAAATTTGTGTGTAATATGAAAATATAGATTTTAAAAATATTTTAATGATTCATCTGAAGTTAGTTTAAACAAGCAGGAAGAAGAAACAGTAAAACTTTGATATACCAAAATCTCAACATGATTAATTTGTTATTTCAGAATTGTAATTAGATCAGTTATCAAATTTTATGATTTTTAAAATAAAAATCATACATTTTAGTTTGGGATCGGGATAGTATTTGGGGGTTGACCAGAATATAGTTTTCGAACAAATTCTGGTGACAGGAGAATCTCTAGTAGTCGGGGTCACTCCTGGAGGAGGTCGGGGTGTAGGAGAGTTCGGCAAAAATGCCAGGTGGATTTATCATCACCTGTGGCATCGCCGATCGGTCGATTTGTATTTTAACCCTAAAATGGGTCGAGGTCTGGAAGTAGGTTGTCGCGGCGTCTCTGGATGATCAGAGCCCATCGGACCGAGGGGAAAAGATGAAGGGTTGGTCGGCGAATTTGTGGGCAGAGTTTCGTGGTCGCACGTGGTCGGCATCGTCGAGTTCGAAGGGTTTTCAGGTGAGGTGTGGTTCCAGGAGATTTATCAAGTAGCTCGAATTTGAATTCCAGTCGAATTCGACGAACTGGGTGCTGGAGTTGATCGGAGGAGTCAACGGCGATGTGTTGAAGTCGGCGTCGATGGTCGGAGTCACTTCGTTCTGATGTACACGTGCACGTGCACGTTTGGAGCTGGAGATGGTCGATAGTTTGGGAAGATGAAGTTTTTCCCGGTGTTGTGCTCGTACGATTTGAAGTACGACTCGAAGGAGAGGAGAAGCGTAAGTGCACGGGGGTTACTCGGGGAATCGAGTAGATTGCTCGGGTTTGTTTTTGGTTGTCTGGTTTTAAGTTTTCGAAGTTTGACCAGATTTGTTTTAAATCTTAAGTTAATGCAAAACAGTTTTTTTTAAAACGAAAAAGGAAGTTATGTTTTATTAACTTTAATTTATCAAGTTAAATGTTTATTTGTTTTAAACCTTAATTAATGATTTAATTAAGAAAAGTTAGTTATTAAGATAAGATGTTTTAAATGATAATTAAGGCATTAATAAGATAGTGTTTTATCTTAAGATAATTAAAGTTTTAATGTCTTGATATTAATTAAGTTAATTAAGAAAATTAAGTATAATTAATTAATTTAATTAATAATGATTGAGGATTAGTTAAGAAATTAATTAAGAGTAATTAATTTATTTAATTAACTCAATGATTAAGATTGATTTAATAAATGACTAAAGATTAATTAATTTGTAATTAATTAATTAAGTAATTAGAGGTTGATTAATTTGTATTTAAGAAGTACTTAATTAAGTTTATTAATTAATAATTAGGTTTTATTAATTAATAAATATGAAATAATTAATCTATAAAGATTAATTAAAGGTTAATTAACTGTTATTAAGAATTGATTAACTAATAATTAAGGATTAATTAATTTATTATTAAGTTTTATTAATTGATAATTAAGGTTTATTAATTAATAATTAAAAGAATAATTAATCTGTAATTAAAGATTAATTAATTGGTTTAAAGAGTAATTAAAGAATGAATTACTCAGCTATGATTTATGAGATGGATGTGATTAAGTTAAGTAAATTAATTTGTTAATGAATTAAAGATAGTCAATTGGAAATTAATTAAGTATAATTACTTAATGAGATTTGATAAGTGTAATTACTTAGTGTAAGTAATTAATGTGTAATTACTAAATGTAATTAAATAAAAGAGTAATTTCTTAATGAAAGTAATTAAAGAATTTATTACTTAATGTAATTAATTAAAGAATGATTAATTTCTAAATGCAATTAATTAAAGTTAATTAATGAATGTAATTAATTAATATTAATTAATTAATAAGAAGGGTAATTAATTAATGAAAGTAATTAGAGATTAATTAATAAGAGTAATTAAAGTTTAATTATTGTTAATGGTTAAGAATAATTAATTTGTGAAATTAATTAAAGGATAATTACTTTATATAATTAATGAATAATTAATCAAGGATGATTAATATTTAATGAGTAATTAATTAATTAAAGATTGTAATTAATTAATGGTTGATTAAGCAAGGTTAGGAATTAATTCTTAAGTAATTAATTTAATTTAAATTAATTTTAATAGGGATTAATAATGGTTGCTTATGAATGATGGTTGAGTAGAATGTCTGATTTGGTTGATATCTATTGGATGATATACTATGATATATCTGTGATAAATGTGTGATATTTATCTATGTTAATGCTATGTGAATTCAAGTATTAAATTGAATTGAATTGTTTAAACCTTTAAACAACTTGGCCTTAAAAGATACGTTTTGGATTTCGATGAGATCGGGATCGGGTTTCCGTATACCGGTATTACAGGTCTGGAGACCCGAATACCACATCGATCCAAATTAACGATAGGTCGTGAATCTCAAGTGAAGATGAAGATTCAGAGTACAAGGGTTATTGTCGTTAACTCTGAGGGTGATTCCAAAATGAGTGTAACGAGATAATGCCTTCGGTTTCGTTCGAACCCGGAACGAACTTGTATGGATTGAATGCTTTCAGCACATCGTCAGGTGGACGATGAGCATTCTAAGTGATGTGTTCTGATTAAAGGTAATCGTGACCTCAAGCCTCATCAAACCGGGAATGGCTAAAACAGGGGAGGTGCAGCAAGGTTAGTGGGTAGCACCCAAGTAGTATAAGATTCCCCTGTCTAGAGTCCCTTTTTATTTCGGCTGTGTGGGCGGTTGCTGGCTCCAACCGCGGGGTTTCTTATGCGGGAATTATCCAGTAAGGGATGTTCCGGCCTTGTGTTGCAGGGGATTGGGCGTGATCCTCGGTACGTTGATCTAGGCCACGTACTGTGACGAGCGGTACCCCGGTAGCTCTGCCATTGTATGGAATCCAATCTCCAATAAGTGCCGTACGATTTAGTTGTGCCCAACTATGTTGGAACGTGAGATGTAAGCATTCCAGCTATTTCTGTATTTTACTTGAAAACCCTAGACCCTATTATAATATAACTGGATTTCCTATCAAATGTTTTGGTTAGCGTAAGGTAAAAACTTACCCATGTTTATTTGTGGGGAGTCTTACGTGATACCTTTGTTTTCAAAGGTTTTGAAGTTAAGCAATTTAAACCGTTTACTCACACCAGACCCATGTCTGACCCAAGTGTTTATTTTCTGTTTTATTAAACTCTTGGGTACTCAAATTTTTACGAGTAGCCAAGGGATTCAGGTTTGCTTTGACGAATCTTTGAAGGAGCAATGGAGCAGGAGGCTTCAGCGTTCATAGATATAGTGTTCCGCTGTGTTAGTCTGTATGAGTCATTTGTTGAGTATATTTGAGTTGTAATGATTAGACAGATATTTATAACTGTCTAGTATGTGTTGTATGAGCTGTGTATCTCTGATGTATATGATACAATGTAATATCTTATTTGATTAATATAATTTATTCGTTCCGCTGTTTAGATTCTGATGTGTTTCTTTCTTTCTTCTCTATCTTATCTCTTTCTATCCCTTTCTTTCTTCTTGATGATACGACTTTTTATGGAGAAAAAGCCGGGTCGTCACAGTTGGTATCAGAGCGCTAGGTTGAGTGAATACCTAGGCTTTGGAGTGAATTCTTTCTTGAGAGAGCGTATTTGTAATTTTTATATAACTATATATATATATTTATTCTACCTATTTGTTGGGTTACCTGTTCGGGTTTTCCAATATGAGTTATAAAGGTAGATATGGTAGTGGAGTGTGTAACACGACTACCAATGGTTGGAGTCTGAGTATTAAGGTTGGAAATGTATCTATCGAGACTGTAGACCTAATACCGTCTCGAGTAAGCTTTGATATGGTGTGAGGATTTCTCTGATCTCTGAAGGAAACCTATGAAGGTTCAGAGTCCATCTTTGAGTAGAATTTGGATCTGTCGGATGAGCAGAAGCAAGTGATGGTATCTGGGTACCTCAGGTAGTAGTAGTTGCGTAATGAGACACAGTGACTGGATGTTTCTGAAGATGTTTTCTTTTGAAGCAAGTTTAAGGAAATGTGTCTGCTTCGGTGTTGTGGCTGAGTTCAGCAATGGTATTTCTATTTGGTTTGGAGTCCGAGTTTCTCGAAGCTTTGGATAGGGAGTCTTGGCATCTGTGTCAGCAGTGCAGCTCGGAGTAATCTGTGTGCCGGCGGGAAGTCTTCTGGCTGAGCATTTTCTGGAGACGGAGTTCAGAAGCAGCAGAGTGGATCCAGTTCTTCGATGGATTGTCTAAGTCAAGCATAAGCTATTCTGATTTGTTAAGAGAGAACAATATTTTTGGATACTGGACTGGGTTGATCGCAAAAGTGACTTGCGATAGTTTGAGTGTTCTCTTGAGTAGTCAGAGATTTTTCGGGATGTCTTCAGGGGAGTCAGAGGTTTGCCTTAGCATCTGTAGATTTGAGTTTTCTTATCGACTAGGATTCCAGGATTGGAACCGGTGGTTCAACTAGTTGAAGGTTGATTCCTAGAGAAAGGATTGGGTGAAGCAGCTCAGTATTTGATGGAACTTCTGAGTTTTATTTTTATGGATCTGTTGAACCATATTTCCGGAATGTGTTGTCTAGTTGTGCTCGAGTTCATCGACAGCATTCTTATCTTCTCCAGATCTGAGTTATGCAGCAGAAGCAAGATGGCAGCTATTCTAGAGTGGAAGCAACCGGAAGTTGCAGTGTTTGGATTAAGAATTTCTACAAGAAATATTTCTGGATTTGAGTCCAGATTTGGCAGTGCATCTGTTTTGTCTTTTCCAGATAGGAGAAGTAAGATGTAATCTTCTGATATTGAGGAGTAGAGTTTGTGTTTCTTGATTCTAGTTAATCTTGAGGAGATCATTTGTTGGATTGTTTTTGGTCCTGTTTGTTTCGAGAAGCATCGGCAAAGGATGAGCTGATCAAGAAGGATGTAGGCAGCCCAGGATCGTCAGAAGAGTTCTGTGGATTAGAGACGGAGGAATTTGGAATTCGAAGTTTGAGATTTCGTTGTTGTTGAAGTTTTCTCTAGTAAAAGGAAGCTATAAGATTGGGTAAGTCTGGGAAGTCAGCTCCGAGGTGTTTTGGATCTTTTCTGTGTTCTGATTTGGATAAGAGTTTGGTCTACTTGGTTGAATTGTCAGTTTGGATAACTGGGATTCGGAGTATATCGCGTATCTTTGAGGAAGTACGTGTTTGATCTATCTCTGGTTTTAGAACCAGCAATTCAGGAGGATTTGGTAGTTGAGTTTATCTTATCTGTGGTCTGATATCTTGTTCAGATTATAGATCTAGATGAGTAGGACCTCAGTAGCTTAGTAGTGTAGCTAGTTTGGATTCAGTAGAGCGAGTATTCCGGTATCTGTACCTGGGGAACTCGAGGAAATTTAGGAAGCTTATCCGGATCTTTGTCCAGATAGCTAGAATTGTTGTTTGATTGAATTGTTTGTTTGGATGAAATTGGTTGTTAGTTTGTGTTGGCTGATATGTATGCTAAAATTGTTTGAAAATTTTTAAAATAAAATAAAAACATTGGGTTATCTTCTGTTTTAAATTTCGAGGACGAAATTATTTTAAGGGGGGAGGAATGTGATATCCCGGGATTTCGGGGAATTTAAAATGTGATAATCTTTTAAATTAATTGGTAAAGTAGTTATTTTCAAACAATAATAATAATGAGTTGTTTTTAAATATAGTTATAAATAGATTTTAATTAAACATATTATTTCAAAGTTATAGTGTGTTTGTTTAAATGTATATATATATGTATATTTAAATTGATTTTAATAGGATAATCATTGATAATTAATAATGTGATTTATAAATGGATTTTAAAAATAGAATTATTATTTTCAGGTTAATGAGGAGTCTATTTAAATATATATATTTATTTATTTATTTGAATTGATTTTTAATTTGGATTTTAAATTAACTTTGAAATTGAATTTAAAAATTGAGTTTAAAGATATATATATATCTTAAAATGAAAATAATAATATAGTTTGAATTTAAATAAAAGTTTTATTTAAAAATAAGATTTGTTTTGTATTATTCTCTTTAAAGAAATATATTTATAGAAAGGGAAGAGTATTTATTTAATAGTAAATAAATACAAAAGTTTTATATTATCATTTAAAATGGATTAAATATACTATATATGATTTTAGTTAAAATCTAATTGGTTTTTATTTTATTTTCTTTTAAAAGTTTTATTTTTATAAATTAAGAAAAGCATTTATAAAATAAGATATGTATTTATCTAATTAGGAAATAAATATAAAAAGCTTTTAAAATCATTTAAAAATATTTATGCATGTAGTATTACAAGTGTTAATCTATAAACCCCTTAAATAACATGTGTTAACATAATAAACAATGGTTGAGACAAGTGTCATTTCTTTTCTTTATTTTCTTTTTATTTTGATAAATTACCATTTAAACCTATATAAACAATCACCTTCTTGCTTAAATTCTTTTCTCAACTCATTCCTGTAAACACTTCAACCCAGAGAAAAACAAACATAACCCTGTAATCCTCTTTTATCAAGCCTGTAACAAAATTATCAAACAAAGATTCATTTTCACATTGCAAACCTGTAATTCATCTCCTCATCTCAAAAACAAAATCAAAACCCTGTAAACCATTTATCGAAGCCTGTAGCCTGTAATCATTTTCAACTTGTATCATCAAAGCTTCAAGTTTTTTAAGAAATCATCTCAGTCAACAAAGCAATTTTGTTTTCAATCAAAGCAATACAAGCTTCAGGAATCCAAAACTGTTTCAAAAAGCTTCCCAGTTCTTTTCAAACTCTCTGCATCTTCAAAACGGTGAGTAAACCTTTTCTTAAAAACAGTTTTTAATCTATGTTTATATTAATGCATGTAATCTGTATAGAGATATTGTAATGTGGTTTGCATGGTTGTTTATTTGGAATATATATTTTTAACTGCTCTGTTGATGTGAGTAAATCCAACTTTATTTTGTCTTAAATCTGGTTGCATAAATAAATCATCAATGTTTGATAGAATAATTGTTGCATGATGATGAATTGTATGTCTGAATATTGGAATGTGTATTGTTATATAAACTGTAGCCTCTGTTCTTGATTTTCAGTTTTCAAAACTTAAAACAACTCAAGATCTTCTTCCCCTAAATCTTTTTAGGCTTCAATATACAAACAAAATTTGTGTGTAATATGAAAATATAGATTTTAAAAATATTTTAATGATTCATCTGAAGTTAGTTTAAACAAGCAGGAAGAAGAAACAGTAAAACTTTGATATACCAAAATCTCAACATGATTAATTTGTTATTTCAGAATTGTAATTAGATCAGTTATCAAATTTTATGATTTTTAAAATAAAAATCATACATTTTAGTTTGGGATCGGGATAGTATTTGGGGGTTGACCAGAATATAGTTTTCGAACAAATTCTGGTGACAGGAGAATCTCTGGTAGTCGGGGTCACTCCTGGAGGAGGTCGGGGTGTAGGAGAGTTCGGCAAAAATGCCAGGTGGATTTATCATCACCTGTGGCATCGGCGATCGGTCGATTTGTATTTTAACCCTAAAATGGGTCGAGGTCTGGAAGTAGGTTGTCGCGGCGTCTCTGGATGATCAGAGCCCATCGGACCGAGGGGAAAAGATGAAGGGTTGGTCGGCGAATTTGTGGGCAGAGTTTCGTGGTCGCACGTGGTCGGCATCGTCGAGTTCGAAGGGTTTTCAGGTGAGGTGTGGTTCCAGGAGATTTATCAAGTAGCTCGAATTTGAATTCCAGTCGAATTCGACGAACTGGGTGCTGGAGTTGATCGGAGGAGTCAACGGCGATGTGTTGAAGTCGGCGTCGATGGTCGGAGTCACTTCGTTCTGATGTACACGTGCACGTGCACGTTTGGAGCTGGAGATGGTCGATAGTTTGGGAAGATGAAGTTTTTCCCGGTGTTGTGCTCGTACGATTTGAAGTACGACTCGAAGGAGAGGAGAAGCGTAAGTGCACGGGGGTTACTCGGGGAATCGAGTAGATTGCTCGGGTTTGTTTTTGGTTGTCTGGTTTTAAGTTTTCGAAGTTTGACCAGATTTGTTTTAAATCTTAAGTTAATGCAAAACAGTTTTTTTTAAAACGAAAAAGGAAGTTATGTTTTATTAACTTTAATTTATCAAGTTAAATGTTTATTTGTTTTAAACCTTAATTAATGATTTAATTAAGAAAAGTTAGTTATTAAGATAAGATGTTTTAAATGATAATTAAGGCATTAATAAGATAGTGTTTTATCTTAAGATAATTAAAGTTTTAATGTCTTGATATTAATTAAGTTAATTAAGAAAATTAAGTATAATTAATTAATTTAATTAATAATGATTGAGGATTAGTTAAGAAATTAATTAAGAGTAATTAATTTATTTAATTAACTCAATGATTAAGATTGATTTAATAAATGACTAAAGATTAATTAATTTGTAATTAATTAATTAAGTAATTAGAGGTTGATTAATTTGTATTTAAGAAGTACTTAATTAAGTTTATTAATTAATAATTAGGTTTTATTAATTAATAAATATGAAATAATTAATCTATAAAGATTAATTAAAGGTTAATTAACTGTTATTAAGAATTGATTAACTAATAATTAAGGATTAATTAATTTATTATTAAGTTTTATTAATTGATAATTAAGGTTTATTAATTAATAATTAAAAGAATAATTAATCTGTAATTAAAGATTAATTAATTGGTTTAAAGAGTAATTAAAGAATGAATTACTCAGCTATGATTTATGAGATGGATGTGATTAAGTTAAGTAAATTAATTTGTTAATGAATTAAAGATAGTCAATTGGAAATTAATTAAGTATAATTACTTAATGAGATTTGATAAGTGTAATTACTTAGTGTAAGTAATTAATGTGTAATTACTAAATGTAATTAAATAAAAGAGTAATTTCTTAATGAAAGTAATTAAAGAATTTATTACTTAATGTAATTAATTAAAGAATGATTAATTTCTAAATGCAATTAATTAAAGTTAATTAATGAATGTAATTAATTAATATTAATTAATTAATAAGAAGGGTAATTAATTAATGAAAGTAATTAGAGATTAATTAATAAGAGTAATTAAAGTTTAATTATTGTTAATGGTTAAGAATAATTAATTTGTGAAATTAATTAAAGGATAATTACTTTATATAATTAATGAATAATTAATCAAGGATGATTAATATTTAATGAGTAATTAATTAATTAAAGATTGTAATTAATTAATGGTTGATTAAGCAAGGTTAGGAATTAATTCTTAAGTAATTAATTTAATTTAAATTAATTTTAATAGGGATTAATAATGGTTGCTTATGAATGATGGTTGAGTAGAATGTCTGATTTGGTTGATATCTATTGGATGATATACTATGATATATCTGTGATAAATGTGTGATATTTATCTATGTTAATGCTATGTGAATTCAAGTATTAAATTGAATTTAATTGTTTAAACCTTTAAACAACTTGGCCTTAAAAGATACGTTTTGGATTTCGATGAGATCGGGATCGGGTTTCCGTATACCGGTATTACAGGTCTGGAGACCCGAATACCACATCGATCCAAATTAACGATAGGTCGTGAATCTCAAGTGAAGATGAAGATTCAGAGTACAAGGGTTATTGTCGTTAACTCTGAGGGTGATTCCAAAATGAGTGTAACGAGATAATGCCTTCGGTTTCGTTCGAACCCGGAACGAACTTGTATGGATTGAATGCTTTCAGCACATCGTCAGGTGGACGATGAGCATTCTAAGTGATGTGTTCTGATTAAAGGTAATCGTGACCTCAAGCCTCATCAAACCGGGAATGGCTAAAACAGGGGAGGTGCAGCAAGGTTAGTGGGTAGCACCCAAGTAGTATAAGATTCCCCTGTCTAGAGTCCCTTTTTATTTCGGCTGTGTGGGCGGTTGCTGGCTCCAACCGCGGGGTTTCTTATGTGGGAATTATCCAGTAAGGGATGTTCCGGCCTTGTGTTGCAGGGGATTGGGCGTGATCCTCGGTACGTTGATCTAGGCCACGTACTGTGACGAGCGGTACCCCGGTAGCTCTGCCATTGTATGGAATCCAATCTCCAATAAGTGCCGTACGATTTAGTTGTGCCCAACTATGTTGGAACGTGAGATGTAAGCATTCCAGCTATTTCTGTATTTTACTTGAAAACCCTAGACCCTATTATAATATAACTGGATTTCCTATCAAATGTTTTGGTTAGCGTAAGGTAAAAACTTACCCATGTTTATTTGTGGGGAGTCTTACGTGATACCTTTGTTTTCAAAGGTTTTGAAGTTAAGCAATTTAAACCGTTTACTCACACCAGACCCATGTCTGACCCAAGTGTTTATTTTCTGTTTTATTAAACTCTTGGGTACTCAAATTTTTACGAGTAGCCAAGGGATTCAGGTTTGCTTTGACGAATCTTTGAAGGAGCAATGGAGCAGGAGGCTTCAGCGTTCATAGATATAGTGTTCCGCTGTGTTAGTCTGTATGAGTCATTTGTTGAGTATATTTGAGTTGTAATGATTAGACAGATATTTATAACTGTCTAGTATGTGTTGTATGAGCTGTGTATCTCTGATGTATATGATACAATGTAATATCTTATTTGATTAATATAATTTATTCGTTCCGCTGTTTAGATTCTGATGTGTTTCTTTCTTTCTTCTCTATCTTATCTCTTTCTATCCCTTTCTTTCTTCTTGATGATACGACTTTTTGTGGAGAAAAAGCCGGGTCGTCACAACTTCATTCTGGATCACACTCCGCGTATAATAGTTATTAAAGTGGTATTCGGTTTAGACAGAGAGTATGTCACAAACCGATCCCGGTCTCTTCAATAACTACGTAATTATTACAGCGATTGGTCATTTAATAAACTTTCAAAATAGTTTATATTTCAAAACCAAAATATCATTACCATTTCAAAACCATATCAATACGATATTAGTTCCATTTCAAATATATCCATTTGCAAAAATCTTAGTATTTCAAAGTTATAACACTTTCTAAATCAAACACTTTGGAAATCATAATACTTTGAAAATCAAAATTTAGAAATCATAATGCTTTAGAATCATAACACTTCCCACTTAACTATTTAAATATAAATAATAGTATATATAATAAAATAGTTTATAATTTAAAATAGTTTATAATTTAAAATAGTTTATATAAAAATAACTTATATTAAAATAGTTTATATGAAATAAATTTATAAAGTAACATATGTAAACAGTTTTTAAATATAATTTAAAAATACTTTATAAAATAAAATAGATTCCTCAAATTTCACAAATCAATTCTAAATCAACTTGAATTCCAGATTCAAATTTAATCAAATCTCAAACCATAAATTTCAATTTAATTCAGCTACTCAATAAACCATTCCAAATAATATCGATTTCAAATATAGATATTGAACCACAAAATAGACCGTTTCAATCTCAATATATTTCAAAGGTTTCATATTCCAAAATTTTAAAACTAAATTCGATAATTTCATATATTCAGCAAATTTTCTTAATATTATTTAGCTTTGAAATATTCACATAATAAAATCCAATATCACTTAAATAATCCCAAATTTGAAATAACTAAATATTCCTTCAGTTTATTTAAACTTGATATATTCATTTAAATCACCTTAAACCAGAATTAAGTTATAAAATTACATCCTTTAAAGATCTCAAATTCAATAAGTTCCAAATCAATTTCTAATTAAATATATTTCTTAATTAAATATAAATTCAAATCAATTTCAAATCTATCTTCTTAATTTATTAAATTATTATAAACTCTACATAAAAATATAATTTAAATAAATACTTAACCATATTATATTTTAATCAAAACAACTTAATTTTTAAGCTTATTTTATATTAAAACAAATTTATGCATAGCTTAAAATCAAGAATTTTAACTATATATAAAATAACATTTATATAATATATAAAATAAATATTTATATAAAACCATATATTTCCTTCCTAAACCATAGTAATAATTTCAAATTATTTATACTTAGATCAACGTTGTTTGTATATAATTTTCTATCCTATGGTTAAGTGATACAGATATTTATCATTTCAATCCGCAATTTAAATATATACGGGTATATATATCATTTCAATCCGTAATCCCAAAATCAAATCAATGAAAATTGCTTGGGTTTATCATTTCAACCCATAACGATTTTCTCCTATTCTAAAGTCCGTTCGGGTATGTATTATTTCAACCCATAGTGATTCTATACTAACAGGGAACTTGCAGAGTGATAACAGATATGATAATAATATAACATGCATATATCATCAATATAAATAACTGATAATGGTGTCAGATATCACATGTGAACTGATACAGGTAATAGCATATATATAACAGTGTAAATAACTAATAGCAGCATATTTCAATTGTCTTTTCAATTGAAATCAAATTTAATATATATAAGAATGTAAATCGTGAGTGATTGCTCACCTTTCGAGGCTAGAGGAATTTGACAAATGAAATTTGAGTTACGAAGTGTAAGCCCGACTTCCAAATCAAAGCTAGATTGATATGAATCGACGACCAAAGCTGATAAAATAGGAATAGACGAATTTAAATCAGAGTTGGATTGACGAAAATGGTATAAGTGAGCATATATATATATATATAACAAATTTCATATATGAAATCATATTCTAAACTCACACATAAAATTTAACACCAATGTTTTATAAACAAATATATTACTATTATAATACCATATATATAATACTTCAAATATAAAGTACTAAAAAAATTCATGCATAGCGCACGCATAAACTATATATACAGTGTACGCCTATACTATATAAATATAAACCAACAGACCAAACTATCATTTAACATATATAACTCTTGCCGACAGTACATAGGTAGATACGATCAAGCACACAAGATAAAATATTATATTATAAAGTATACGTATAAAATAAAACCTTATTTTCTTCCATATATTATAAACACTATAATATAAATATTATAATATATAAAACATCATATATACCAACACATTTTACTTTATATATTTTTTCTTCTCTGAACAGTACAGCTGACGAAAATTTTGAACAATCCTATTATATAGCATAGAATATATTATAAAATACTATAACATATATAACAATATAACTTACTCTATAAAATATATCGATCTTAACAGATCAGATAACGTTAAAACTTATAGATATATGGACTAACATATAAATATATATAAACTTACAGACTTCAAATTTTCACACTGACCATATACTAACAGATTTATAAGATATAACTATTATACACCTATATATATTTTACATGAAATATCTGTCAATAGGTATGTATATAAAACCTTACATAAAATAATCTAAACTGGTACACTTCCTTTATAAACTTTTACAATCTGAACCGTATATATGAATAAACTTCTAATTCAACAGATAAATATATTAACACAGTACACACTGTAATCTATTTATAAATGTAACGTACATATAAACTAATATATATATATATATATCTACTCACAGCATATACAAGATCGTGCCCTTAGAGATGTCGGCAAAGCAAAGCAGAAAAGGCAGAAAGTGGCGAGAGAATCAGCACACGAGGAGGTGTGGGTGTGGATGGTTGTGGCGTGGGAAGGTGCTGCCGCACTTAGCCTTGGCGGTCGAGCTGGGCGTGATGAAGTGGAGATCGGCCAAGGGTGGAGAAAAAGTTTCGGTTTCGGTGGTTGGTGATGGCTGCGTAAGGTGCGAAGCAAGGGTGATGGGCGGTGATGAGAAGCATGCGACAGTGTGAGGCATGTGCGAGGGTGCCTTGGGTTGTGGTCGGTTGGAAGGTCAGATGGTGGCGGGGTGGCGCGTGGAATTTCAAGTGGAGGAGTAGAATATCGAGGGTTGCTCGGTCGGATGGCTTCGCGGAAGATTGTGGCTGACTTTTGGTTGATGTGAAGGAATAGGGTGAAGGGAAGTGAAGTTTTAAACAGTGGAAAAGAAGATAATAGCAGGCTACAGGTTTCGAATAAAATGTTGAAGCTGTTCCCTTTTCTTTTTGCTTTTTTTTGAAGGATGAACCGGTAAGAAATGAAGAGACCAAAGAAAAATGGATGGACCAACGTATAAATTGGACATAGGGAAAAGATAAAGTCACAGCTTGAATCCAGGGAATATTTGTATATATGATATATATTATCTAGATAGAAGCCAACAGAGCCAAAGAATGTGAAACGAGAACATAATTAAAAGTGAACCATCATGAAATAAATTTGCACAGGGAATAAAAAAGGTTAGAAACATAGATCGAGGGAATATTAAATGAAAAAGCTGTCGAGTTAAACACGGTGGAAATTGAAAGGACAGAATTCAAAGGGTTGAAAAACAAACAAACGATATCGGTACGGTGAACCGTTTCACATATCTGGTTGTGCACCGGACATCAAAACACAGATTTTAATATATCATAGAGATCAGCATGACAAGACGATCAAAACAGTATACAGATATAAGTGGTACGTATGATTATCCGATCAAAAGTCGATACGGACACTGATATACGTTGCTATTCCGTACGGAAAAATCCAAATGGAGCTAGAAACGTCCAAAATTTACGATACGAATTACGCAGTCTTATTCAGAGTATTCTAAATAAATTTTCTCATGTTGACATATTTAGGTTTCGGAAAACTTTTAAATTCAACAGTTATTTCGTCGAAAATAAGATTGACGGAGCAATAACAGTCAAAATTTTGAGAAACGAAATGTGACGTCTTGCTCAGAAGATGATTTACAATTTTTCTATTGAAAATTATTCAGGTTTGGGAAATATTTTATTATCATCAATTTTTAACAGATTTGAATTGAAATAAAATTACACACGAAAATAAACTTCAATATTATCTGATGAAAATTTACCAGTGGCTATGTTTAAATAGACGTATCCCAAATATCAAAAAAAAATTCTAAATTTTAATATTTAAAATTTCACAAAATTTCAATTAATTAGATAGATAAAACCACTAAAATTTATGGGTCTTACACTCTCTCTTACTCAAAACTTTTCGTCCCTGAAAAGGAAGGAGGTAGGAGAATAGAACCAACTAGAAAGAAAAATAGGTTAAGAACAAAATAAAACAATTAGTTAAAACCATATAAATTTCAATTTAAATTAATTGATATTCAATAATTGATTTTTAAATTCAAGGTATTTCATTAAGTTGATTTAATTTAAATTTATTAATATTTGCTACCATAAAGGTTTCTTTTAAAACATAATTTATTTAATTTGTCTCATTTACTATTCAATCAACTTATTATTCTATTTATCTCTATTAATATTTTTATAAATAAAATTTAAGTGTATAACATTTATAACAACCACTCAATTTTATTTATAAAATCATTTTATATTGTATATTATCCAATTTCATATTCAGCTTCTGAATAATTAAGGTAAGTTATATTGGAATGGAATTGGGTATTATACAAGTAGAATTTCCTTATAATTTTTTTTTCAAGATTAAATATTTATTCAAAAATTTGGATTTATTTAAAATCATCCTTTAACATAATTTCAAGGATTAAATTTCCGATTAACTTCGACCCATATAGAGATAAAATACATAACATATCAAATCAAATTTAAAATCTTCAATATATATTATAAATCAAGTCATGTTTAGAAATTCAAATCAATTTATTTTTCCAAACAAAAGTGTAGCAGGGCTACAGAATAGTCTCTTCACTTCGACACTCGAAAATGAATGTCGATGATGCGGCCGCCATCCCCGAAATTATTTTCCAGCGACAAAAGGGAAGAGTACTGATTTAAATATTAAAATTCTTTGAAAATCATTTATATTCGAAAATACTTTATATAATATACATTTAAAATTTTAAAACCAGAGTTTGGAATCATCAGAAATTAAATTATCAAATTCCTGATTTAATTTTTTTTAATTCCAAATCAATTTATACCATGTTTATAAATTCATTTAGAACAATAAATGATAATCAAATATTATCATTTCAAACAACCAATTAATTAACCACTTTTTTTTTATTCCAGAAAATTTTACTTATATATTTATAATATAATCATACAAAATTATTTCATTTACCAAATTTGAAATCAATATTGTGTCAGTTTGCTCTGTTCAAGTGTTTTGGAAATCCTATCGATAGCGTTGATCAGACGAATCGATCGAAAATCCAAACCAACATCAACAACTCAAACAAAACACTATAAACATAAAATATTTTATATTAATTACAAATACACTCCCTCACTCGGATATCCTCGAATGGATTTCAAAACAAAGATAGAGATTCAGATTAGAGAAACTCTAACTAAAAGAATTCAACTAAAAGGTAGACCCGATAGGGAGATAAGATAATTGAGTTTTCAAACAAAAGATGGACAAACTTATATAAATCGCAGGTAACCTTAACCGGGTCAACCGTGATTCCAAGAATAAATTCGATGTAGAATTCTGCGACAAATCGACATTCGATCGCCAGAGATAGAATTCGGGTATAGCAAAAGATAACAGCATCGTAAACTGAGGATACAGAAATCTTCGGTGAATCAATGCTGGTTGTACACGAGTTTCACTCTTTTACAAATTATTCAGATATTGGCGAGACCGTCGATTTATTATAGAGCTCATTCGAAGTGGAGTTATGGGATACTCCAGAATTAAAAAGACACGAATAAGGGAGACACGAATGGACTTTGGAACCGAAGGGAATGTTCCAAAATTCAAAGAAACCGAGTCAAAGAAGAAGGAATTCAAGCTCGAACAAACATGATTCTGTAATTGAATTTACTCTATATGCTAAGTTTTGCCTAGAACCAAAGCTCTGATACCAACTGTAACGACCCACTATTTTGGACCATTCAAATCGACAATAAATCCACACATGCCGGACTTGAATAATTCAAAACAATGGATTGTTAATTAAAATTTGGCAAAACTCAGCATATACAGTAAATAGAATAATCACAGATCACAGACACAGAGTAATATAACAATAGTGCAGCGGAAACAAAAGAATAGTAGTTCATGAAGCTACTATATATATATAACAGAGTTAAACAAGATACAACAGAAGTCTCGAATACAATAGTCAAATACAAGATCAGAATACATCACTGGAATCAACTGAATATCTGAAAGCTGGATAGATAGATGGATCTCCAAGCGAAGCTCCAATTCCAAAGGTGAGTCTCGAACACTGAACCACTCAGTCTGACCCGAGCGTAAAGCAAAACACAAAACACTCGAGTCAGGATTAACATTCTTATATCAATAAATCCAACTCAAGTGAAATAACAACTGAAATTACAAGTAACTCAAAGAATGTTTGGGATAACCATCCTCTAAGGATCCGTTAAACTATTTATATATAGTAGTGTACGCTAAGTAGATAATGCCTATCAGTAATATAAAGTATCAAAATAGTGTTAAGGCGTTAACATTATCCTCTTAACACATTTTATATAAGCGTCATAGTCTATACAGCACTGTAAACTCCACCGCAAACTAGTGGGCTATCAGGGAGTACTCCATAGGTATAACACGAAACAAATCGTAGTGGTCGCGCATAGGGATACGAGTATGACAAGGCACATGAGGCAATACCCAAGGTAGTGAAACTACCGTTTGCCTGATCCGGACTGGTGAGAACGCATCGCCGCAACGATCGCAACACCGCGAAACAACACTCCCAATTCAAGGGTGCGCACCAATCAGAAACAAGTAATGAGTAGTTTACGAAGAAGTGTGTCCACTAGAGGTAGCTAACCTCACTGGCCCGGCACGGCTCCTGTTTAAGTCATTTCCAATTTGACACAAGTGTCAAGGCTATCCATTATCGTTCTCTTTCTTCAAATCTAGCAACGTCATCATTCCAATCACTTCAATCTGGATCACACTCTGCGTATAATAGGTATTAAAGTGGTATTCGGTTTAGACAGAGAGTATGTCCCAAACCGATCCCGGTCTCTTCAATAACTACGTAATTATTACACCGATTGGTCATTTAATAAACTTTCAAAATAGTTTATATTTCAAAACCAAAATATCATTGCCATTTCAAAACCATATTAATACGATATCACTTCCATTTCAAATATATCCATTTGCAAAAATCTTAGTACTTCAAAGTTATAACACTTTCTAAATCAAACACTTTGGAAATCATAATACTTTGAAAATCAAAATTTAGAAATCATAATGCTTTGGAATCATAACACTTCCCACTTAACTATTTAAATATAAATAATAGTATATATAATAAAATAGTTTATAATTTAAAATAGTTTATATAAAAATAACTTATATTAAAATAGTTTATATGAAATAAATTTATAAAGTTACATATGTAAACAGTTTTTAAATATAATTTAAAAATACTTTATATAATAAAATAGCTTCCTCAAATTTCACAAATCAATTCTAAATCAACTTGAATTCCAGATTCAAATTTAATCAAATCTCAAACCATAAATTTCAATTTAATTTAGGTACTCAATAAACCATTCCAAATAATATCAATTTCGAATACAGATTTTGAACCATAAAATAGACCGTTTCAATCTCAATATATTTCAAAGGTTTCATATTCCAAAATTTTAAAACTAAATTCGATAATTTCATATATTCATCAAATTTTCTTAATATTATTTAGCTTTGAAATATTCACATAATAAAATCCAATATCACTTAAATAATCCCAAATTTGAAATAACTGAATATTCCTTCAATTTATTTAAACTTGATATATTCATTTAAATCACCTTAAACTAGAATTAAGTTATAAAATTACATCCTTTAAAGATCTCAAAATCAATAAGTTCCAAATCGATTTCTAATTAAATATATTTCTTAATTAAATATAAATTCAAATCAATTTCAAATCTATCTTCTTAATTTATTAAATCATTATAAACTCTACATAAAAATATAATTTAAATAAATACTTAACCATATTATATTTTAATCAAAACAACTTAATTGTTAAGCTTATTTATATTAAAACATATTTATGCATAGCTTAAAATCAAGAATTTTAACTATATATAAAATAACATTTATATAATATATAAAATAAATATTTATATAAAACCATATATTTCCTTCCAAAACCATAGTAATCATTTCAAATTATTTATATTTAGATCAACGGTGTTTGTATATAATTTTCTATCCTATGGTCAAGTGATACGGATATTTATCATTTCAATCCGCAATTTAAATATATACGGGTATATATATATATCATTTCAATCCGTAATCCCAAATTCAATTCAATGAAAATTGCTTGGGTTTATCATTTCAACCCATAACGATTTTCTTCTATTCTAAAGTCCGTTCGGGTATGTATCATTTCAACCCATAGTGATTCTATACTAACATGGAACTTGCAGAGTGATAACAGATATGATAATAATATAACAGGCATATATCATCAATATAAATAACCGATAATGGTGTCAGATGTCACAGGTGAACTGATACAGGTAATAGCATATATATAACGGTGTAAATAACTAACAGCAGCATATTTCAATTGTCGTTTCAATTGAAATCAAATTTAATATATATAAGAACGTAAATCGTGAGTGATTGCTCACCTTTCGAGGCTAGAGGAATTTGACAAATGAAATTTGAGTTACGAAGCGTAAGCCCGACTTCCAAATCAAAGCTAGATTGATATGAATCGACGACCAAAGCTGATAAAATAGGAATAGACGAATTTAAATCAGAGTTGGATTGACGAAAATGGTATAAGTGAGCATATATATATATATATATAACAAATTTCATATATGAAATCATATTCTAAACTCACACATAAAATTTTAACACCAATGTTTTATAAACAAATATATTACTATTATAATACCATATATATAATACTTCAAATATAAAGTACTAAAAAAATTCATGCATAGCGCACGCATAAACTATATATACAATGTACGCCTATACTATATAAATATAAACCAACAGACCAAACTATCATTTAACATATATAACTCTTGCCGACAGTACATAGATAGATACGATCAAGCACACAAGATAAAATATTATATTATAAAGTATACGTATAAAATAAAACCTTATTTTCTTCCATATATTATAAACACTATAATATAAATATTATAATATATAAAACATCATATATACCAACACATTTTACTTTATATATTTTTTCTTCTCTGAACAGTATAGCTGACGAAAATTTTGAACAATCCTATTATATAGCATAGAATATATTATAAAATACTATAACATATATAACAATATAACTTACTCTATAAAATATATCGATCTTAACAGATCAAATAACGTTAAAACTTATAGATATATGGACTAACATATAAATATATATAAACTTACAGACTTCAAATTTTCACACGGACCATATACTAACAGATTTATAAGATACAACTATTATACACCTATATATATTTTACATGAAATATCTGTCAATAGGTATGTATATAAAACCTAACATAAAATAATCTAAACTGGTACACTTCCTTTATAAACTTTTACAATCTGAACCGTATATATGAATAAACTTCTAATTCAACAGATAAATATATTAACACAGTACACGCTGTAATCTATTTAGAAATGTAACGTACATATAAACTAATAATATATATATATATATATATATCTACTCACAGCATATACAAGATCGTGCCCTCAGAGATCTCAGCAAAGCAAAGCAGAAAAGGCAGAAAGTGGCGAGAGAATCAGCACGCGAGGAGGTGCGGGTGTGGATGGTTGTGGTGTGGGAAGGTGCTGCCGCACGTGGCCTTGGCGGTCGAGCTGGGCGTGATGAAGCGGAGATCGGCCAAGGGAGGAGAAAAAGTTTCGGTTTCGGTGGTTGGTGATGGCTGTGTAAGGTGCAGAGCAAGGGTGATGGGCGGTGATGAGAAGCATGCGACAGTGGGAGGCATGTGCGAGGGTGCCTTGGGTTGTGGCCGGAAGCACTAGGCGGTGGTGGACATTGGTGGTCGGTTGGAAGGTCAGATGGTGGCGGGATGGCACGTGGAATTTCAAGTGGAGGAGTAGAATATCGAGGGCTGCTCGGTCGGATGGCTTCGCGGAAGATGGTGGCCGACTTTTGGTTGATGTGAAGGAACAGGGTGAAGGGAAGTGAAGGTTTTCAACAGTGGAAAAGAAGATAATTGCAGGCTACAGGTTTCGAATAAAATGTTGAAGCTATTCCCTTTTCTTTTTGCTTTTTTTTGAAGAATGAACCAGTAAGAAATGAAGAGACCAAAGAAAAATGGATGGACCAATGTATAAATTGGACATAGGGAAAAGATAAAGTCACAGCTTGAATCCAGGGAATATTTGTATATATGATATATATTATCTAGATAAAAGCCAACAGAGCCAAAGAATGTGAAATGAGAACATAATTAAAAGTGAACCATCATGAAATAAATTTACACAGGGAATCAAAAAGGTTAGAAACGTAGATCGAGGGAATATTAAATGAAAAGGCTGTCGAGTTAAACACGGTGGAAATTGAAAGGACAAAGAATTCAAAGGGTTGGAAAACAAACAAACGATACCGGTACGGTGAACCGTTTCACATATCCGGTTGTGCACCGGACATCAAAACACAGATTTGAATATATCATAGAGATCAGCATGACAAGACGATCAAAACAGTATACAGATATAAGTGGTACGATTATCCGATCAAAAGTCAATACGGACACTGATATACGTTGCTATTCCGTACGGAAAAATCCAAATGGAGCTAGAAACGTCCAAAATTTACGAAACGAATTACGCAGTCTTATTCAGAGTATTCTAAATAAATTTTCTCATGTTGATATATTTAGGTTTCGGAAAACTTTTAAATTCAACAGTTACTTCGTCGAAAATAAGATCGACGGAGCAATAACAGTCAAAATTTTGAGAAACGAAATGTGACGTCTTGCTCAGAAGATGATTTACAATTTTTCTATTCAAAATTATTCAGGTTTGGAAAATATTTTATTATCATCAATTTTTAACTAATTTGAATTGAAATAAAATTACACACAAAAATAAACTTCAATATTATCTGATGAAAATTTACCAGTGGCTATGTTTAAATAGACGTATCCCAAATATCAAATTTGTTTTCTAAATTTTAATATTTAAAATTTCACAAAAATTCAATTAATTAGATAAATAAAACCACTAAAATTTACGGGTCGTTACAGTACCGCAATACCTCCTGATCGGGAGTCTACCAGAAGGCATTCCATAGGTACGACACATAACAAACTCGTAGTTGTCTCGATATGGTAGGTGACACGGCACAACTAGGCAATGCTAGAGTAGATATACCAATTACACTTCTGGGCTGGTGGTAACGCATAGCCGCAACTACCGCCCACCTCGGTCCACACTCCCAAATCAAAGGTGCACAACAAATCAATCACAAAGTAATAGAATGGAAATCGAAGAAGTGTGTCCGACCGGAGGAGCTACCTCACTTGGCCCATCGATTGCTCTTGTTTTAGCCACCTTAAGCTAACTCACGGGAGTCAGATCCACGTATATACCTCAAATAGAACGTCATCAACCACCTACTTCATTCTGGAATCTCCACCGCGTACACGGTTGTTAAAGTGGTTTTTGATATTGGCAGAGAGTACGACAGTAACCGATCTCGGTCTCTTTAACAACCAATCGTTATTATAACACCGTGGTCATTTCAAAATATCATACTTCAAAACCAAAATATCATATCCACTTCAAAACCATATCAATACGATATCATTTCTCACTTAAAATAATATTCATTTCCAAAATCATAGCACTTTCCAAAATTATAACTCTTCCGAAATTATAACACTTCTAAATTATAACACTTTGAAAATATAATACTTTGAAATTCATAACACTTTGAAAATATAACTTTTGAAATCATAATACATTAAAATCCATAACACTTTCCTCTTAAACAGTTTAGATATTAGTAATGGTATATATATATATATATATATATATATATTAAAATAGTTATAAATAAAATAGTCAATATAATAAAATAATTTGTATATAAAATAATTGTAAATTAAATAGTTTATTTAAAATAATAAGTATATTAAAAATAGTTTTATATTAATGATGATTTTTTTTCTTCAAAAAATTATAAATAAATAGTACGTCAAATTGTCATTGTACCTTTTTATAAGCGAAAAAATCCTTCTAGAAAAATCAAAAGCAGTCGTTTCTAATTGCCCAAGAGAACAGAATTTTGATTAGTTACAGAAATTTATTTTCAAAGTATAATTGATTAAAAGCACACAATTGCTCCATATCACACAGAGATCAACAACTAACAGCTAAACACTGCTAAATTAAGTCACAATAAAACGAGCTGAAAGCAAACAAAAAATAGAAAGAGAAAATTACAAAATACAGAAACATATTGAGAACAACACTAATCCAACGTAGTTGCAAGAGAAACAATATTCAAGGAAAGTAGCATGCATTGTCCAAGTGGTTTGTGAAGAAGGATTTGTTGTATATGCATTACACTACAATCACAAAAGACGGTTCGTGTAAACAAATGGTCATAATGAAAAATAATAATTAACATGTTTATTCATGTGCACGCACACACTGGTTGAATACTTCAAAGTCCTAAAAAATCAGAATTATCTTCATGTGCATGAAACGAGTGAAGAACATCAACAAACAAAGAAGCATGCATCAAACTAGTTAAACTAAGAGACCATTCAATTAAACATACACGCAACAAAAAAAACCACAGTAGTTAAAGTAGGAAACAGTCAACAATGAACCATCTTCTAATGCAGGAAACCAGTAATACTTGAGAAACATCAGCTTACAATGCATGAAATGAGTGCAGAAGTTGACAACATAGCGGGCATCACGCTTTTAAATCACAATGCCCCAAATACTGGAGGATCTTCGTCCATCTTTGCTCTCTTCGTCCTACTTTCATCTATGCTATCTTCTTCACTTTCTTCTTCGGAACTAGGATACTTTTCCCGAAAAGTCTCGATCCCACAAGCAGTGCTACCAGAACAAACACATAAACCTGGATATACAATGAAACGCCCATTTAACAGATACTCACACAATTATTATTGCATACGTATGTAAACACACGTGCGCGTGTGTGTATTGTGCAAATATGAATATGTCCGTGTGAGTATACATGCGCGCGGGCGTGCACACACTCTATATAATATAATTGCTGCATTGCAATTGGCAAACTAGTATATAATCCGTATCACTATTATGTTATTAAACTTTGCACTGTAATGTAGTTATGGATTAGAATTTACGCTGTAAATTGTTAGTTGGCGTCTCTTGTTCAAATTTACACTTCGAAATTTACTAAATTGTCGATTATTTAATCAGTAACAAAATTACTAACTCAAGAGAGAAAGGTATGAACTTTTAACGATATATAGCTTTGACCGGTCTTTGGTTTCCTTCACAAACATTCATACCTGCATGAACACCATGATCAAGAGGAACGACGCAAGGCAGGAGCTTGTAGTAATACTATTGTACTTTCTGTACTCGTATCATATTTCAGCCATTTGAACTAGAACGGTGTAACCGTGTAAGTATGTTTTATGTTTGTACCTAAACTTTATCTAAATCTATGTATTACAGTACAACATTTTATTATCGTTTTCTACAATTCATCTCCGATGCAGAGTAGTACATCAGTGTGTTGATGAATATTTGGTCAATGCTATGATCTATTTTAGAATTCTACAACTCAATGCCACAACCCCATAAATAGCCCGTGTGTGAAGCACGGGTTCCATTCTAGTCTAGTAAAAGATATGACAATACACATTGATCTAAAAATCACGTTCAGCCACTGAAACACCACAAGCAAAAATCTACGTATTTACTGCATAGATATTGTTTCTAAACATTCATGTGCTGCGGAAAAACTCAGTTGCATAATTCATTTATGCTGTTCATAGATACACACACATATTATTGTTAATAACATATATGCAATCACATTTACAAATATTGCATACAAAAATATCAAATTTGAACATAAAGTAATACCTTTATCCACGCAACAGCAGCCCCATTTAGCAGTAAGTAGAATGTAGCCATGTTGACCCAAAATGTAATGTTGTTCATCAATTGGTACGCTACGAGGAATCATAGTTACTCTCATCATGCTCATAAATTTTCCAACGTCGTCTTCTAATGACACTTTAATATCGAAAGCCCAAATGCGACGTGGCAGAATTAAGCTTGAGCGAATTACGACCTCTGATTCCTCGTTTTTGCATTCCCCATCAAAAAGAGTTATATCACGTTCGTCTTTTCCAAAAAGAAAATATGCATGTATATCACCACTGAAATTAAGTGCCGGACTACCATCAACCTCATATAATCTTATTTCAAGTTCCAGCCTCAAAGCATCGCTGAACACCGAATAATTCAATTCACAATCATCAACTGTTACAGTCAAACTCCTATCACAATCTTCAGTGTCTATGATCAAACCAACAACTTTAGCCTTATTTGTATCACTTTCATTTCCTTTTTCGCTGTGTATTTCAATCTCAAGTTCATTTTTCAATGGTTGAAACTTGGCGGACCATGGAAAAATACCCGACTTCTCATTCACTTTTATGTTCCAAATGTGAAATATCTTAAAATTCTTAATACCCCATCCATTTATATGGATACGTTCTTCCACAGAATTCATGAAACTATAGAGTGAAGTATGAGAAAGTACATCAAGTTCGCAGTCTTCATGTTCCTCCGTACCAGCAATAATACATGCCCTTTTGATTTTAGCCAGTGGTCTACCATCATTATTATCATCGTCGTCGTCTATTTCCATTCCAATCTCTTCCTTGAAAAATGGTCGCAGATCTTTGGCAGGATCAATTTCCAGCAATAGGTTATAATTGGGATAAACGTGTGCATGGTAAGGTATTTTTTGTTTCAATACTTTTTGCAAATCTGTTTCCTGAAATAACATATTTACATAAATTATAAAATTAAAATTTATTCAGATATCTGACTAGTGTGAAGATCGAATGGACTGATAGGAATACTGGATTACATATCTTTAAAAAAAAAGATGCGGTAAACATAAAACCCTAAAATATGGAATATTAAATAGAAAACCAATTAGTGAACTAACCATGGATCTTCGACAAATCAGCGAGAAACCGATTAGGAACCAGCAAGAAATCAACAAAACGCACGGCTTTGATTTACAAGAACCGATGGATTTTCCTACGGAGGCAGAAAATTGCGATGCGGGGAACTCAGGGAAGCTGAAATATTTGAGATGATTCCGATGAAGATTCGCTGTTCGGGTCTTTTAGCATTAGCGATTGGGCTTTGCTATTTAAATCGGTTACAAAAGCAACCTGTACAGCAATTTTAAAGACCTGAAATCTATGTACGGATTAGACACGACATCATTTGGATGAGGAACAACTGAAAATATACCGGATGTTGAAACATACGGCAGGAATTCTGGGGCCCAAAACAATCTAACTGCTGCAACTGTCGCCGCAGTAATTGACGTACCTATTCGTAAAATAAATACCGATGTGTCTTGCATTTTGCCTGCGTTTTCGACGAACGATTATGGAGAATTTGAGCGGGAATTTGAACGAAAAAGTTGAGACGTTTGTATGTTGCGAGCAGAGAATCTGAACGGAGTATTTAAATTTGTATTTTAAAATAAAATTGATTTATTCTTAACTAATTAATTATTTGCTTTTTATTGACGAACTAATTTTGAAACAGTGGTTATTTCATTTGGCATTTAGCACCTTTGAAAAGAGATGCACTTAGGATCTCATCTTGCACACAAACACACACTCTTAACGCCGGGGTCATATAGTGAAGTTGGAACGATCAATTTCTACGTTATATTGCTAAAGATATTAATAAATTAGCAGCTAAGTAGATGTAATAAATTTAGCTATGTAGTATTGGGTTGGGAAGAATATAAGTAGACTCAAATTTATTTTTAATACCAGATATATAAGCACATTTGTCTCCGTCTCTCTCATTTTAATTATCATTCATCATATTGTGCCCTCGTTTTCCTTCAGATCTTATTCAATATCCATATAATCAAGAGTGTTGCCTAAGGGATTGAGCAACAAAAGTTCAACAGTTGTAAAGGAAGGCATGGGGGTGGACTGTGGAGGGTTGACCTGCAACGACAAAGGTTTGGGTTTAGGTCTTGCTTGTTCTTTTATATTAATTTAGTTTTATACTTGTTTTTTTGAGTCAAATACTCTATTGATAATCGGATTAATTAATCATTTTTGGAAATGAGATTAATTAATCATTGCACCACTCCTCCATTCAAATGCTAACTTTTTTCAAAGCATTTAGAGATTAAAGAATCAGGATAGATCTTAATAAAAATGCATCTTTTTTAAAGATGAATATTTATTTTTACACTACCCCTTGGAATTCACTATGAAATGTCACTCCGAACGTAAATCTTATATCTCCTATTCCAATTGCCGCCTTATCTTGATTCACTTCATCTGAATCGCCAATCATTTTATATTTCTTTATATTATCCCATCAAGAGTTGATAATAATAACTTGAGGAAAATGGTCTCTACGGTCTTGGCTATTTTTGAAGATCTGTGTTGCATAATACACCTCATGGCCGATCTCTATCTTTGTTATTTCTGCCTCCTTTACAATGGTTTTATAGTTCACTTTAAGGATACAGTTCTTGGCACTGCATAGTCCTAGACTCTGACTCCATCTCTGGCCCACTATAGAGTAATTAATGATGAAGATGGATAATTCATCAAGGTAGAACCAGATGAAAAAGAAAAAAAAAGGAAAATTCATTGAGGTTGAACACGATAAAGAAGAAAAAAAGAAGAATACAAAGAAAAAGAGGATAGCCTAGATGATTATAAAGGAAAGAAAGAAGTTGACGAAGAATCCACCTGGGATAATTCCTAGAAAGAATGAACCTTTAATCATGCTATCCATTTTAAATGCTTAAGGCGAGGGCTTTCCGAACAACTCATGATCTAATCGAGGAATCAACCCCGAATTCGGTCAACAATGATGGAGTTAGACCACTATCCAATCTTAGGCCCATTGATCTCTAAGGCCTTGAATTTGACCTTCTCAAAGTCAATGAAATGTTGTGTGCATGAGACGATGCTACTCTCAGTCCTTTCCAAGAGTGTAACTGCTCCCTCATCCCTACTAATCAATCGTGGTTCATATGAAAGATAGGATTGCACGACATCCACACCACTTAGGATCACTTAAATATGCACTTCACACACCTTCTTGCTTCCTTTCTATATCAGGTACAAGAGAGAGATTGGACTACTTTGAATATGTCGACCAAAGATCATCACGAAATGTGCTCATTTCTAAATCCTACAAATGTCGTGACCATCATTTTTCCATTGACGCTCGTTGTGATAGAGAAGATAGGAAGTGTTAGTATGAGGTTGAGTGCTGAGACCATGACAAGGATTACCATGAGCTTCCAAGCCCTCCCAGGGCATTGGCTCATACCATCCCATGCATCCATCCCATTCCTATCATTCCAAAAGTTCTCATTCTCACAAGATCAACTCTCTAATGAGGTGAACTCCTCCCCTCCAACTATTCCATCACGTGCTCCTACCACAAGCTTTGTCCCTGTTACTTATAGTCTGCCTGTTCCTACTTCAAAAGGCATGCAAATTCTTGTAGATACTTTGGACTCATTTTACCAACAACCGAAGATATCCATTGCCCCTATTAACTTCCTCTATCGATCACTATTCAAGCAGAAAAACTACTATTACTACTACCTCTTTATCTTCTACCCTCGTTCTGACATCCTTACAACTAAAATATCTGAGATTCTATCTCATGAGGATTCACTTCAACTATAATCTTGATTATATTCCAGTTAATGACATCAAACATGATCGTTCCACTTACGACACTCTAGTAGACGGATACTTTGCTAGGAAGAGGTTTGCTATGGTACTTGACAATATCAACATTAAGAACTGCTTCCCACTCGAAGAAAGCAAAAAGAATGCGACAAATAATATGAGAATCATATATATGTAAACAGCGATGTTATCACCACCAAGGAAGCATTAACAAAAAAGATAAAGTCCTTAAGGTAGAAAACTACAAATATCTTACAGTGAGACTTTTTCTCCATCTGAAATTACTAGGAATTTTTTTTATTGAAATAAATAACGCAAACTACAAAGAAGAACATCCATACTTTGTACATCCCTTTCAATTTTTTTTTATTGAAATGAATTACTCACAATCGTTGGAGACACCAAGGGGTTTTGTACTTATGGTTGTTTGGAATAATCACAGAGTGGCTTAACAAGAGTCTTTTACTGGTTAATGTAACTAAGTCAAAGTGGAAGATCTCAAGTAGCCGTGTGTAGTAATTTTGTGACTTGAGGATACTATGAATTTTTAGCAACTAGACCGCACTTTTATTATGGTCAATCACATGACATGGTGATCGTTTTAAGGCCATAGTTAGATATATGTTGGCCATAGTTAGACATATGTTGACCTATTTGAAGTGAAGCATTGCCCAATAGAGGATTCGTCTCTTTCATTGGAGAAGATTGGTATCACCATAATCTGTAATCGAATCAAGGTCAAAATCTCTTGTTGAAGTAAATCTTGTTATCAGTAAATGTTATAGAATTGAACAAAGGCTTTAAAGTTGTTTATGCAATTAACTACGAATATTATTAGAGTTATATGGTGACCTCTCGCACCAAAGTCGAATCACTTAACCACTAGGACAATGGTGCTTGTCAAAACCTAGATATCTAAATGATGCAATGATAATGAAAAGAATACATGCACAAAATGTCGTTGTAAGGTCTAGCTTAACATATAGATTAGAGATTGGATTTTTCTCAAATGAAAATGTGCCTATTATCGAACTTCAATAAAGTCTGTACAAGCTTCGGTATTTAAATTGTTTAAATGCTAACCAAGGACTGAAATCAAAGTAGGGAGTCAACAAGACCATATTATTTGCTAATTTCCAAATTTTGCAAATTTTAAATTATTATATAAATGTTGTAATAAAAAAATTAATACAAAAGTCGTAATAATTTTTTGTTGCATTTTAATTAATTATTTAAAACATTGAAATTAATTAAAATGATATTTAATTGTTATATGTTAATTAAAAATTGAGTTTAAATTAAATAATTAATTTAATTGTTAAATTAATTAGGCTCGGAGCCCATTACCTCGTAATGGGTGGTCGGCCATGCAACAAAGAGAGGGGGCTAAGGTTTCAATTTATGGTAAATTATTTTTTGATTGGAGATAAAGATGATAACGATTATACTCCATGACTCAAAAGTGCATATAAATACATCCTTCGCTCTTTCTCTTCTTTTTTTTGAAAATGGCATTTTATCCTTTTTTTATCCCTAACACACAACAAAAAATAAAAAACCTACCTCCACTACTCAGATAAAATGTGAAGATCCTGAACTCGGCCTTCGAAAATCGGCACCCGTACTTCGCTTGTACTCAAAATGCCGCAGATTCAAACGTCGAATCTGGCTCTCCGGAACTTATAACACCATTAAGTATAACAACACAGCGGAAAAAAGAAATAGATGATATCATATACAACTCCAATGAATACAATATCCAGAATGATATACAACAATGATATCAATATGATACAACAATATCAGAGATAAATAATGATACAGCGGAAATAACAGAAGTGATACTCCAAGTGATTCGACAAAGAGAATGAGACCAATAACTCCAACATCAAGCTCGAATCCCCATCACGTTGCACCAAGATAAGCAACGTCAGTCGTGAACTCTGAAAACTGAACTAGCTCCAGATAATCTACTAAACCTGACTATCTGAAAAGAAACCCAACTCTAGACTGCCCGTGTGGAAAATTGTGGGCACCCAGAGTTTAGGAAGGGAATAATAAACTCCGAGTCAGTCATGGGACTGGTGTGAGTAACAAAAACAGTTTATCTTTAAACAAACAACAAAGGAATTTTGAACATTGGAATCCGCAATGCTTTTGGAAAATGAAACTACCATAAGACCTCCCGCCACACACACAATGCAATCGCAGAATTGGAGGAGATTTCTTCTTATGATAGTCAAACATGCTTACTACGCAAACAAACTCTTTTGATATTATTACTAGTGCATAGTGTAGGAAACATTTCAAAAGTATAATATTAATCTTAGCCAGTATAGACATTCCGAACTATGCCTACTATAGCTACTATGTTCAATAGCAGGTTACCGCCACATTCCATAGCAGGTTATACAACTAAAACCGTACAAGGCTCGTATTGTTTCTTTGGATTTTCCAACAAATGGTCAGGCTAAGGAACTTCCTACTGCCACATGGGTACGCCTCTAGAGGGACGTCCCGAGAACTAACTAGCTCTCTGCCAACACAAGGCCGGGTTACCTCTTACACTAGGTAACTACTACACGAATATGCCACCCCCCCGGTCCTTTGGGACCTTTATCCGAGGCCTCGATCACAAAGCAACAATCACACAGTAAATGAGATTGGAGCAACCACACAGGTAAATATCTGGGCTCCATACCATGATATCACCTTTTTCCAGAAGGAAATGACATACCCTAAAGGGAGCGACCCTCATAACCTTTTCGCATCTTTCCTGTTTCGACCATTTCCGGTCTATGAGGCTCGATGAGGTCTCGTCCACAAAGCTACGCTTTACACGAAATCCATGCTTTGATCAACAAATGATCAACAACAAACAGCAGCACTGAGCATGCCACACTACCAAATTGGGAGTATATCACTGATAACCTTCAACTACATAACCTCTGAGCTCATACGTCTCAGAGAAGGGTGTTAAGCTAAGAGAATAAATCTCCTCCACCAAACAGAAATGTATTTAAAAGAAATCAGCTTTATATCTCAAAGTGTAGTGTCAGACATACAACCATACAAGTCTGTTCCGGTTTCGAACAGAACCGAAGGCACTTCCAAAGAAGCCCTTGCAATCCGGGTATTCACAATCCCGATCGGATTTCCCATCACTTAGGGAATCTCTATACCGGCGCGACTCAGTGCAGAGACAATCGATAGGTTATCCTATCGTTCTCACAAATACCCGGCCTTCACCACCGGTCTTCAAATGCAATCCATATACGTCGTATCATTATTCGGAATGGGTTATATGACGTAAAGTCCTCTCCCGGCTAAACCGAATAATGAGCGCAATATTTTAAAATATATGGATATTGGAATTTCAGTTAAGCCACAATTTGTTATCCAAACTTTTCTTTCAAATGGTTTAAACACATTACCATTCTAATCTTTTTAAACAAAAAGATTCAATTCACAAAGTTCACCCAGTTTCACAAAGATCTATTCACAGATTTTCCAAATCAATTTCCATTTCAATTGGATTAACTCATTAAATCTTTAAATCAAAGATTTAATTCATAGCTTTCAAAACAATTCAATTTCAATTTGGATTAACTCGTTAAATCTTTAAAACAAAGATTTAACTGATAGCTTTCAAAACATTTCCAAAGATTTACTCGTAACTTGGAAAACCATTTTCAATTCAAACTTGAAATTCCTCTAATTCAAATTGGAAATTCATTTCTTATATGAGAGCTTTTATCAGGTGAAAACAATTAGTTTCCCAAATTATTGAATTAAATTTCAAATATTGAGTTCAAATCAATTTATTTTGATTTCAAAGTTTTATCAAGTTATTTAAAATAACTTTTACATTTGAAACTCATTTACAAAGCTCTCAATTCCAATTTCCAAAACTATTTTGAATCCAAGAATTCAATCTTTAAAATTGTAAAAAAATTTGCGACTTAACTGATTTCCACATGAAATCCATATTTGTGTGTGTATGGTGTAGTCCAGGGGTTTCACACAGTAGTGCAACATCATTCAATTATCACAGATCAGAATACAGAAATATAGTTGATAAGCAGTATAAACTATAACGCTTATCTTTCATTTACAGATCACAGATTACAGATATATAAGTCACATATAATAATTTACATTCATCCCAGATAAATAAACTACATTACAAACCACCACCCAAATCAGGATACATCACAAAGCATCATATCACATATCGGAGTATCAATTAGTTCAAGGCATTCAATAGTAATCAGTCATCAACAAGTAAGATGAATTAACCGTGTGATTATAATTAATTAATCACATAATCATTTCCATAAATTATCTTTAATTAATGATTAATTATCCTTTAATTATAAATTTAATTAACCTTAATCATAAACAGTAATGACCATCCTATAATTACTTACCTTAATTAATTAACTCCTTAATTAATTATATTAATCCATTGATTAATTACACCAAGTAGTTAATCCTTAATTACTTCTACTGAGTAATTATACATTAATTACTTTCCATTAACTAATTCCTTTAATTAATTACATCCAGTAATTATACATTAATCACTGTATCAAATTCCAAGTGTAACGACCCGAAGTATTCAATATAATCAATCATCCATAAGCAAGATTAATTGATTTTTCAATTCCTAATTAATTCAATTTAATCTCCAAATAAATTAAATTAATTACCTTTAAATCCTGCTTTCCTAACATAAATTAATTACAAACCATTTATCATCACTTTAATTAATTAATGAAATCAACTAATCAACCTTTAATTATTAATATTAATTAATTATACTCTAATAAATTAACCTTCAATTACCCTCATTAATGAATTCTACCATAATTACTAACATTAAGTAATTACCTTTTTATTTAATTAAATTAAGTAATTAACTACCCTTTAATTACTTTCATTAACCCTTAATTATTTATATTAATTGACTTACCCTTTATTTAATTACATTAATTAACCTTTAATTAATTGCTTTAAGTAATTAATCCTTTAATTACTAATTAATTAATAAATTAATTAATCCATAATTACTAATTTAATTAATCCTTAATTACTCAAGACCCTAATTATATTTAAGATAAACCATCTCTTAATTAATTACTTAATTAAACCATTATTAAATTTCATTTGGAATCACATAGGAATATACTTGAATAATTAACTTAATATATGATTATATTAAACCAAAATGATTTAAATTCAAACATTTGACCTATAATTTATTTTTGAAACTTGTTTAATTTTTAACTTTTACTTTGAAAACCTTTCTTTGCTTTTAAACTTGCTAACAATCTTTACCTTTTTTCACTTTTCTTTATTTCTTCCTTCTATTTCTACTTTGCTTTTTGCCTTAATTTCCTACCTAATTCCCCTGGCCCAACTTCTGGCCCACTCTCTCTTTTACTTCTCTTCATAAATAATTGTTTAACACGGCCCATAAATCCCTTCTCCTGCTTCTTCCCATCTTCACAAATACTTCACCTGCTACACATTCCTCAACCCAACCTGTGCACGTCGCCGTGCACATGCACGAGCAGGCCACCACCAAAACTTGCCTTCGAGCGTCCCTTACCATCGCCTAGGTCCCCCTCGACTTGATCACCTACACGAAAAAACGCAAAACCACACGTTTCGAAAAATTTGAAACCCGGGCTTCAACCCGGTGAAGTCGTCGCCACCAAATAATCTTCTAATGCCACAGATCGCCACCGATCACCCTCTAACTTCACCCAGAGACACGCCATACCACCCTCTTCCCTTCCCACCAGGACAGCACGTCTCGTACGTCCCCACCGTCTCGCCATTTCCTCCAAACCGAGCCCCTTCCTAAACAGCCCTAAAACCCTAGAATTACCCTACCCCATCAATCCACGCTATAGGAATTTCACCTACCATTTTTCCCTCATGCCACTCTAACCAACGCTCCTTCCTACCAACCGCCTCGTCGCATGAGGGACCCTATCGCCGGAATTTGACAACACACCCAAAATCGTTCAACTCCCAATATCACACAAATTACAAGCTTAAAAATTTGGATTCTATTACCAAAAATCATCATTCCTAAAGGCGAATCTAGTTATATAACCAAAACATGAAATTTAAACAGTTCATTTTCTGACTTAACTTGATTTTCACTGTAATTCCTTGTTTTTGAAATATTTGTTTAATAAATTCCCTAGAAAACATTTTTAAAAATAAGATATTATGTTAACAATCAAAGTTTCTTTAGTCATCAATGCTAGTAAGTATTTGAATGAAGAGTTAAGAATTTTGAAAAGGATTTGAGGTCTGGAAATCAAGAACAGAGGCCAGAAGTTCTTCACACAGACATGCACTCATATATACACAACAAAACAAATCTTTAAATCAAGCAAACATATTTATACAATCATGCAAACATGTTTGAATTATTTCTATGATTAATTGTTGCATGCACAGGTGTTACAGATGCTTAAATTTAAAAAGATTTATGTTTACTCACTTTGTTTCCAGAGGAAGAAGAACAGAGCTTCCATTTGAATAGGCTTGAAAATTTGCAAAACTGAAACTCCTCTTTGATCTCTGAGTTTAGTTGAGTTATTTGTTTTGATATTTTAACTAAATGTTGTTTGAGATGAAAATGATATTTGCTTCAGATTTCTTTAGCTTGGATGGACGAACTAATAAAATGAAGAAGTTGATATATAGAAAACAGGTTACAGGGTGATTAATGTTTTGTATAACAAGACAGAGATTTTTCTTCATTTGTACGTTGGCTAATATATTCACTTGGTGGCTGAAGTGATTTTTGTAGTGTACTAATGCTTCATGCATTAATTAGCATTGTACAAATATATATTTATTTAATTTTATTTCTTTTATTCGGCTGTACATGATGAAGATGGTTGTGTGGCTTCCTTTACAAGCTTTTTTTCCTCATGTATATGTATTTTATTTTCTTTCCTTTTGTTTTCTTTTTAACTTGTCTTTATAGTTGAATGTGTTTCCATATTTAATATGTTGTTATAATTTATTTAATGTGTTTATAATTTATTTAATGTTGTTATAATTTATTTAATGTGTTTATAATTTATTTAATGTTGTTATAATTTATTTAATGTGTTTATAATTTATTTAATGTGTTTATAATTTATTTAATGTTGTTATAATTTATTTAATGTGTTTATAATTTATTTAATGTTGTTATAATTTATTTAATGTGTTTATAATTTATTTAATGTTGTTATAATTTATTTAATGTGTTTATAATTTATTTAATGTGTTAATAATTTATTTAATGTTGTTATAATTTATTTAATTTTATTATTTATAATTTTGTAATATATATGAATTTCTATATTTAATATATTGTTTAATTTAACTAATTTGTTTACTATATATAATTTTTCTATAATTTATCTTATGTATTTTTTTATATTTATTTCTATCTCAATCATTTATTTCTAAATTTAATACTAATTATTTTTATATTCATTTTGTAATATATGTGAATTCCTAGATTTTAATTTGTTATTAGATTTTATCCAATGTATTTATTTTATACTTTTATATCTTATATAATTTGTAATTTTATTTTCAAACCATTTATTTACGATTTAAATTCAAATCAAATATATATATATGTAATTTCAAATTCACTCATATATGCCCAAATACATATATATTCACATATATACATATATATACAATATTTTAAATTTAAATGATTTATACAAAATTTATTTGAATTCGGGGAAACTCGCATCAATTTATCCATTAATTTAACAAATTTTTTATTCAAAAGATTCAATTAATCATCAATTTAAATTTATATAAAATCCGGGGTCGTTACATAAAATAAAAATTGATGAAGCCTAGAAGGAAGGTTTGCAATCTTTATTAAAGGATAGGGAATTTGGAATTCAATGAGGAGATTGCAAA
Organism: Allium fistulosum; assembly: GCA_030737815.1. Taxonomy (NCBI): domain Eukaryota; kingdom Viridiplantae; phylum Streptophyta; class Magnoliopsida; order Asparagales; family Amaryllidaceae; genus Allium; species Allium fistulosum. Next base: position 151,493,091 of record CM060908.1, read on the forward strand.
CAACCAATGGGTTAACAACTTCTAGGACCAGAGGTACATGTTTTATATAATTATACATATGTAATGTAAGATCTTCCCATCTTCTTCTTCTTGCTTTTAATTTCAGTCACGACAATTAGAGAAAACTTTAAATTTAAACTTCTTTTAATTATATATAAACATAATTATTTCAATTGGTATACACTTGTATTTATAAAATAAATAAATGAACATATATATATATATATATATATTCAAAAAAAATTATTTTTATACCTATGGCTTAACTGTGAATTATGTATATGTAGACATAAACCAATTTTTGAAATTAAATTGAAACGTGCATATTTATATATATTTTGATTTAAAAAATCCATTTTTTGTACACAAATTTAATAACAATAAAATTCAAATTATATATATATATGTGTGTGTGTGTGTGTGTGTGTCTCATGATTTAATTAAAACAAAAGTTATACATATATTTATATTTATTTACACTATGGTTTAAATAAAAGGTTATACATATTAAGATTTATTTATGGATTTTATAAATTAAAAAAATTAATGAAATAAATCAAAATCAAACAAGTTAAATTTGTGTTCAAAATAAAAACTAGGATATAAGACATTTGCTATATATGTACATGCATATGCGCGCGCGTGTGTGTATGGGTGTATGTGTGTGTATATATAGGTATGTATGTATGTATGTATTTACATACGTGTGTATGTATCTTATAAACAAGATTATATTAAATAAAATTTAGGCCACAATTAAAAACTAATATGTATGTGCATGTGTATGTGTATGTATTTGTTATTAACTACTTGTATAATCTATGCAAATTATTAATTGACATTTCTTCACAACTTACTATATCTGTAATGACCATAGATCCTAATGGTTATTTATTAACATGTGATATTTGTCAAATTATGTACACCTTAGATTATATGTCATATTTATAACACTTGCTATGTTTGTGTTGTGAACATGAACACATTATAAATCAAAACACAATATTAAACCAAAGTACAATAAAACAACGTGGGGTATAAAATTTATAAAAATCATACTATGTTAACACAAATGTTTCAATTTAAATTAAACAAATTAAAATTAAAACACAAAACTATTTTATTAAAATTCACTAAATACGATATGACAAAAAGAATACTCTTTATGTAAACACAAAACACGACGTAGTGCAAAATAAAAGGAATTTTCTTTAAAAAAATTCTTTTTATCTCGTTGTCGATGCACCTAACCGAACAATGGTACCAAAGTCTGCATTATATTCACATGTATAATTAACACATAAGGTGGTCTCATGGAAAAACCATATGGATGAGTGTCTAAGGAAAATGTGTTTAAGTAAAGAGAAGGTTACTTAATTAAGGAGCGTTCTTATGAATAAAAAACCTTCCCGCTCCTGGACTTGACCCATCTTATCGAAGTGGTCCCCTTTTAAGGATATTCCCTAATGAAAGGCTTAAATATTTTTTGCACCTTTGATTCAAATAAGTGTATTTTGAATAATATAAAATTTTAAATCAAACTAAATTCAGATTTAAATTTATAAGGTTATAAATTAATTTATTTAAAATTGTTTAAACTTAAATTAAAATTTATAAGGTTTATAAATATAATTTAAAATTGATAAAGATTATAAATGGGTAAGTTTAAAGTTATTTTAAATTTACATAAATATAAAGGTTATATTTATTGTTAATTAAAATGTTTAATTATTAAAAAGATACATATGGATATATGTATATATATGAAATTAATGAATTATAAATGTTACAATAGATTAAAGTGTACATATAATTATATATATAAAGAAAAGATGGAGGTTTAAATGAGTTAAAATCTACTTAGACTTAAGAAAGTATACATTGGATGTGGAGACATATGATGTTATGAGTTTATACTGTCGATAATGAAAGAATATAAGGATCGTGTGTTTATTTAATAGGCAAGTGTTATGAAAAGTTATCTATCAACTAGCAAAGTAAAATAAGTAAAGTAAGAAACCGATCACATTAGAATTTTTATACTGGTTCGGACCTCTCGTCCTACATCCAGCTCCCGAAGCTCCCCTTTGGACTTTCAACTATTAAAACTACCCTTGCTTCGTCCAGAGAAATAGGCTTACAATAAAAGAACTTTCTTTGACAATAGTGTGTTCTTGACAACACAGTTTTTGACTGCTCAGTACAATCCTTCCTATAATCTCTTTTGAGTAGTATGTAATTTGAAGCTTTGATATATAGAAGAAATAAAAGTATGCTTTTATGTGCTTTTAGAAATCAGAAAAGCACGAGAATATTAGAGAATAAAGAGAAAAGAGTTTAGAAAAACAAGTGAGTTTAACTTCTCAAATCCATGCTTATTTATAGATGTTGAGAAGTTTCTTTGAGAAGTAACAACCTTTAGTATATTCTATTTTAGTCCAAAAGTTGCGATGTTTGAGAAGGAAGAGATATGATCAGAAACTGTGGATGCAACTCTACGATTGAAGAAGATGTCTGTTGAGAACTTCTGACCGTTACCTAAGTCAGACATCTGGCCTGTAGTAAATTTTTTAAAACAATGGATTGTACCAGACGTCTAACTTTATGAGTCAGACCTCTGACACCTGTACAACATGAAAATTTTCCATTTTGAGTTTGTAAAAACTTTTCAATAGCTTGTATGTGCTTTTGCGTGTAAGAACTACTCAAGGAGATTGTACATATCATCTGTTTAAGATACTAACACAATGTACTAATATTTCTAATACAATGATCCTCTTATGCTTATCTTCAAGTCTTGGTTGCGATCGTTCACCTGCATATAGATGATATATATATATACATATATATTGTATGCTAGTGATTGTATAGTTGTTGTCATCGAAATCATAGAATAGAGGTTCTAACATTCTCATCCTTTTTGATGATGACAACTATACAATCAAGCTTATAAGAATGCTCCCCCTGAGTTTTTATAAGAATGCTCCCTTTGAGTTTTGTGATTTCTCCCCCTATCTATATGCAGTATAAAATCTCTCCCCCTTTGTCATTATCAAAAAGATTATACGAAACAATACGAGGAAACATGTAGAGAAATCAACACAATATCACAATAGCATAATGTCACTAGCACAATGTTACAGCACAAAACCAACAAAATATCATAGTCATACACAGAAGAAATTCGGAATAAATATATTCAACATTGGTAAATAAGTTACCGATAGGAGAAGTAACCCCATAGGTTAGAAGCGTTTTCATCATAGTCGTTATTCTGCCATTGCGACTGATCATGATACTCTTCATCTTCCCGAATGGAAAGTTCTTGAAATGATTGATAGTGTCCGTAATGTGGGGTTTCCTATGGAGGCCATGATATGCCTTTACTCTCCTCAGTGTCCTTATTTACTAGATCTTTTCCAGGAGCATGTTTCAGTAAAGGTTCTTTGGCCGTTCTAGGTCCTGGTGGATATATGTGAGGTGTTGGAGGTGGTGTAGGAGACGGAGAGGAAGAAGATCGTGAAGAAGAACGTTCGCGAACCTTTCTCAAAACCTTTCCAAGAGTAGAAACGACCTTTTCTAAAGTATTTTCTACTTTAGTTATTCGTGTAGAAAAAGATCGTTCTATTCGGGAAACTTTCTTATCCAAGACCTTTTGATTTAGAGACAGGAGACGTTGGTTCTGAAGTGTTATGTCTCGAATACTTTCTCCTGGTCCTGCTGCAATTTGAGCTTCTTGAATTTCAGAATCAGAGTAATACCTTGTCGGTTCATAAGGCCTTGGTGTAGAGGTAGGTCGGTGTAGGGGTACGCTGTTGGTGTTGTCGTTGTTGGTGGTGGTGTTGGTACTAGGAAAAGGGTGTAATACTTGGTGGATTCTCAGGAAGATGCATCAAAGATAGAAAACGAATTCCACTGTTCTTAACATGAAGTTCTTTATATTGCGATAAGTATGAAGAAACATAATGTGCTCGAAGAATTCGCATAATATATGGTGCATAGATGATTGTTTGACGAATTGGGGTTCAAAAAGTTTTAATTTGGTCAAAAATATATTGAGCCCAATTCAATTTGGTATGGCCGAAAATAGCATATAAAGCTTTATGGTTATGGTCATACACTTGCTCATGACTACCTAACCGAGGGAGTATGGTATTTATAAGCATGCGGTTAAGTAATCTAGCTTTTAGACGAAAATTAAATGGTGATAATTTCTGCATGTCATCTTCCCAAATGAGATGTGTAATTGCATCTCTTGGAATGTGTCTCATATCAGGAATATCTTGCAATCTAGTTCTTGTATATGAGCACCGAAGTATTTGCCTAAGCAATTCGACATTGAGTTTTATAACTTCCCCATAAACGCTCATCCAAATCCAATTTTCCGGATCAGACGGATTCCAAATACGAATTGAACATAAATTGATTAAGAATAAAAATACCGCAAGTTGATCAATTTGGCCGGAGTTAGAATCATAATCTATGAGATGGTGAACCTCTGCATTGCTAACCAAATCGTCGATTTCATAATTAAAAAATCTTTGAAGTGGATAGAATGGACTACAATGTATCTTCTTCTTTTCCAACTCTTGAAGTTTCTGTCTTCCATATTTTTCTACCATCTATTGTTCAATGATTTCATTGGTGACAAATTGCTGAGAGGGGGGCTGAGAACTGGAGCCTTGACCCATCTTCTTTCGCTTGGGAAAGGGTTTCTTGGCTTTGGGTGTCATTGATTTGAAGGAATTGAAAGAAAAAATTGATTTTGGGGGTTTAGGGTTTTGTTTAGGTTTAGGAGATGACGGTAAACAAAATGAAAAAAAAGGTAAGAGATAATTTATAGGTAAGGTGGAAACGGTGAATTCTGAGCACGATCAGACATCTGTATTTTGGGGTCAGACATCTGGTCGTGTTGAAAATTGAAGGAAGAGTGTTGAGCCAGACGTCTGAGCTAAAAAAATAGACGTCTGTGCTGAGTCTGGAAATTTTCCAGAGAATGGGGCCAGACGTCTGGTCAAACTGGCACATGTCAGAGCTGAAAGAAAAAATTTAGATAATGGAGTCAGATGTCTGTTCCAAATGCCAGACGTTTGGTATGTATCCACTTTATTTTGGCAAATCATATACATGTTGGAATCTAGATATACAAATCATATGCATGAATAGTCAAGTTTATTATGACAAATATTATATAATTATTTTAAAATATTTTAATTTTTGTTTGAGGAATTAGTGGAATAATAGTATTACTTCTCCCATGAATTTGGTTCAACCTTTGTATCCTCTTTCAACGGTCATAGCGGAGACCAGTAAGGAGGTACGGGACTCGGTTAAGCTTTGAACGTTCCTTCTCCCCATAATTTCCGTGGATTGATCAGATGAGCACGTGGAGGGGTTTCCTTTACACGAGGAGAGCGTACATGAACACAATCCTTTGTAGGTGAATGTCCGCACATTGCAAGGATGCATTTCTCCAGAAAATTTAGATGAGCTCTCTGGCGTCTTTGTTCATAATACATCCCCTTTTGTACATCCATCATTTCTTTTTGATAGTGATGAATTTTGTCAGCTTTGTCAGAAAGAGAGGCTGTTTGAAGATTAATACCATGCTTGGCTTTCTTTCCTTTTGGAGAATAGCCAGTATGATATGTAGGAGAGGGAACAATGTTTAGGGATGGAGATGACTAGGAGTTGATTTGTAGGAGAGGTATATGTACTACCAGATGATGGTGATGAAAAATCAATGGCAGAGTAGGTGGAGTCATGGTCGTACGACATGTTGGAAAATTTCTTTTAGTTGTTAAAAAGATATATATTAGAAACTTTTGTCTATGATTTGTGTAACGACCCAACTTTCCAGTCCCGGAAAATCGAACCATTTGTGTTAAAGAAAAAGAGGTAGAAGAAGAAGAAACAGAAAATCAACAACAGAATCTCACATCGCAGCGGAATAAAATATAATATATATACAAAACAGATCTTTACTCAAACAGAAAAATATATCTGTTTATACAATATATTACAGAATCCAACATCAGAGTTCATCACATCAATGATATACATCCAATATACACAGCGGAACAATAAACAAATACGGAAGTACGTATCGCCATCCAGCTCGTCTCCTGAGCTCCACAGCTACAATCTGAACCTGTTTATCTCGGTCTGACCCGAGCATCATATAAAACAATACCCGAGTCAGTCTGGAAAACCAGCGTGAGAAAATCACACTCAATTGATTATTAAAGTTTCAAAAATCCTTTTGAAAACAAAAGCATCTCGTAAGACCACGCCACAAATAAACATGTCGGGTTTTTTACCTTACGATAGCTAAAACACTTTTTATAAAATCCTCTGATATTATAATAGTGTCTATTTACAAATACTTATTAAAATAGCTGAAATTGTTACATGATTAAATTCCAGCATACTAGCCACAAAGTGGGTAATACAAACAAAACTCGTACAAGGCACGTAGGGAGAATGGATTTCCAACGAATGACTAGGCACTGGGGTACCACCTGTCACAGTACGTGGCCTAGATCACAGTACCGAGGAGTACGCCCGCTCCCCTGCAACACAAGACCGGAATCACCTATGGGCAATTCCGAATATGATCACCCCACGGTTGGGATCAGCAACCGCACCACTAAGCCGAAATAAAAGGGACATCTAGACAGGGATGACCATACTCTCCAGTGGGCGCTACCCACGAAGCCTTGCTGCATAACCCCTGATTTTCAGTCATTCCCGGTTGATGAGGCTTGAGGCTAAACGTTACCTTCAGAACGTTTCACTTAGAATGCCCATCGTCCCCTGACGATGTCCGAAAGCATTCATCCATACAAGTCTGTTCCGGGTCCGAACAGAACTGATAACACTATTCCCTTATCAATATTACCCTCGTTTCCCCACGAAACGTACAAACCGGATCGAAGTGGTTTTCGAGTCTCCAGACCTAGAATCCCGGTATACGGAAACCCGATCCCGGTCTCTTCGAAACGATCAGCGCATTTGGCCAATATTGATAGTCGGTTGTTTAACTATCAATTAACATCCATAACAACCATCAACGATCAATAATTTCTCCAAATTATTTATATCCCTCAAAATATCTTCACAAGATATTATTTCCATTTCAATCCCCATTGGAAACAATTTCAAACTATATTCCTCTCACGGAATAATTTCCCAAATATTTATTTTCATTGGACTGCCAAGTACAAAACCATTTTAGTTTTTTAAAATAATTTTAAAACACTTTATTATAAAAATACTTTATAAGAACGTCTTTTTAAACTTCTTTAATATTTAAGTTAAAATATATATTTAAAGATATTTAAAATAAAACCATTTTAAAGAATATAAACAAATTTCCTTTTAAAACATATTATCAAATCTCATTTGTATTAACTACAATAAAAGATTGAAAATTACTTACTTTAGAAATTTAACATTTGGAAATAATAGATTTTTAAAACTTGACTTTTAAAAATAACAATAAATCTTTAACTAATATTTAAATTTTTCCTTTTAAAACAAAATGTACTTGGCTATCCAGAAAATACTTCTCTTTCACAACCTTTAAAATAAATCTCTGTTTATTTTTAAAACAGATTCACAATCCTTTATAAATTCACACCTTGAGTTTATATTAAAATCCGCTTCACTTTATAAACTCAGTTTATAGATCTTAAAATCTCATTCCTCTTTAAAATTTCCTAGTTTCAATATTTAGATCAATTCTACAATTTTATTTCAAATTTGCTTTATCTTGAAATAAAATTCCCTTATTTACCTTATTTATTTCCAATACAATTATTCGGGTTTTTAATTTTAATTTCTAGTTAAAACCCCTTCAACTGAAAATTCCTATTTTAAATTCCCAACATTCCTTATTAACGCTTTTAATTAAATTAACTCATTTAATTAGAAATAATTTCTTTATTTCTTTAAAAACCATATCACTTGAGTTTTAAATTTTTATTACTCCTTCGTAAATTTAAATTCCTTTTTCCCATATTTATTACAATTCCAATTCACTTTATTTTATCTTATTTTCAATTCACTTTTAAATTTATTCCAATTTACTTAAATTATTATTCTTTATTTTCTTCAAAAATTCAATCCCATAGATTCCCAAAATTTATTATACTGGGAATTCAATCAACCACAACATCCAATATCAAATCATCACAGGATATCAATATTCAGATCACAGAATAATAAAATAAATTTTTGAGGAATCCAGTTGGATCCCTCCAACCTGTTTCCCTGCATCCACAGACGTTAGCACAATACCAATTCCACTTCGAGGTGGAATATCGCGGTATATGGGATTTATAAAATATCATCCGCTATTATGCGGCGCATAGGGTCTCATCCGCTATATAATGCGGGAATATCAATCCCAATATATACATATGCCAATATATATATATTGGTATATACTACTATATACCATATCATATCAATCCAATCAAACAATTCAATCATTCATCCATATTTAAATTTAACCAATTTAAATTTAAATAAAATTTAACTGAGTGAGATTAACTCACCTTTGATCTATTAGCATCTCATTTCCAATTGAGCTTGCTTCCTTCTCGAATTTTAAACCTTGAATAACATTATACGATTTATTAATATTTGAACTTACCAAACAATTCATTACCACTTAATAGGTTTAAATTTTAACTTATAACTTGATTTAACCCAATTTTCCCTTTGAAATCTCTAGTAAAAATAATTAAATAAGTTAATTTTAAACAAGTGAATCACCTTAATCTCTTATTTAAGATAAACTAGTTAACCCTACTCACTAACCAACTAAATGAATTAAAGTTTTAATTTCCTTAAATTAAAGTTAAACAGTAAGTAATATATACATAAACCTGAACCAATTCTATATATAGTTCTTCATGGATGTCTTCAAATCTAAAAGTGTACATGTATATATTTAAACTATTTTTCTCAAATTCTATAAAAATTTCTATTTAACCTATATACGTATTAAAATTTCAAAACGGTTCTGTCTTTGAAATTTCACTGCAATTTTAAAATCTCAGTTATATACTTTATCTACATGCATATATCTTTCATACTGAAAAATCAATCTTTGAGTTATAAAAAAACTCTTAAAAGAAATAAAATTTTATACCTTACAGTTAAATCCAATCACAGCCTTAGAAAACGAAAATACCTCAATCAGAGGTCGGAGACGACGAACCCTAGCAAACGAATTGCTCTGCCGAGAACAATCGAGCATCCATCGAGTCAATTGCTGTCACGACTTCAGTCGAAACCCCACCTCGACCTCTGATAACGCGCGGCCCATCCACCAACCTCGATCGCGACACCCTACTCGAACGACTCACATCACGTCGTCGCCGCCGCTATGTCACGCGAAGTCATCGCGATCTGGAATCGCGACCCATTGAACTCGCGGACCCCCTTTCATGAAAACACCTAGCAAGCTTCTCCCATCAAACGACGTCGCCATCGCCAACATCCCCTGGAAACCCACTCGCGAATGCGTGCCTCACCGATACCACTACCCTCATCGCGACCCCCGCCTTGCTAGCGCTGCGCTACCCCACCTCAACTCGAACAGACGGAAGCAAACAAGGCTGCGAACTCGGTCTTGAATTTAAGGGAGGGTTCGAGTATATTTTTTTTTTGAACAGAATCGAATTTGAAAAAGAAAGGGCTTGGCCATTTTTTCTCTGAAGAGGATTTCAAACGAAAAATGGCTTTCGTTTGCAATTAAATTTGATTTGAAGGGAAGGCGCCGTGAATTAAGGATAATGGGTAGCGTATGGGAGGAGCTGAAAGGAAAAGTACGGCTGTGATTTGATGTAGGATATTTAGATTTAAAACGATTAATTATTTTCTCAGCGCTTTAACCTCGAACGATCACACGATAGCTCCAAAAATTACGAAATTTGAAATCCGGTAATAATTTAATATTACGGATCCAATGGAACTGGTTTCGTCGCATTCCGAGACTGTGCCTCGGAAGGCTATTTTTAAATATCGATTCAAACGATATAATTTCAAAACTGAACAAAACAATTTGGAATTACATTCTGAAGCTTCTATTATCTTCAGTATTATCAGTATGAATTTTACGAGCTTTCACAATATTTTTAATTAGCTTAGAATGCCAGATTTACTATTTTATCCAACTTCAATATAAATTTAATTTAATTATTAAATTACTCAATAACAGCGATATTTGAAATTTAAGTTTATAATTAACCTCTGAATATTTAAAATTAATTAAATATTCCAATTTCAAATGCTCAAAAATTCCGGGTCGTCACATTCCTCCCCCCTTAAAAGAATTTCGTCCCCGAAATTACTAGTTAGGAAAGATGATTCAATTTCCGTTAACTATTTCCCAAATTCAAACAGTTTTAACCATACCCAAACAATCTTTTATTAATGATTCACTAATCATCTTTTAACTTCCCAAACTTATTCATAAGTTTAACCCATACCACCTCCTTATCCATTCAAATTTAAATTTTGAATTCACATTTTTTTAATTATCAAAAATTTTCCAAAATTTTTCTAACTCCCTAAATTTACGGAAAATTTCGCCAGCGTCTCCTTTGCGCGGCTAGCTCGGTACTACTACAAAATGGCTCTACGGCCTCCCAATCTCAAAAAGAAAACAAAAAGCCAAGTGGCTGGATCAAAAACCCAATCAAATTTCATATAGAAATTCAAATACATACCTTTTTGTCGGGCCATTAAATTTTATCCTCTAAAATCAAAATCCCAATCTATCCATTGCTTTTATACACCTGTATATCCTACTAAGCAATAATATTCAATCACAATTCCAAAGTCATTTTATACTTTCCTTTACAAATTTCCAATATTTGTTTTACTTAAGCCCGTACGATGCACATATATCATCCGTACGCAATATCACATTCGATCGCTCAATCGATCACACAATTTCACTTCCGAACTAGTATTGTCCACCCGACCTCCTAGTGCGGACTCAGATCTGGTTTCTTGATCAGAAACCGTCATTCTCCTTGCATAGTCACAAACTATGATAGAGAATATCCAGAATCAATCAACAATCCATATCCAGGCTCGCCGTTGAAAATCGAGTGAAAAATCCTAATTCGGATCGATAAAACTATCTCGAAATTCTGTGTTCGAATCTGGATCAAATAGCTATGCGAACAAATAATATACGTACACCTTACGTATTAATTTCAATTGATTATTAGCTATATCAATTTCTTTTATTCACATTCATTTTGATTTCTATTCACTTATCCAGAATTATCATCCCGTTTCATAACTTTCAGTTTTAAATCTTCATTCAATCATTTACTCAGTATTTTCCTATTACCAACTTACTTAAGAATCTCACCATACTTCTTAAGTTCAATATAAATAGTTTACATACTTCTTACATTTTATTTCCACTTCACTATTGAAGTTCATATTAAATTCAAATCACTTTTGCCCTTTACAATTTCATTTGATTTCAATTTGGCTTCCATTTTGAATATTGAATTAGCTACACTTACTAATTAATTTAAATCTCAATTAAAATTTATTTACAAACTTTACTTTCCTTAGTTCCTTCGATTTCACTTCACCTTACATTCACATTTGAATTAGATTTCAATATCTAGTTTCAATTTCATTTGCTTAACAAATTTAAATCATTTATTGTTAATGAAAATTTTCAAGAATTCTAAAAATTTTCTCCCAAAATTTCCGGGAAATTTTGACAGAGTCTCCCTTGTACGGAGAGACTTCTGCGATATCGCAGGATGCACAAAAATGTATATACATCGGCCTCAGGCCGGAAAACAAAGAAAAACAATTCATATCTCCTATTTTGAATTTTTTGCGTAGGCGTACCTTAATTTAGCATTTTATAGCAAAGCAGCAATTTATTTTAGCATTTAACGCAGTCAAAATCAGCCAAACGGCCTCCCTGAATCCTGTATTTACTCAATTTAAACAGGTAAGTAACAAATATATGCAATTTGTTAATACTTCACTTACTCTCAACAGCTAAACCATGGATTCTATAAACAATGCACTTTATACACTTCCAATAGCACATATGGAATACTTCAACACTTATTTTGAATGTTTACAAACAATTTCCGATGCTATCTCATTCAATTCCAATGGTCTATAACCGAATTATTTACATTCAGTTCCTTTAAATTTAACAAACTTATATTTATTATAATTGATTTTCAAAATCAATTTTATTTCCTTTCTATCAAATTATTGAATTTTATTAAATCTCATTTCCGCCTAACGACCAATTTCTTATACAAATTCGACGATATACAAACAAATAATCAATCACTGGGTTTTAAAACTATTCTAAATTGGTTCCAACTCAATTTATACTTAATGCTATTCATTCATTTACATTTAAATTCATTCTGAATTTTCATTTCCTTATTCATAACTTCCCAAATTCTATTTCGATTCAAATTTTTTTTTTCTTCTCTTAATTTAAATCCAACCCAGCATCATTAAACTTAGTTTAAGTTGAATTAAATTCAACTCCTCTCCATCTATTTATCTTAAGTTAATTTACTTCAATTCATTCAAATTTTATACTTAGGCTCAATTTCATTTTACAAGTAAATTCTCTCTTCTATTCAACTTAACTCCACCACAACCAATCTCATTTCAATCTACAATTTCTTTGATTATTTATTATAAAATTAACTTTCCAGATTCAACTCATTACATGGCCATTTCCAAATTATTTCCACTTAGTTGGATTTTATTTTTAATTCAAACCTTTACTATTTTAATCCATTTCCTGGAGTTCTATCCATTTTAAATAATTCAAATTTTGGATATCATTCATTTCTATTACAACCAATTCTATTTGGTTTATGTATTTTACTTCAAATTTTATAAGTCACCTTCTTTTTATATTCACACTTCCTTCTATTAAAAATAAATTTTATTCACATTTTACCTCTTAACTCCGTTTATACATTTTTATTTAGTTAAGTATATATTTTATTCCAATACTGTTTCAATTTTATTATAAGCTGTCAAAACTTATTTATTCCAATTTAATACTTATCTTGTTACATTTATTTGGTCCAGTATATTTTATTATCCCATAAGCCCTTAATTCAGATTCCAGGTTTTTAAACAATTTCCCAACATTTCAAAATCACCCGGTTTTTAATTCCAAATCATTTTGGAGTCTCCACATTTCCAAATCACATTTCTCAGATTTTTAAACCAATCCTGGCTTTATTTCAAACAAATTTCCTTTGGAAATTTTCAAAAACAACTAGCTTTCTGAATAAATCAATTTGGCAGCAATTCGTCACTCAGAAGTTCGAAAATAAATTCTGAAGATGCGGCCGTCATCCTCCGAATTATTTCCAGCAACTGAAATGAATTTATTGCTATATCCCTTTCAAAAATTTATTTGAAACAATTTTCCTTCCAGAAATACTATCCAAAATAATAATATTATTATTTTCCTTCAAAACATTTGGAATAACACTTCCAAAATCTCCGGGGTTTTAAATTTACCAATTTGATTAAATCAAATTTTTAGTTATAATTCATTTGTACAATTCATATTTATACCAATATCCATTGGTTAAGTAAATCATTCTGATTTTACAATCTTACCATATTTTTTTTTTCAATTTTAATTTGTCAGAATATTTCCATCCAAACATCCAAATATATAATAATTTAAAGAAATATTTCTTTTATATCAAAATACATTTTTCGGGTAAAATTATTTCATCTACCCGTTTCAAAACAATATTGTGTCGAATTGCTCTATTCGAGTGTTTAGAAACCCCTTCGATACAGCTGCGCAGACTGTGCCGACGAAGGTTCATATGCCACTCAATAAATCAACCAACACAATATAAAACCAATTTATATTCACTAACAAATACGCGCTCATATCTATTAATACTCTCAAAATTTCCCACCAGAGCCAAGGTTATCGCCAACCTTTGCTCTGATACCACTGTAACGACCCAACTTTCCAGTCCCGGAAAATCGAACCATTTGTGTTAAAGAAAAAGAGGTAGAAGAAGAAGAAACAGAAAATCAACAACAGAATCTCACATCGCAGCGGAATAAAATATAATATATATACAAAACAGATCTTTACTCAAACAGAAAAATATATCTGTTTATACAATATATTACAGAATCCAACATCAGAGTTCATCACATCAATGATATACATCCAATATACACAGCGGAACAATAAACAAATACGGAAGTACGTATCGCCATCCAGCTCGTCTCCTGAGCTCCACAGCTACAATCTGAACCTGTTTATCTCGGTCTGACCCGAGCATCATATAAAACAATACCCGAGTCAGTCTGGAAAACCAGCGTGAGAAAATCACACTCAATTGATTATTAAAGTTTCAAAAATCCTTTTGAAAACAAAAGCATCTCGTAAGACCACGCCACAAATAAACATGTCGGGTTTTTTACCTTACGATAGCTAAAACACTTTTTATAAAATCCTCTGATATTATAATAGTGTCTATTTACAAATACTTATTAAAATAGCTGAAATTGTTACATGATTAAATTCCAGCATACTAGCCACAAAGTGGGTAATACAAACAAAACTCGTACAAGGCACGTAGGGAGAATGGATTTCCAACGAATGACTAGGCACTGGGGTACCACCTGTCACAGTACGTGGCCTAGATCACAGTACCGAGGAGTACGCCCGCTCCCCTGCAACACAAGACCGGAATCACCTATGGGCAATTCCGAATATGATCACCCCACGGTTGGGATCAGCAACCGCACCACTAAGCCGAAATAAAAGGGACATCTAGACAGGGATGACCATACTCTCCAGTGGGCGCTACCCACGAAGCCTTGCTGCATAACCCCTGATTTTCAGTCATTCCCGGTTGATGAGGCTTGAGGCTAAACGTTACCTTCAGAACGTTTCACTTAGAATGCCCATCGTCCCCTGACGATGTCCGAAAGCATTCATCCATACAAGTCTGTTCCGGGTCCGAACAGAACTGATAACACTATTCCCTTATCAATATTACCCTCGTTTCCCCACGAAACGTACAAACCGGATCGAAGTGGTTTTCGAGTCTCCAGACCTAGAATCCCGGTATACGGAAACCCGATCCCGGTCTCTTCGAAACGATCAGCGCATTTGGCCAATATTGATAGTCGGTTGTTTAACTATCAATTAACATCCATAACAACCATCAACGATCAATAATTTCTCCAAATTATTTATATCCCTCAAAATATCTTCACAAGATATTATTTCCATTTCAATCCCCATTGGAAACAATTTCAAACTATATTCCTCTCACGGAATAATTTCCCAAATATTTATTTTCATTGGACTGCCAAGTACAAAACCATTTTAGTTTTTTAAAATAATTTTAAAACACTTTATTATAAAAATACTTTATAAGAACGTCTTTTTAAACTTCTTTAATATTTAAGTTAAAATATATATTTAAAGATATTTAAAATAAAACCATTTTAAAGAATATAAACAAATTTCCTTTTAAAACATATTATCAAATCTCATTTGTATTAACTACAATAAAAGATTGAAAATTACTTACTTTAGAAATTTAACATTTGGAAATAATAGATTTTTAAAACTTGACTTTTAAAAATAACAATAAATCTTTAACTAATATTTAAATTTTTCCTTTTAAAACAAAATGTACTTGGCTATCCAGAAAATACTTCTCTTTCACAACCTTTAAAATAAATCTCTGTTTATTTTTAAAACAGATTCACAATCCTTTATAAATTCACACCTTGAGTTTATATTAAAATCCGCTTCACTTTATAAACTCAGTTTATAGATCTTAAAATCTCATTCCTCTTTAAAATTTCCCAGTTTCAATATTTAGATCAATTCTACAATTTTATTTCAAATTTGCTTTATCTTGAAATAAAATTCCCTTATTTACCTTATTTATTTCCAATACAATTATTCGGGTTTTTAATTTTAATTTCTAGTTAAAACCCCTTTAACTGAAAATTCCTATTTTAAATTCCCAACATTCCTTATTAACGCTTTTAATTAAATTAACTCATTTAATTAGAAATAATTTCTTTATTTCTTTAAAAACCATATCACTTGAGTTTTAAATTTTTATTACTCCTTCGTAAATTTAAATTCCTTTTTCCCATATTTATTACAATTCCAATTCACTTTATTTTATCTTATTTTCAATTCACTTTTAAATTTATTCCAATTTACTTAAATTATTATTCTTTATTTTCTTCAAAAATTCAATCCCATAGATTCCCAAAATTTATTATACTGGGAATTCAATCAACCACAACATCCAATATCAAATCATCACAGGATATCAATATTCAGATCACAGAATAATAAAATAAATTTTTGAGGAATCCAGTTGGATCCCTCCAACCTGTTTCCCTGCATCCACAGACGTTAGCACAATACCAATTCCACTTCGAGGTGGAATATCGCGGTATATGGGATTTATAAAATATCATCCGCTATTATGCGGCGCATAGGGTCTCATCCGCTATATAATGCGGGAATATCAATCCCAATATATACATATGCCAATATATATATATTGGTATATACTACTATATACCATATCATATCAATCCAATCAAACAATTCAATCATTCATCCATATTTAAATTTAACCAATTTAAATTTAAATAAAATTTAACTGAGTGAGATTAACTCACCTTTGATCTATTAGCATCTCATTTCCAATTGAGCTTGCTTCCTTCTCGAATTTTAAACCTTGAATAACATTATACGATTTATTAATATTTGAACTTACCAAACAATTCATTACCACTTAATAGGTTTAAATTTTAACTTATAACTTGATTTAACCCAATTTTCCCTTTGAAATCTCTAGTAAAAATAATTAAATAAGTTAATTTTAAACAAGTGAATCACCTTAATCTCTTATTTAAGATAAACTAGTTAACCCTACTCACTAACCAACTAAATGAATTAAAGTTTTAATTTCCTTAAATTAAAGTTAAACAGTAAGTAATATATACATAAACCTGAACCAATTCTATATATAGTTCTTCATGGATGTCTTCAAATCTAAAAGTGTACATGTATATATTTAAACTATTTTTCTCAAATTCTATAAAAATTTCTATTTAACCTATATACGTATTAAAATTTCAAAACGGTTCTGTCTTTGAAATTTCACTGCAATTTTAAAATCTCAGTTATATACTTTATCTACATGCATATATCTTTCATACTGAAAAATCAATCTTTGAGTTATAAAAAAACTCTTAAAAGAAATAAAATTTTATACCTTACAGTTAAATCCAATCACAGCCTTAGAAAACGAAAATACCTCAATCAGAGGTCGGAGACGACGAACCCTAGCAAACGAATTGCTCTGCCGAGAACAATCGAGCATCCATCGAGTCAATTGCTGTCACGACTTCAGTCGAAACCCCACCTCGACCTCTGATAACGCGCGGCCCATCCACCAACCTCGATCGCGACACCCTACTCGAACGACTCACATCACGTCGTCGCCGCCGCTATGTCACGCGAAGTCATCGCGATCTGGAATCGCGACCCATTGAACTCGCGGACCCCCTTTCACGAAAACACCTAGCAAGCTTCTCCCATCAAACGACGTCGCCATCGCCAACATCCCCTGGAAACCCACTCGCGAATGCGTGCCTCACCGATACCACTACCCTCATCGCGACCCCCGCCTTGCTAGCGCTGCGCTACCCCACCTCAACTTGAACAGACGGAAGCAAACAAGGCTGCGAACTCGATCTTGAATTTAAGGGAGGGTTCGAGTATTTTTTTTTGAACAGAATCGAATTTGAAAAAGAAAGGGCTTGGCCATTTTTTCTCTGAAGAGGATTTCAAACGAAAAATGGCTTTCGTTTGCAATTAAATTTGATTTGAAGGGAAGGCGCCGTGAATTAAGGATAATGGGTAGCGTATGGGAGGAGCTGAAAGGAAAAGTACGGCTGTGATTTGATGTAGGATATTTAGATTTAAAACGATTAATTATTTTCTCAGCGCTTTAACCTCGAACGATCACACGATAGCTCCAAAAATTACGAAATTTGAAATCCGGTAATAATTTAATATTACGGATCCAATGGAACTGGTTTCGTCGCATTCCGAGACTGTGCCTCGGAAGGCTATTTTTAAATATCGATTCAAACGATATAATTTCAAAACTGAACAAAACAATTTGGAATTACATTCTGAAGCTTCTATTATCTTCAGTATTATCAGTATGAATTTTACGAGCTTTCACAATATTTTTAATTAGCTTAGAATGCCAGATTTACTATTTTATCCAACTTCAATATAAATTTAATTTAATTATTAAATTACTCAATAACAGCGATATTTGAAATTTAAGTTTATAATTAACCTCTGAATATTTAAAATTAATTAAATATTCCAATTTCAAATGCTCAAAAATTCCGGGTCGTCACAATTTGTTAATAAATTTTCACACATATATATAAGATTTAGGTTTTCTATTTTAAAAGGCTGTTTGTTTTTTTGTTAAAATAGTAGTGGTTTTCAGAGGATTTAAAAAATAAAGGGTATAAAAGTTATATGGTTTGTTAGCCATTTGAATAAATATAGATAATATTGAGAGGTAGAAAAATAAACAATTACAAATATTGTTCTTTTTAAAGTTCAGATAAAGAGCATATTCCCAGTTCTCTTCTAAGTTTATAAATGATGCTTCACAAAAGGTTTTGTAAAAATGTCCGCTATCTGGATTTTGTTATTGATGAATTCTAAAGATATGACACCTTTTTCTACATTATCTCTAAGAAAATAATGTCTGATATCAATGTGTTTAGTTTGAGAATGGTTTATAGGATTCTTAGATAGATTAATTGCACTTGTATTGTCACAATATATTGGAGAACAAGTTATAGTTTTACCAAAATCTTGAAGCATTTGTTGCATATATATAACTTGTGCACAAGCCAGATCAGCAGAAATGTATTCTGCTTCACAAGTTGAAAGAGAAACCAAATTCTGCTTTTTACTGAACCACGATAAAAGGGATTGACCAATAAAATGACAAGTGTCACTCGTACTTTTTCTATCCTTTTTGCAACCTCCGAAATTAGCATCACTATATGACACGAGTTCGAAAGATCCGCCTTTAGGATAAAAAAGACCATAATCTGTAGTGTTGGTTATGTATCTCAAAATACGTTTAACCGCTCTATAATGTGATTCTTCTGGTTGTGCTTGAAATCTTGCACACAAACATACACTCATCATAATATTGGGTCTACTAGTAGTTAGGTATAACAGGGAGCCTATTATACTTCGGTATAACTTTTGATCGAAATCTTTCCCGTTTTCATCTTTATCCATATGAATGCTTGTGCTCATTGGTGTTGGTTTACTAGAGGTCTTCTCCATTCCAAATAGTTTTAATAAGTCATGACAATATTTTTCATGATATATGAAAATACCATTTTTTAATTGTTTAATTTGCAATCCTAAGAAAAAATTTAATTCTCCCATATGGGACATTTCGAATTCATTTTTCATGATATTCGCAAATTCGTTACATAATTTTTCATTAGTTGACCCAAAAATTATGCCATCTGCATATATTTGAACAATTAAAATATCGATATGATCTCTTTTTGTAAATAGTGTTGTATCTATTTTACCAATTTGAAAACCAAAACTAATTAAATGAGTTTTTAATCTATCATACCAAGCACGAAGTGCTTGTTTTAAACCATATAATACTTTCTTTAATTTATATACATATCCAGGAAATGTTTCATGTGTGAATAATGGAGGTTGTTCAACATAGACTCTTTCTTTTATAAAATCATTTAAGAAAGCACTTTTTACATCCATTTGAAAAAGTTTAAGATTATGATGACAAGCAAAAGCAAGTAATGTTCAGATGGCTTCTAGTCGAGCTACTGGAGCAAAAGTCTCTTCATAATCAATGCCTTCCTCTTGATTGTATCCTTGGGAAATAAGTCTTGCTTTATTTCGAACAATGTTTCCATTTTCGTCAACTTTATTCTTATAGACCCATTTTGTTCCAATTACAGATTGATCTGTAGGTCTAGGAACAAATTCCCATACGTCATTTCTTTTGAATTGATTGAGTTCTTCTTGCATTTCCATAATCCATGATCCATTATTCAAAGCTTCTTTGTAATTCTTTGGCTCAAAGTTTGAAATAAATGCAACGTGACTCATTTGATTGAGTTGATGTCTGTGGAAACTTTTGTGTTTAAATCACCAATTATGTTATTAATTGGATGATTTTTGAGAATACGAGGAGGTGATCTCAACATATTTTCATTGTTAACGAAAGTCTCATTATTGTTACTTAAAAGAGTTGTATTTTCTGTAGGTTTTATTGAAATTTCATCTTCATCGCTGCTTTTGTTAGTCAAAAAGTTTTCATCGAATGAGACATGTAAACTTTCTTTAATAGTATTGGTACGTTTATTAAAGATTATGTAAGCTTTGCTACAATCAGAATACCCGACAAAGGTGCCTTCATCAGCTTTTGAATCGAATTTCCCGAGATTTTCTTTGGTGTTTAAAATAAAACATTTTAAACCAAATATCCTGAAATATGAGATTTTGGGTTTCTTGCCAAAAACATCTCATAACAAGTATTTTTGGTTAAAGGATGTAATGTGACACGGTTCAATACTTAACATGCAGTAAGTACAGCTTCTGCCCAAAAAGTATTTGGTAGACCACTACAGTTGAGCATCGTTCATGTACATTCTTGAAGCGTGCGATTTTTCCTTTCTACGACACCATGTTGTTGCGGTGTTCAAGGAAATGAGTAATTATGTGAGATACCTTTCTTGTTACAAAAATTTTCAAAATTTTCATTTTCAAATTCGCCCGCATGATCACTTCTTTTACATTTTATCTTAAGATCCGTTAATTTTTTAGTTCTTTTAGCGAAAATCTTAAACATTTCAAAAGTATCACTTTTATGTTTTAGAAAAAGTGTCCATGTATATCTTGAAAAATCATCTATAATAACTAGTACATACTTATTATGATTTATTGAACGTACTTGAGTAGGTCCAAACAGATCTAGATGTAATAACTCTAATGGTTGTTTAGTTGAAATTTCCGTTTTAGATTTAAAAGAACTTCGTTTTAATTTGCCATATTGATATGCGTCGCATAGATTCTTAACTTTATAATTTATTTTAGGAAGACCTCTAACTAAATTATGTTTAGCCAACTTGTTTAAAAACTTAAAATTTATGTGATATAACCGTTTATGCCAAATCCATGGATCATTAAAATCTACGGATATACATAAATCACTTGAGTTATTAACTTTCATATTCAAGACATAGATGTTTCTATATCTTAATCCTTCAAAAATCAGATTTTTTTTGATCGAATATGTTACATCTATTCTTTTCAAAATCTATTTTAAATCCTTTGTCACAAAGTTGACTAATACTTAATAGGTTATGTTTCAAATTCTTGACTAAGAGAACATTAGTAATAATAGGTGAAGTGGACATACCGATATTGATAACATCTCCGATCCCAATGACAAATCCTTTAGAATTATCTCCTAAAGTTACCATCCCGCCATCAATATAGGTTATATTTGATAGCATATCTGCGTTGCCAGTAAAGTGTTTGGAGCAGCCACTATCGAGTATCCATTTCTCGTTATGTTTTCTTTTGGGTACCTACAAGATAAAAACAATTTAATTGGTACCTACTTCCTTCGTTAGGGTCCTAAGTGTTAGAAGGAGAAGGTAGCCATACCTAGGAGGGTTTGGGACCTTTGAAGACATAATTTTTATTTTGAACAACATTTTTCAAAAACTTATCTATATGCTTTTGTCTAATTAACTTATTGTTAGACTTAGGAATCCAAATTTTTATTTCTTTAGAATTTAAAGCCTTTTTGTTAGAAGATGGCTTTTTTGATCTTTTTATAGAGAAAGATATAATTTTTATGTTTAGGAGCTTTCTTCAATCCTAATCCATTGTCATTACCCGATGGTTTAGAATTTTTGATTATGTTATCTAAATTCTGTTTTCCTTTGTTAAATTTTAAAACATTACCTGTAATCTTTTCCAACTTATTTTTAAGATTAGAAATTTTGAATTTTGAAGCTTCTAGATTATCTTTTAAGATAATGTTTTCATTGCTAATTTTATTATTTTCTAGTTTAACTTTTCCTAATTCACATGATAAAGAATCATTTTCAATAGAAAGTTTCTTGCATTTTCTTGAGCAATTTCTAATTCTTCTTCTAAAATAGATTTCTCATCTTTTAGTAACCCTATTTCAAGTTCCATTCGATTTATCTTTGCGGCATATTCCTTATTTAACTTCTTAGTTTCTCTATATTTATCATCAATTTCCATGCTTAATTCTAAGATTTCATAATAAGTAAGATCAAGACATACCTCATCGGTGTTTGTCATAAAGCATACATTGCTTGCTCATTATCACTGTTGCTATCGCTGTTTGATGATGACGATAAATCTGAATCATCCTAAGTAACTTGAAAAGCTCGTTTCTTTTTCTTGAATCTTTCGAACTTGCTTTTCTTTTTGTCATTGTTGATTTCTGGGCAATGCTTTTTCATATGTCCAAACTTATTGCATTCGTAACATTTGATTGAAGTTTGTCCAGATGAGTTTGAATTTCCTCTTTTTTGAGACTTTGTCAACCTTTTGAACTTCTTGAATTTGTTGTAGTTTTTGGCAATAAATACTATCTCATCTTCATCCAAGTCGGAATCTTTGTCATTAACTTGAAAGGTTATATTCTTTTTCTCATGACTTTGTTCTTTTCTTGCTTGCAAGTTTGCTTCATCCGACATCAAGTTTCCTATCAATTCTTCAACTTTAATTTGAGATAGGACATTAGCTTCTTCAATGGCCAACACTTTTCTTTCCCAATCATTTGTTAGAGAATTCAAAATACGTGTAACTAAATCAAAGTCTGTGAACTTGACTCCAAGTGCCATGAGATCATGTTGAATAGTTTGAAACCTAGTGTACATGTCACTAATAGACTCATTTGCTTTCAGTTTAAATGAATGAAATTGATTTTGCAAAATTGAAATCTTTCTTTGTTTGACTTTGTGCCTTCATGCGTGACTTTTAAAGTGCGCCAAATATCATATGCAGTAGTGCACAACATGACACGTAAAATAAGTAAAGCAAGAAAACGATCACACCAGAATTATTATACTGGTTTTGACCTCTCGTCCTACATCCAATTCCCGAAGCTCCCCTTCAGACTTTCAACTATCAAAAATACCCTCACTTCGCCTAGAGAAATAAGCTTGCAATAAAAGAAATTTCTTTGACAATAATGTGTTTTTGACAATATAGTTTTTGACTGCTTAGTACAATCCTTCCTATAATCTCCTTTGAGTAGTATGTAATTTAAAGCTTTGATATAAGGAAGAAATAAAAGTATGCTTTTGTGTACTTTTAGAAATCAGAGAAAGCACGGGAATATTAGAGAATAAAGAGAAAAGAGTTCAAAAAAACAAGTGAGTTTAACTTCTCAAATCCATGCTTATTTATAGATGTTAAAGAGTTTCTTTGAGAAGTAATGACCTTTAGTATATTCCATTTTAGTCCAAGAGTTGTAATGTTTAAGAAGGAAGAGATATGATCAGAAACTGTGGATGCAACTCTTCGATTGAAGAAGATGTCTGTTGAGAACTTCTGGTCGTTACCCAGGTCAGACGTCTAGACGTTTATGTCAGACGTCTGGCCTGTAGTGAAAATTTTAAAACAGTGGATTTTACCAGATGTCTGACTTTATGAGTCAGACGTCTAACACTTGTACAGCATGAAATTTTTCCTTTTTGAGTTTGTTAAATTTTTTCAATAGCTTGTATGTGCTTTTGCATGTAAGAACTACTCAAGGAGATTGTACATATCATCTATTTAAGATACTGACACAATATACTAATATTTCTAATACAATGATCCTCTTGTGCTTGTCTTTAAGTCTTGGTTGCAATCATTCACCTACATATAGATGATATATATATATATATATATTGTATGCTAGTGATTGTATAGTTGCTGTCATCGAAATCATAGAATAGAGGTTCTAATAGATAATAATCGATTAGTATTATTCATGTTATGAATTTAAAAATTTACTCTCGATCGTTTACAATGTAAGGAGTGTACCATATATATCTATGGCTTTTAAGCACCCTCAAGTCATGAACTACCTATATTGATGTTTATATTGACCCTAGATAGATAAAAAAATTATGTGGTTTTGTTGAGCACACTCAAGGGTCACATAATTATCCTTAGGTTATCATGAAATGATGGATCTTGAGTATATAATGTAATTTATGACTTATTGAGCACCCTCAAGGTCAAAAAGATGATAAGGAGTAAGTAAACAATAGTTAGGAGATATATATGAAATATAATTAGCAAAGATTTTCTTACCATTTGTAGGATAACAATTTGTTAACACCCTCAAGGTTGTAATAAGAAGATAAATAGGTTCTAACCTCCATTGAAAAAATTTATATATGAAATTTATGTATCTCTTTTAGGATTCTTGAATAATGCAGAATTTAGTAGGTTCCTTATTAGGTAAAATAATCGAATGAGTATAAGAACATGCGTGATCATATAAAATCTTCTTTAATAAATTTGAGCAGCTAATATAATTAATAAAATTGTTTATCAATTAAAATATAATATATAAAGTAAATTAAAGATTGACAAAGAAATGCAAGAATATACTTACCAATAAATCTTTTGGCATGTTGTTACTTCATTACCCATGTAAGAACCAAATAACATACCTATTAAAACATTTGTGTCTTGGTCACTTAAGTGTGAAATTGATAAGGTTGTTTATTATCTTCCATGAGTTATGAACTCCAAAGCAATACAAGGGTATAAATATAGATCCATATTACATTGCATAGAAAAAAAAATTGGTGAACAACCACATTCAAATACGAGAAATATCAATGAAATTGTTTCATTCAAAATGAGAAAGTAAATTATATGTTAATACCTCGGTTATTGATTTTGATGAACCATATACAACCATATAAAATATAGATACTGATGTTTCGCCAAGTTATATCTTATGTAGTGCAGAATATTGCACATGTGCTGAATCGAAGACTATACATGTAATGACGCGACTTTTCAACCCTCGAATGTCAACACTAATACATCCACGGTATTGGTGTACCGAGCACCTAAGTGTCGAAAAGACAGAAATTTAGGGTAAAATAAAAGAAAAGGAATAGAACAAGATAAGAAGACCACAATATTAGAATCTCACAATGGAATGATAATTTATAATATCAAAAGAATAGTACAAAGGGTTACTTTGAAT
The DNA here is from genome assembly GCA_030737815.1 of Allium fistulosum. NCBI lineage: Eukaryota > Viridiplantae > Streptophyta > Magnoliopsida > Asparagales > Amaryllidaceae > Allium > Allium fistulosum. The sequence continues at coordinate 151,518,515 of CM060908.1, forward strand.
ATAGGATTTTCAGAGTTACAAAACCTAAGTACTGTCATCAGCCTAGACAGTTATAACTACCTGTCCTCACAATGCTAATATATTCATATAGCTAAAAAAATTGAAATAAATATAGATAGTTAATGTACCCTTGGCCTAATTAATGCTCCAACATTTTTGGTGGACTTAATGAATCTAGTTTTCCAATATGTATAAGTTTGTCCTTGTTTTTATCGATGATATTCTGGTCTATTCCAAGACCAAGGAGGAACATTCATACAATCAAAGGATTGTTCTAGGAACACTAAGAGAGCATGTGTTGAAGGCTAAGTTCTCGCAATGTCATTTTTAGTGTTCGGAAGTTAGGTTCTTAGGTCATGTTGTTTCGGAGGAGGGTATTTCTGTTGATCCCGCTAAGGTTGTGGCAGTTCAGGACTGGAAGAGGCTGGAAAGTGCAATGGATATTAGAAGCTTTCTGGGTCTGTGACGCCCCACCTCTATACCCACGCTAACCAAGAACACTACGGTGTAGTGCTGTCAATTAGCACGGAGAATAAGGCTGTTGAGGAGCGACCATCCATGTAACTTCTTTGTGCGAGCACCGATATGTCAGATAGAATAGGATGCATATCTTTTAAGGAGGAAATCCGACATTCCGATACAAACACAAAGCTATCACACGGTGGCTATATATAATCTTCGGAAACAAATATAGAAATAAACGTAACATAAATCAGTCACAGACAATTCATATCACAGAGGCGGAAATAGATATGAATAAATATACAACACATGAAAGTGTACATCAGAGTAGTGGTCAAATAAGATCCACAATAACACAAAAGAATAGATACAAGTGCAAACCAAAAGAATATGTATACATCAAGGAGTCTAATCTCAAATGTATACAAACAAAAACTACTAAACTAGAGTAGTTAGCCAAAAGTCAGATGATGGCTCCAGATAGGAAGTCATGAGGAAGCACCTGTAAAATCTCAGTCTGACCCGAGTATTATTTAAGAAGAAAATAATAAACGGATCAGTCTAGCTATAATTATCAGATAAAATGAGATAGAATATGAGATATGATAATAGAGCGTATGATAACAAAAAGGTGTCATACTATGATAAGTATACATTATAAAATCACGAAAGTCATACAAAATCTCAAGAATCTCATAGCATAAAAAGAATGTCATATTCTTTATTTAATTCACCAAGCCACAATAAATGACATACATATCAATGCCAACTGAAAAGGTGGTGAAACATAAAATTCCAGAAATCAATAATTAGAAATCCAGAAAACACAAAAAAGGGAGGGAAGGCCTATGAGCCGAATGCTCCACGAATGGTCCGAAGACCGATGAGCCGAATGCTCCACGAATGGTCCGAAGACCGATGAGCCGAATGCTCCACGAATGGTCCGAAGACCGATGAGCCGAATGCTCCACGAATGGTCCGAAGACCGATGAGCCGAATGCTCCACGAATGGTCCGAAGACCGATGAGCCGAATGCTCCACGAATGGTCCGAAGACCGATGAGCCGAATGCTCCACGAATGGTCCGAAGACCGATGAGCCGAATGCTCCACGAATGGTCCGAAGACCGATGAGCCGAATGCTCCACGAATGGTCCGAAGACCGATGAGCCGAATGCTCCACGAATGGTCCGAAGACCGATGAGCCGAATGCTCCACGAATGGTCCGAAGACCGATGAGCCGAATGCTCCACGAATGGTCCGAAGACCGATGAGCCGAATGCTCCACGAATGGTCCGAAGACCGTAGGGTGCTACCCTAGAAATGTGATGGAAAAACATCACATGATCGGGGTATAGTCTCCCACGTAGACAAAGAGACATCGCTCAAACGCTAGTCTAAATCACAAAAATGATCGTCATGATCATAAGGAAGTGTCGATTACACTAAGCTAGTAAATATAAGAGTTTAGCTTCATGTCCCATAACCACTTGCTTAACTCAAATATTTACGAACAAATTGTAGATCTGCACTAGAAAATTGTCACAAGAGAGTTTCAATCGAACAAGTCCAAAAATTAACCGACGAAGTAAACGCAAGCGTTTCATACCACTTGTTTTGCTAAGCCGTTTAATTATATTTTCTCATACGAATGAGGTAAAGGTTTGTATATACTAGTAGATTGGAAAACAGTTTTATAAACGAGTTTGATATTGAAAATAGAGTTGAAATCGTTTTGATGAAAGAGTTTTGATATTTACTACTAGTATTGAAACCTTTATATTTTTAAAGTGACAAGTCATAGAAGTGATTGTAGAAACAATCAATTATAAAAGTTCACATTCGAAGACGTGAATAAAATCCAAAGAAATCAATTCCCAAAACCATCAAAGTAAGAAGTTCCGTTGAATGGTTTTCGGATAAGATTGCCTACGCAGAGTTATACGGGGTTCGACCTAATGAAGGCAAGCGACCTAAGTTTAAAAAGGCGGGCGACTTAACAAAGTGGCCGATAATAAATGATAACAACAAAAAGGGAATCAACACGAATTGATTAGAGTTGGATATTCAAGCACAATAGGGAAATAGGCAAAAGACTGCAGATTCAGACGTCTGGAATAATTGGTTCAGACGTCTGAATCTGGAAAATTAAATATTTTCCAGAACACAGATTCAGACGTCTGAACGAAATATTTCAGACGTCTGAAATAGGCAATTTAAGCCTATTTTCTTTCTGTTTGAAATCGAGCCAATTCAGACGTCTGGGGCAAAGATTCAGACGTCTGAATCTGGGAATAAAAATCTTCCCAATATAGTATTCAGACGTCTGAATCTTACGTTCAGACGTCTGAAACTGGGGTTCAGGGCATTCCCTGAACCTAGACCAAAAATGGCCAAATGAATACCGGAAGCGATCGATCGAGCGACAACGACTAAGGATTTACGCCAAGCGACAACCCAGCCTTAACGGCTCTTCGACACGCCTCAAATACCAATGTCCAAATATCCATTAAAGGATTTTCATAGATTTTGATTTCAAAACACCGAAAATTGGAATATACACCAAATCAATCCAAACCAAAATCAATTGCACAAGAATAAGTGTTAGGAATTCATTCCTAACAATCGAAGATAATTATTGACTTAGATGTGAGATAAAATCTCACCTTTTCACAAAATCAATGAAGAAGGAGCTTTGAAGCAATGGCAAGAGCAATCACTCTTCAATTCCAACTTAAGAAGCTTGAATCTAAGCTAAAAGAGAAACATTTCCCGAATTTAGGTTTAGGAAATTTCTGAGATTGAAAGGAGAAAGAGTTGGAGAAGGAGAAGAAGATGCTTACCAATGGCTTCAACTTGGATTTGGAGGTAGGAGCTTGAATTTGCAATTGAAGCTAGGGCTTAGGAATTTCCATTTCCAATCTCTTCCCCCATTATTCTCTTGAGCTTGAGGGTGTTAAGAAATGAGGAATGAATGAAGAGAAGTGGAGTGGAGAGGGGTAATGATATAACCAGATTTGGGCAAGTGGGCTGAATCCAAACCCAAACCCAAAGTCCAATAGAAAATAGCAAAATTCGACTTTCTCCAAACATATCGAAGCTTATACTTAAAAAGGTCGCAAACGGCATTTTGAACTCAATGGAAGTGGTCTCGAGTCCTAATTCGACTGTTTGCAAAAAGTAGCTTTTCGGACTAAAATCCGACGAACGATGTTATATTTAAATAAAATATTTAAATATAAAATCGACAAATGTGCGGGTTGTTACAGGGTCTAGCAGTTATTGTAGGATATTCGTACAAGATTTCTCAAAGTTTGCCTCTCGCTTAACGAATTTGACGAAGAAAGATGTCAAATTTGTCTGGCCGGATAAATGCGAGCAAGCATTTTTAAAGCTAAAGGAAAAGTTGACTGGTGCTCCTGTTTTCAATATGCCACACGAAGGTGAGGGTTTGATTATTCACGCTGATGCGTGTGGAACATGTCTTAGTGCTGTGTTGATGCAGCATGGGAGGGTGATCGCTTATGCGGGTCAGCAGCTCGAACTGCATGAAGCGAGGTGTGCAACTCATGACTTGGAGTTGTTAGCAGTGGTATTTGCATTAAAGATGTGAGGGTATCATGTGCTTGGTGAAAGGTTTTAATTATACATGGACCATAAGTCTTTAAAGTATTTTTTTACACAAAAGGAATTGAACATGAGGCAGCGAAGTTGGTTGGAATTTCTTATGGCCTATGATCTGGATATTTTGTATAATCCGGGAAAAGCTAATGGTGTAGTTGACTCACTCAGTTGGAGGTATACAGTTATGGCAAATGTTGAGGTTCGTCCGACTCATATCGAGGGAAATCGACATAGAGACCTTCATTTTGCTAGGATAGCTAAGAATGAAAATGAGAATGAGGCACCGGAGAGTTGGCCGAGATTCGAGGTGGATAGCCATGGCATTTTGAGAATGAACGGTAGGTTGTGTGTCCCGAATATTGATGAGATTTGGCAAGATGTTCTAGTAGAGAGTCAGTATTCTAGGCTGACGATACATTCTGGGGTCACTATGATGTATCAAGGTATGAAGAGGACATTATGGTAGGAGGGTATAAAGAGGGATGCTTTTATCTTTGTGAGAAGGTGTGCTAACTGCCAACACGTAAAGGGTAATCATCAAAAGACGGCCAGACTGCTTCATTCACTTGAGATTCCAAAGTGGAAATGGGATCATATTTCAATGGATTTCATCGACAGATTACCTAGGTTGAGGAAGGGTAGCGTAGGCGTGTGGGTTATCGTGGATAGGTTGACCAAGAGAGCGCACTTCTTTCCTTTTAAGACTACGAGGACAACTTTTAGTTTGGCTAAGTTATATATGTAGACGATCGTCAGCATGCACGGTGTTCCTTGTGATATTGTGACTGAAAGAGATCCTATATTCACAAGCCAGTTCTGGAAGGGTTTGCATGAAGCATTAGGAATCGAGCTTAGTTTGAGTACCGCTTACCATCCGCAGACAAATGGGCAAACGGAGAGGGTAACCAGTGTTGGAGGACTTGCTTTGAGCATGAATTTTAGATTTTAGAAGTTCACGGGAAGAATGCTTACCACTTGTTGAGTTTTCATACGACAAAAGTTATCAGGCCAGTATCGGAATGGCACCATTTGAAGCATTGTATGGAAGACCTTGCAAAGCTCCACATTGTTGGGTAGAACCTGGAGATCGTCTTATGCTTGCATCAGATATGATCAGAGAGGCATCAGATAAGGTTATAGAGATTCGAAAGCGAATCAAGGAAGCGTAGAATCAACAGAAGGGTTATGCAAACGAGAGGCGCAGAGACTTGGAGTTCTCGGTTGGAGCTTTGTATTTGTAAAGGTTTCTCCGATGGGAAGTGTAGTTCGGTTTGGAAGAGCTGGGAAGTTGGCTCCTTGTTATGGAGTATTGTTCCTAATTCTTGAGAGGATTGATACGTTCACATATAGATTCGGTTTACCGATTAGGCTATCGGGTGTGCACAATATATTTCATATATCGCATTTACATAAGTTTGTGCATGATCCTTCTAGTGGAAGCGTCGTAGCAAGAGGACTGAAGATAGAGCCAAATTTGACTATGTTGAGGCAACTTGTTCATATTGTTGATAAAGATACGAAGCAATTGAGGACTAAGATTGTAAAGTTAGTCAAGGTACAATGGAGCAAGGATGCTTGGGATTGTACTTGGGAGACTGAGGATAGATTAAGGGAATCCTATCTGGATTTTTTCTCAGACTAGAGTTTTCTTATCTTTGTTTGTATTTTAGTTGCGTTTTAGTTTGTATATAGTTTCTACAAGCTATACATATCTTATTCTTTTATCTTCTTTGATTATCGTTCTTGTTGAATTTCGAGGACGAAATGTTCTAAGTGGGGGAGAATGTAGCGACTCAGAAATTCAAACACTTCGTCTTTGAATATCGATACATTTTGAGATATGTTTAAGTGTTATAAATATAAATTTATAGCCTTGTTTAACATCATTTAATTAATAAATAATATTAACAAACTTTTTTTGAAAATTGTTTACAAAAATATATTCTTTGAAGAAAAATCGATAATTTGATCGAAAATCGGTTTATCAATAAACAGCTTTTCGATCGACACAAGTTGTTCGAACTATTGTGCACTCAACTAACAATCAGATGAACATGTTGGCAACTAATTAACATGCTCTTCTCTTCATAAAGCATGGAATTTTATAGAAAGTTCTACTAGGATAAGAGATAATATTATGAGAAGGGTACAAGAGTAATTAGCCATAAAGGAGAAGTGACATAAAGCTGTCATGATAAGAAGCAATTAACACATTGGGGTTTTGAGGGCTTTTTGGTGTTTTCCCATCACCATTCCTAACCTTATATAAGGAGGAGTACGTCTTTAGGAAATATATCTAAAATATTCCAAAGCTTAAGAGCAAATTTCAATGTCATCTTCTTCTTCTTCATCTTAAATTTCTAATGCAAATAATTTGAAAATCAATTCCAAATCACCTCAAATTTGGAGTAGATCTTACCACCATATAACAACACTTTCTACCTAATTAGATTGTGAAAAAGAAAAGCCAAGCTCTCCCCCACAACTTTAGGCTATGAGAAATAGGAGGCTAGAGGAGGCAAAGGAGCAAGGCTAAGCAAGGAAAGGAAGGAGAGAAACGAGTTAGCTAGCTTAGGTTTGAACTTGAGTGCTTAAGTTTGGTTGTTTGTTGAGTCTAAGATGGGCTAACTCACTAGTTGGATTGATAATATAACTCATATATGATTATATTTTTTTGTGTTAAAATTATTTGAATTTTTAAGTGACATATGTTGAAAACATTGATTTTGATCCTTGTTTTGAAAACAAGTGGTATATAGGATCCATATATGGATTTTAACGGACTTGAACGGACTTATATGAGATATGACTAGGCCTTCAACAAAGCATATAGGTTGTAGTTGAACATAAGTTGAGATGTGACTCGGATTTGAAAGTACACTTGTAGCGACAATCGCTATGGATGCAGTTTAGAATTGTTTTGTTTTTGACAATTGTTATGAAACTCTATAGAGAGATCCATAGGGATTTCTTGCCATATTTACAATGTTTTATATGTATGTTTCTTTTTTTTGAAATCTTGAATAGTAAAAAGTTAAGTAACATCTTGAAAATGACCAAAACATCGCTAGTGCAAAACTGCCACGTTTGACCTTGATTTTTGGACTTCAGTTGTTTCAAAAAGGACTTTAAATTCGAGCGATTTGTTTCATTCTTTTTAAAAGTATCACCTAAATATTTTTAGATTGTTTAAAAATAGTTTGAGATATTTATGAATTTTTAAGAATTAGATATGAATTCAAAGAAGGAAATTTTAGAATAAAACATATTCTATTTCCAAGTTTTATTAATTTTTCAATTTTTTTATTTTTAAGTAATATTTTGGATAAATGTTTTAAACCTATTATAAGTATTTCCAAATATTTTAATGTTTTCAAAATGGGGTTAGAATTTCTAAATGGCCAAATGGTTGATTGTTTAATTACTTATTAGGAAAGTAATTAACTATGCTTAACACTAATAAGATGATGAAGTAATTTTATCTATTTATGAGAATTAAGATTCGTGTCGAGTAGGAATGGAGCAATAGGGCTCTAGTCTAATGGGCTTCCATCTTAACCGAGGAATAGGTAAGTGGAAAATATCAAAAACGCATTAATTGTGTTGATTTCTTATTGTTTATGGAAATCATTAATACTATACTTGACACTAAAAGCCAACGAGGTAGATTTATCTATTTGTGAGATTCAAGACTGAAGTGTCTGGGCAAGGCTTGGAGCAACCAGTGTCCAAATTTACCTAGCTTTGCTCTTGGGCGAGGAATAGTTAAGTTGGAATGTCGGAAACGAGTTAAGTGTACGAATCGCAATTTGTATATGCAATTGTTATGACTAGATAATCTATTAGTCGATTATCGAACTTGACCTAATATTAACTTAGAAAGTAATCGAAAGACTTCACTGTTTAATACCAATAAAAACCCCTGGGGAGGAGTAATGGTACAAAAAGTTTCTAGCTTTCATTTACTTCTGAAAGAACCGAAATTGAGTTAACCAGAGATTTATCGATTAGTTCTGAAGAGTCTGGGATCGAAAAGTGTTCTACTTACTGAATACCACTTCAAAATTAGTATACGAGTTATATGTTTTGAAAGCGGTTGAAGTAAAGGAATCTATGTGGAGATTCAAGATCTGTTTAAGATGCTCTAACACATGTAAATGTTCCTAATCTATTCAGGATGTGGGAATCCATGTGTGATTCCGAGATCTATTGAATATGGAAATCATGTGTGGTTTTGAAATCTATTCGGGATGGGAGGATCCAATTTGAGATTCATGTTCTATTTGAGCGATAATGATTCATGTGAAAGATGCCGAACGTAACCTCAACACTGGGAATGGCTAAAGATAGAGTAGGCTGCACAATATAGGGTTTGGGTTACCCATGATAGGATATTATCAACTCCAGATCCAGAGTATGCTTATCGATATGTTGGTACTAGGAGTTGATGGTATTGGACTCCACGTGGTTCATGTTTGTGTTCAGGTGTTGGCCGCTTGTGTTTACCTTATGGTATATTTTAATTGGAGATATACGATGTCTGGATGGTGTTTTCTGATCCTTGTGCATGGAGATCCGCTTCAGTTTCTGGAGGCATCTCCGTGGAAAATCCATCAAGTGAACATACCTAAGCGGTTTTGAGTGTAACATAATATGTTGCGATGTGACCAATGTAAGCACCACAGCTTTTTGATATTATTATATCCCATACCCTGGACATTATCTATCATATCATTATATTAAACTTAATAAATAGTTGGTTTCTTTTGAGGGGAAAACCGTTATGGGAATCCGTTCAGTCTCAATAGTCACTGTTACATATACTCATATATCTCGAGTTTTCTCATACCATACTTATGTCTAACGCTTGGTTTTTGTTTCCCTAAAATCCTTGCATACTCTTTCAAGTAGGCTGAGTATCAGGTTTTACCTTGGACGCATCAGAGTTAAGAAGACGGGTTAGAGGCTTCCATTATCTATCTATTTCTATTTTAGTTGTTCTATTTTAGCTCTATGCATATATCAGCGTTGTGAGGACAGGTAGTTATACCTGTCCAGGCTGATGATAGTACTTAGGTTTTGTAACTCTAAAAATCCTATATTCAGAGTAATCCTTCATGCTGTTCTTTTGATATTATAAATTATCATTCCGTTGTGAGATTCTGATATAGTGTTCTTCTTATCTTGTTCTATTCTTTTTCTTTTATTTTACCTTAACTTTCCATCTTTTCGGTACTTGGGTGCTCGACAAACTAATACCATGGATGTATTAATGTCGATATATGAGGGTCGAAAAGTCGGATCGTTACAGTATAGTATAAAGACCTAAGATAAAGATATGAAGATTCATGAGTTCAAAGACAAAAGAAATGAAGATCTCAAGATTATAATTTAGTGCATATAGTCATTAGTAAATATTGTTAAAGTCCTTGATAGCAATTTCTGTCTCTATCTCCAATTTCTGATCTTTGAGATTTAAATTATTTTGATTTCAAAAATATATTTTAAATACTTTATATTTTAAATTAAAAAATATTTGAAACCTATGTTTAAAATATTTTAAAGTGTAGAATTTTCAAAATATTTTAAGGAAAACAATTTTCATTTTTAACTAGCATATGTCGACATACATATATGGGATACGTCGACATATATGTCGCAAAATAGTTTTTTTTTAATTTTGAATGGAAGCGTCTATTAGATACAACCCTTCACGAATGGACACATATTTTAGTTTACTATATAAAGGGGAGTGCAAATGAATTTTTCAATAACTAATTACTTAGTTTCTTCCTACTTTTTATTCTATTGAAAATTCTCTTGAAAAATATACTATATTCTATTCAAAATCATAAAGAATCAATTCATATTTCTTTGTACTGATTCAAAAGTACTTTCTTACTATTTTGGAAACATCTCTCCCAATTCAAATATCAAAGTGCTATCCAAGAGGTTATACGATCCATTGTATCCAAAGTACAACTATTTGTCTTTGGAAAACAATGGACTCTAATCTTGTTTATGTGGGTATGCTTGTAGCCCTTTAAAATCAAGTGAAGGTGCTTGTAGTCTGTTCAAATAAAATGGGTGTACTTAGTAGACCAGTAAATATAGTGGGTGGGCTTGTAGCCTGTTCAAAATCAAGTGAGTTTACCCCAGACTCGGAATATAGGAGGCTGTGTCTCGTAGCCTTGAAATCAAGATTTAATTGGTTTGCTTGCTACCATATAGAGTAGGCACTTGAAAGAAATATGCACAAAAAATTAGATGGGAATGAATGTAGGAGAAATCTGAACCAGTATATAATCCATGGTGTCATCTCTCTAACTCTTTACTTTTTAATTTACTACTTTTATATTTATCGGTGATTGCATCTATGACTAATTGTTAATATAAATCTGTGTTGTTATTCTGTGATTTAAAATTAATTAAATATTCCAATTTCAAATGCTCAAAAATTCCGGGTCGTCACAATTTGTTAATAAATTTTCACACATATATATAAGATTTAGGTTTTCTATTTTAAAAGGCTGTTTGTTTTTTTGTTAAAATAGTAGTGGTTTTCAGAGGATTTAAAAAATAAAGGGTATAAAAGTTATATGGTTTGTTAGCCATTTGAATAAATATAGATAATATTGAGAGGTAGAAAAATAAACAATTACAAATATTGTTCTTTTTAAAGTTCAGATAAAGAGCATATTCCCAGTTCTCTTCTAAGTTTATAAATGATGCTTCACAAAAGGTTTTGTAAAAATGTCCGCTATCTGGATTTTGTTATTGATGAATTCTAAAGATATGACACCTTTTTCTACATTATCTCTAAGAAAATAATGTCTGATATCAATGTGTTTAGTTTGAGAATGGTTTATAGGATTCTTAGATAGATTAATTGCACTTGTATTGTCACAATATATTGGAGAACAAGTTATAGTTTTACCAAAATCTTGAAGCATTTGTTGCATATATATAACTTGTGCACAAGCCAGATCAGCAGAAATGTATTCTGCTTCACAAGTTGAAAGAGAAACCAAATTCTGCTTTTTACTGAACCACGATAAAAGGGATTGACCAATAAAATGACAAGTGTCACTCGTACTTTTTCTATCCTTTTTGCAACCTCCGAAATTAGCATCACTATATGACACGAGTTCGAAAGATCCGCCTTTAGGATAAAAAAGACCATAATCTGTAGTGTTGGTTAAGTATCTCAAAATACGTTTAACCGCTCTATAATGTGATTCTTCTGGTTGTGCTTGAAATCTTGCACACAAACATACACTCATCATAATATTGGGTCTACTAGTAGTTAGGTATAACAGGGAGCCTATTATACTTCGGTATAACTTTTGATCGAAATCTTTCCCGTTTTCATCTTTATCCATATGAATGCTTGTGCTCATTGGTGTTGGTTTACTAGAGGTCTTCTCCATTCCAAATCGTTTTAATAAGTCATGACAATATTTTTCATGATATATGAAAATACCATTTTTTAATTGTTTAATTTGCAATCCTAAGAAAAAATTTAATTCTCCCATATGGGACATTTCGAATTCATTTTTCATGATATTCGCAAATTCGTTACATAATTTTTCATTAGTTGACCCAAAAATTATGCCATCTGCATATATTTGAACAATTAAAATATCGATATGATCTCTTTTTGTAAATAGTGTTGTATCTATTTTACCAATTTGAAAACCAAAACTAATTAAATGAGTTTTTAATCTATCATACCAAGCACGAAGTGCTTGTTTTAAACCATATAATACTTTCTTTAATTTATATACATATCCAGGAAATGTTTCATGTGTGAATAATGGAGGTTGTTCAACATAGACTCTTTCTTTTATAAAATCATTTAAGAAAGCACTTTTTACATCCATTTGAAAAAGTTTAAGATTATGATGACAAGCAAAAGCAAGTAATGTTCAGATGGCTTCTAGTCGAGCTACTGGAGCAAAAGTCTCTTCATAATCAATGCCTTCCTCTTGATTGTATCCTTGGGAAATAAGTCTTGCTTTATTTCGAACAATGTTTCCATTTTCGTCAACTTTATTCTTATAGACCCATTTTGTTCCAATTACAGATTGATCTGTAGGTCTAGGAACAAATTCCCATACGTCATTTCTTTTGAATTGATTGAGTTCTTCTTGCATTTCCATAATCCATGATCCATTATTCAAAGCTTCTTTGTAATTCTTTGGCTCAAAGTTTGAAATAAATGCAACGTGACTCATTTGATTGAGTTGATGTCTGTGGAAACTTTTGTGTTTAAATCACCAATTATGTTATTAATTGGATGATTTTTGAGAATACGAGGAGGTGATCTCAACATATTTTCATTGTTAACGAAAGTCTCATTATTGTTACTTAAAAGAGTTGTATTTTCTGTAGGTTTTATTGAAATTTCATCTTCATCGCTGCTTTTGTTAGTCAAAAAGTTTTCATCGAATGAGACATGTAAACTTTCTTTAATAGTATTGGTACGTTTATTAAAGATTATGTAAGCTTTGCTACAATCGGAATACCCGACAAAGGTGCCTTCATCAGCTTTTGAATCGAATTTCCCGAGATTTTCTTTGGTGTTTAAAATAAAACATTTTAAACCAAATATCCTGAAATATGAGATTTTGGGTTTCTTGCCAAAAACATCTCATAACAAGTATTTTTGGTTAAAGGATGTAATGTGACACGGTTCAATACTTAACATGCAGTAAGTACAGCTTCTGCCCAAAAAGTAATTGGTAGACCACTACAGTTGAGCATCGTTCATGTACATTCTTGAAGCGTGCGATTTTTCCTTTCTACGACACCATGTTGTTGCGGTGTTCAAGGAAATGAGTAATTATGTGAGATACCTTTCTTGTTACAAAAATTTTCAAAATTTTCATTTTCAAATTCGCCCGCATGATCACTTCTTTTACATTTTATCTTAAGATCCGTTAATTTTTTAGTTCTTTTAGCGAAAATCTTAAACATTTCAAAAGTATCACTTTTATGTTTTAGAAAAAGTGTCCATGTATATCTTGAAAAATCATCTATAATAACTAGTACATACTTATTATGATTTATTGAACGTACTTGAGTAGGTCCAAACAGATCTAGATGTAATAACTCTAATGGTTGTTTAGTTGAAATTTCCGTTTTAGATTTAAAAGAACTTCGTTTTAATTTGCCATATTGATATGCGTCGCATAGATTCTTAACTTTATAATTTATTTTAGGAAGACCTCTAACTAAATTATGTTTAGCCAACTTGTTTAAAAACTTAAAATTTATGTGATATAACCGTTTATGCCAAATCCATGGATCATTAAAATCTACGGATATACATAAATCACTTGAGTTATTAACTTTCATATTCAAGACATAGATGTTTCTATATCTTAATCCTTCAAAAATCAGATTTTTTTTGATCGAATATGTTACATCTATTCTTTTCAAAATCTATTTTAAATCCTTTGTCACAAAGTTGACTAATACTTAATAGGTTATGTTTCAAATTCTTGACTAAGAGAACATTAGTAATAATAGGTGAAGTGGACATACCGATATTGATAACATCTCCGATCCCAATGACAAATCCTTTAGAATTATCTCCTAAAGTTACCATCCCGCCATCAATATAGGTTATATTTGATAGCATATCTGCGTTGCCAGTAAAGTGTTTGGAGCAGCCACTATCGAGTATCCATTTCTCGTTATGTTTTCTTTTGGGTACCTACAAGATAAAAACAATTTAATTGGTACCTACTTCCTTCGTTAGGGTCCTAAGTGTTAGAAGGAGAAGGTAGCCATACCTAGGAGGGTTTGGGACCTTTGAAGACATAATTTTTATTTTGAACAACATTTTTCAAAAACTTATCTATATGCTTTTGTCTAATTAACTTATTGTTAGACTTAGGAATCCAAATTTTTATTTCTTTAGAATTTAAAGCCTTTTTGTTAGAAGATGGCTTTTTTGATCTTTTTATAGAGAAAGATATAATTTTTATGTTTAGGAGCTTTCTTCAATCCTAATCCATTGTCATTACCCGATGGTTTAGAATTTTTGATTATGTTATCTAAATTCTGTTTTCCTTTGTTAAATTTTAAAACATTACCTGTAATCTTTTCCAACTTATTTTTAAGATTAGAAATTTTGAATTTTGAAGCTTCTAGATTATCTTTTAAGATAATGTTTTCATTGCTAATTTTATTATTTTCTAGTTTAACTTTTCCTAATTCACATGATAAAGAATCATTTTCAATAGAAAGTTTCTTGCATTTTCTTGAGCAATTTCTAATTCTTCTTCTAAAATAGATTTCTCATCTTTTAGTAACCCTATTTCAAGTTCCATTCGATTTATCTTTGCGGCATATTCCTTATTTAACTTCTTAGTTTCTCTATATTTATCATCAATTTCCATGCTTAATTCTAAGATTTCATAATAAGTAAGATCAAGACATACCTCATCGGTGTTTGTCATAAAGCATACATTGCTTGCTCATTATCACTGTTGCTATCGCTGTTTGATGATGACGATAAATCTGAATCATCCTAAGTAACTTGAAAAGCTCGTTTCTTTTTCTTGAATCTTTCGAACTTGCTTTTCTTTTTGTCATTGTTGAGTTCTGGGCAATGCTTTTTCATATGTCCAAACTTATTGCATTCGTAACATTTGATTGAAGTTTGTCCAGATGAGTTTGAATTTCCTCTTTTTTGAGACTTTGTCAACCTTTTGAACTTCTTGAATTTGTTGTAGTTTTTGGCAATAAATACTATCTCATCTTCATCCAAGTCGGAATCTTTGTCATTAACTTGAAAGGTTATATTCTTTTTCTCATGACTTTGTTCTTTTCTTGCTTGCAAGTTTGCTTCATCCGACATCAAGTTTCCTATCAATTCTTCAACTTTAATTTGAGATAGGACATTAGCTTCTTCAATGGCCAACACTTTTCTTTCCCAATCATTTGTTAGAGAATTCAAAATACGTGTAACTAAATCAAAGTCTGTGAACTTGACTCCAAGTGCCATGAGATCATGTTGAATAGTTTGAAACCTAGTGTACATGTCACTAATAGACTCATTTGCTTTCAGTTTAAATGAATGAAATTGATTTTGCAAAATTGAAATCTTTCTTTGTTTGACTTTGTGCCTTCATGCGTGACTTTTAAAGTGCGCCAAATATCATATGCAGTAGTGCACAACATGACACGTAAAATAAGTAAAGCAAGAAAACGATCACACCAGAATTATTATACTGGTTTTGACCTCTCGTCCTACATCCAATTCCCGAAGCTCCCCTTCAGACTTTCAACTATCAAAAATACCCTCACTTCGCCTAGAGAAATAAGCTTGCAATAAAAGAAATTTCTTTGACAATAATGTGTTTTTGACAATATAGTTTTTGACTGCTTAGTACAATCCTTCCTATAATCTCCTTTGAGTAGTATGTAATTTAAAGCTTTGATATAAGGAAGAAATAAAAGTATGCTTTTGTGTACTTTTAGAAATCAGAGAAAGCACGGGAATATTAGAGAATAAAGAGAAAAGAGTTCAAAAAAACAAGTGAGTTTAACTTCTCAAATCCATGCTTATTTATAGATGTTAAAGAGTTTCTTTGAGAAGTAATGACCTTTAGTATATTCCATTTTAGTCCAAGAGTTGTAATGTTTAAGAAGGAAGAGATATGATCAGAAACTGTGGATGCAACTCTTCGATTGAAGAAGATGTCTGTTGAGAACTTCTGGTCGTTACCCAGGTCAGACGTCTAGACGTTTATGTCAGACGTCTGGCCTGTAGTGAAAATTTTAAAACAGTGGATTTTACCAGATGTCTGACTTTATGAGTCAGACGTCTAACACTTGTACAGCATGAAATTTTTCCTTTTTGAGTTTGTTAAATTTTTTCAATAGCTTGTATGTGCTTTTGCATGTAAGAACTACTCAAGGAGATTGTACATATCATCTATTTAAGATACTGACACAATATACTAATATTTCTAATACAATGATCCTCTTGTGCTTGTCTTTAAGTCTTGGTTGCAATCATTCACCTACATATAGATGATATATATATATATATATATATTGTATGCTAGTGATTGTATAGTTGCTGTCATCGAAATCATAGAATAGAGGTTCTAATAGATAATAATCGATTAGTATTATTCATGTTATGAATTTAAAAATTTACTCTCGATCGTTTACAATGTAAGGAGTGTACCATATATATCTATGGCTTTTAAGCACCCTCAAGTCATGAACTACCTATATTGATGTTTATATTGACCCTAGATAGATAAAAAAATTATGTGGTTTTGTTGAGCACACTCAAGGGTCACATAATTATCCTTAGGTTATCATGAAATGATGGATCTTGAGTATATAATGTAATTTATGACTTATTGAGCACCCTCAAGGTCAAAAAGATGATAAGGAGTAAGTAAACAATAGTTAGGAGATATATATGAAATATAATTAGCAAAGATTTTCTTACCATTTGTAGGATAACAATTTGTTAACACCCTCAAGGTTGTAATAAGAAGATAAATAGGTTCTAACCTCCATTGAAAAAATTTATATATGAAATTTATGTATCTCTTTTAGGATTCTTGAATAATGCAGAATTTAGTAGGTTCCTTATTAGGTAAAATAATCGAATGAGTATAAGAACATGCGTGATCATATAAAATCTTCTTTAATAAATTTGAGCAGCTAATATAATTAATAAAATTGTTTATCAATTAAAATATAATATATAAAGTAAATTAAAGATTGACAAAGAAATGCAAGAATATACTTACCAATAAATCTTTTGGCATGTTGTTACTTCATTACCCATGTAAGAACCAAATAACATACCTATTAAAACATTTGTGTCTTGGTCACTTAAGTGTGAAATTGATAAGGTTGTTTATTATCTTCCATGAGTTATGAACTCCAAAGCAATACAAGGGTATAAATATAGATCCATATTACATTGCATAGAAAAAAAAATTGGTGAACAACCACATTCAAATACGAGAAATATCAATGAAATTGTTTCATTCAAAATGAGAAAGTAAATTATATGTTAATACCTCGGTTATTGATTTTGATGAACCATATACAACCATATAAAATATAGATACTGATGTTTCGCCAAGTTATATCTTATGTAGTGCAGAATATTGCACATGTGCTGAATCGAAGACTATACATGTAATGACGCGACTTTTCAACCCTCGAATGTCAACACTAATACATCCACGGTATTGGTGTACCGAGCACCTAAGTGTCGAAAAGACAGAAATTTAGGGTAAAATAAAAGAAAAGGAATAGAACAAGATAAGAAGACCACAATATTAGAATCTCACAATGGAATGATAATTTATAATATCAAAAGAATAGTACAAAGGGTTACTTTGAATATAGGATTTTCAGAGTTACAAAACCTAAGTACTGTCATCAGCCTAGACAGTTATAACTACCTGTCCTCACAATGCTAATATATTCATATAGCTAAAAAAATTGAAATAAATATAGATAGTTAATGTACCCTTGGCCTAATTAATGCTCCAACATTTTTGGTGGACTTAATGAATCTAGTTTTCCAATATGTATAAGTTTGTCCTTGTTTTTATCGATGATATTCTGGTCTATTCCAAGACCAAGGAGGAACATTCATACAATCAAAGGATTGTTCTAGGAACACTAAGAGAGCATGTGTTGAAGGCTAAGTTCTCGCAATGTCATTTTTAGTGTTCGGAAGTTAGGTTCTTAGGTCATGTTGTTTCGGAGGAGGGTATTTCTGTTGATCCCGCTAAGGTTGTGGCAGTTCAGGACTGGAAGAGGCTGGAAAGTGCAATGGATATTAGAAGCTTTCTGGGTCTGTGACGCCCCACCTCTATACCCACGCTAACCAAGAACACTACGGTGTAGTGCTGTCAATTAGCACGGAGAATAAGGCTGTTGAGGAGCGACCATCCATGTAACTTCTTTGTGCGAGCACCGATATGTCAGATAGAATAGGATGCATATCTTTTAAGGAGGAAATCCGACATTCCGATACAAACACAAAGCTATCACACGGTGGCTATATATAATCTTCGGAAACAAATATAGAAATAAACGTAACATAAATCAGTCACAGACAATTCATATCACAGAGGCGGAAATAGATATGAATAAATATACAACACATGAAAGTGTACATCAGAGTAGTGGTCAAATAAGATCCACAATAACACAAAAGAATAGATACAAGTGCAAACCAAAAGAATATGTATACATCAAGGAGTCTAATCTCAAATGTATACAAACAAAAACTACTAAACTAGAGTAGTTAGCCAAAAGTCAGATGATGGCTCCAGATAGGAAGTCATGAGGAAGCACCTGTAAAATCTCAGTCTGACCCGAGTATTATTTAAGAAGAAAATAATAAACGGATCAGTCTAGCTATAATTATCAGATAAAATGAGATAGAATATGAGATATGATAATAGAGCGTATGATAACAAAAAGGTGTCATACTATGATAAGTATACATTATAAAATCACGAAAGTCATACAAAATCTCAAGAATCTCATAGCATAAAAAGAATGTCATATTCTTTATTTAATTCACCAAGCCACAATAAATGACATACATATCAATGCCAACTGAAAAGGTGGTGAAACATAAAATTCCAGAAATCAATAATTAGAAATCCAGAAAACACAAAAAAGGGAGGGAAGGCCTATGAGCCGAATGCTCCACGAATGGTCCGAAGACCGATGAGCCGAATGCTCCACGAATGGTCCGAAGACCGATGAGCCGAATGCTCCACGAATGGTCCGAAGACCGATGAGCCGAATGCTCCACGAATGGTCCGAAGACCGATGAGCCGAATGCTCCACGAATGGTCCGAAGACCGATGAGCCGAATGCTCCACGAATGGTTCGAAGACCGATGAGCCGAATGCTCCACGAATGGTCCGAAGACCGATGAGCCGAATGCTCCACGAATGGTCCGAAGACCGATGAGCCGAATGCTCCACGAATGGTCCGAAGACCGATGAGCCGAATGCTCCACGAATGGTCCGAAGACCGATGAGCCGAATGCTCCACGAATGGTCCGAAGACCGATGAGCCGAATGCTCCACGAATGGTCCGAAGACCGTAGGGTGCTACCCTAGAAATGTGATGGAAAAACATCACATGATCGGGGTATAGTCTCCCACGTAGACAAAGAGACATCGCTCAAACGCTAGTCTAAATCACAAAAATGATCGTCATGATCATAAGGAAGTGTCGATTACACTAAGCTAGTAAATATAAGAGTTTAGCTTCATGTCCCATAACCACTTGCTTAACTCAAATATTTACGAACAAATTGTAGATCTGCACTAGAAAATTGTCACAAGAGAGTTTCAATCGAACAAGTCCAAAAATTAACCGACGAAGTAAACGCAAGCGTTTCATACCACTTGTTTTGCTAAGCCGTTTAATTATATTTTCTCATACGAATGAGGTAAAGGTTTGTATATACTAGTAGATTGGAAAACAGTTTTATAAACGAGTTTGATATTGAAAATAGAGTTGAAATCGTTTTGATGAAAGAGTTTTGATATTTACTACTAGTATTGAAACCTTTATATTTTTAAAGTGACAAGTCATAGAAGTGATTGTAGAAACAATCAATTATAAAAGTTCACATTCGAAGACGTGAATAAAATCCAAAGAAATCAATTCCCAAAACCATCAAAGTAAGAAGTTCCGTTGAATGGTTTTCGGATAAGATTGCCTACGCAGAGTTATACGGGGTTCGACCTAATGAAGGCAAGCGACCTAAGTTTAAAAAGGCGGGCGACTTAACAAAGTGGCCGATAATAAATGATAACAACAAAAAGGGAATCAACACGAATTGATTAGAGTTGGATATTCAAGCACAATAGGGAAATAGGCAAAAGACTGCAGATTCAGACGTCTGGAATAATTGGTTCAGACGTCTGAATCTGGAAAATTAAATATTTTCCAGAACACAGATTCAGACGTCTGAACGAAATATTTCAGACGTCTGAAATAGGCAATTTAAGCCTATTTTCTTTCTGTTTGAAATCGAGCCAATTCAGACGTCTGGGGCAAAGATTCAGACGTCTGAATCTGGGAATAAAAATCTTCCCAATATAGTATTCAGACGTCTGAATCTTACGTTCAGACGTCTGAAACTGGGGTTCAGGGCATTCCCTGAACCTAGACCAAAAATGGCCAAATGAATACCGGAAGCGATCGATCGAGCGACAACGACTAAGGATTTACGCCAAGCGACAACCCAGCCTTAACGGCTCTTCGACACGCCTCAAATACCAATGTCCAAATATCCATTAAAGGATTTTCATAGATTTTGATTTCAAAACACCGAAAATTGGAATATACACCAAATCAATCCAAACCAAAATCAATTGCACAAGAATAAGTGTTAGGAATTCATACCTAACAATCGAAGATAATTATTGACTTAGATGTGAGATAAAATCTCACCTTTTCACAAAATCAATGAAGAAGGAGCTTTGAAGCAATGACAAGAGCAATCACTCTTCAATTCCAACTTAAGAAGCTTGAATCTAAGCTAAAAGAGAAACATTTCCCGAATTTAGGTTTAGGAAATTTCTGAGATTGAAAGGAGAAAGAGTTGGAGAAGGAGAAGAAGATGCTTACCAATGGCTTCAACTTGGATTTGGAGGTAGGAGCTTGAATTTGCAATTGAAGCTAGGGCTTAGGAATTTCCATTTCCAATCTCTTCCCCCATTATTCTCTTGAGCTTGAGGGTGTTAAGAAATGAGGAATGAATGAAGAGAAGTGGAGTGGAGAGGGGTAATGATATAACCAGATTTGGGCAAGTGGGCTGAATCCAAACCCAAACCCAAAGTCCAATAGAAAATAGCAAAATTCGACTTTCTCCAAACATATCGAAGCTTATACTTAAAAAGGTCGCAAACGGCATTTTGAACTCAATGGAAGTGGTCTCGAGTCCTAATTCGACTGTTTGCAAAAAGTAGCTTTTCGGACTAAAATCCGACGAACGATGTTATATTTAAATAAAATATTTAAATATAAAATCGACAAATGTGCGGGTTGTTACAGGGTCTAGCAGTTATTGTAGGATATTCGTACAAGATTTCTCAAAGTTTGCCTCTCGCTTAACGAATTTGACGAAGAAAGATGTCAAATTTGTCTGGCCGGATAAATGCGAGCAAGCATTTTTAAAGCTAAAGGAAAAGTTGACTGGTGCTCCTGTTTTCAATATGCCACACGAAGGTGAGGGTTTGATTATTCACGCTGATGCGTGTGGAACATGTCTTAGTGCTGTGTTGATGCAGCATGGGAGGGTGATCGCTTATGCGGGTCAGCAGCTCGAACTGCATGAAGCGAGGTGTGCAACTCATGACTTGGAGTTGTTAGCAGTGGTATTTGCATTAAAGATGTGAGGGTATCATGTGCTTGGTGAAAGGTTTTAATTATACATGGACCATAAGTCTTTAAAGTATTTTTTTACACAAAAGGAATTGAACATGAGGCAGCGAAGTTGGTTGGAATTTCTTATGGCCTATGATCTGGATATTTTGTATAATCCGGGAAAAGCTAATGGTGTAGTTGACTCACTCAGTTGGAGGTATACAGTTATGGCAAATGTTGAGGTTCGTCCGACTCATATCGAGGGAAATCGACATAGAGACCTTCATTTTGCTAGGATAGCTAAGAATGAAAATGAGAATGAGGCACCGGAGAGTTGGCCGAGATTCGAGGTGGATAGCCATGGCATTTTGAGAATGAACGGTAGGTTGTGTGTCCCGAATATTGATGAGATTTGGCAAGATGTTCTAGTAGAGAGTCAGTATTCTAGGCTGACGATACATTCTGGGGTCACTATGATGTATCAAGGTATGAAGAGGACATTATGGTAGGAGGGTATAAAGAGGGATGCTTTTATCTTTGTGAGAAGGTGTGCTAACTGCCAACACGTAAAGGGTAATCATCAAAAGACGGCCAGACTGCTTCATTCACTTGAGATTCCAAAGTGGAAATGGGATCATATTTCAATGGATTTCATCGACAGATTACCTAGGTTGAGGAAGGGTAGCGTAGGCGTGTGGGTTATCGTGGATAGGTTGACCAAGAGAGCGCACTTCTTTCCTTTTAAGACTACGAGGACAACTTTTAGTTTGGCTAAGTTATATATGTAGACGATCGTCAGCATGCACGGTGTTCCTTGTGATATTGTGACTGAAAGAGATCCTATATTCACAAGCCAGTTCTGGAAGGGTTTGCATGAAGCATTAGGAATCGAGCTTAGTTTGAGTACCGCTTACCATCCGCAGACAAATGGGCAAACGGAGAGGGTAACCAGTGTTGGAGGACTTGCTTTGAGCATGAATTTTAGATTTTAGAAGTTCACGGGAAGAATGCTTACCACTTGTTGAGTTTTCATACGACAAAAGTTATCAGGCCAGTATCGGAATGGCACCATTTGAAGCATTGTATGGAAGACCTTGCAAAGCTCCACATTGTTGGGTAGAACCTGGAGATCGTCTTATGCTTGCATCAGATATGATCAGAGAGGCATCAGATAAGGTTATAGAGATTCGAAAGCGAATCAAGGAAGCGTAGAATCAACAGAAGGGTTATGCAAACGAGAGGCGCAGAGACTTGGAGTTCTCGGTTGGAGCTTTGTATTTGTAAAGGTTTCTCCGATGGGAAGTGTAGTTCGGTTTGGAAGAGCTGGGAAGTTGGCTCCTTGTTATGGAGTATTGTTCCTAATTCTTGAGAGGATTGATACGTTCACATATAGATTCGGTTTACCGATTAGGCTATCGGGTGTGCACAATATATTTCATATATCGCATTTACATAAGTTTGTGCATGATCCTTCTAGTGGAAGCGTCGTAGCAAGAGGACTGAAGATAGAGCCAAATTTGACTATGTTGAGGCAACTTGTTCATATTGTTGATAAAGATACAAAGCAATTGAGGACTAAGATTGTAAAGTTAGTCAAGGTACAATGGAGCAAGGATGCTTGGGATTGTACTTGGGAGACTGAGGATAGATTAAGGGAATCCTATCTGGATTTTTTCTCAGACTAGAGTTTTCTTATCTTTGTTTGTATTTTAGTTGCGTTTTAGTTTGTATATAGTTTCTACAAGCTATACATATCTTATTCTTTTATCTTCTTTGATTATCGTTCTTGTTGAATTTCGAGGACGAAATGTTCTAAGTGGGGGAGAATGTAGCGACTCAGAAATTCAAACACTTCGTCTTTGAATATCGATACATTTTGAGATATGTTTAAGTGTTATAAATATAAATTTATAGCCTTGTTTAACATCATTTAATTAATAAATAATATTAACAAACTTTTTTTGAAAATTGTTTACAAAAATATATTCTTTGAAGAAAAATCGATAATTTGATCGAAAATCGGTTTATCAATAAACAGCTTTTCGATCGACACAAGTTGTTCGAACTATTGTGCACTCAACTAACAATCAGATGAACATGTTGGCAACTAATTAACATGCTCTTCTCTTCATAAAGCATGGAATTTTATAGAAAGTTCTACTAGGATAAGAGATAATATTATGAGAAGGGTACAAGAGTAATTAGCCATAAAGGAGAAGTGACATAAAGCTGTCATGATAAGAAGCAATTAACACATTGGGGTTTTGAGGGCTTTTTGGTGTTTTCCCATCACCATTCCTAACCTTATATAAGGAGGAGTACGTCTTTAGGAAATATATCTAAAATATTCCAAAGCTTAAGAGCAAATTTCAATGTCATCTTCTTCTTCTTCATCTTAAATTTCTAATGCAAATAATTTGAAAATCAATTCCAAATCACCTCAAATTTGGAGTAGATCTTACCACCATATAACAACACTTTCTACCTAATTAGATTGTGAAAAAGAAAAGCCAAGCTCTCCCCCACAACTTTAGGCTATGAGAAATAGGAGGCTAGAGGAGGCAAAGGAGCAAGGCTAAGCAAGGAAAGGAAGGAGAGAAACGAGTTAGCTAGCTTAGGTTTGAACTTGAGTGCTTAAGTTTGGTTGTTTGTTGAGTCTAAGATGGGCTAACTCACTAGTTGGATTGATAATATAACTCATATATGATTATATTTTTTTGTGTTAAAATTATTTGAATTTTTAAGTGACATATGTTGAAAACATTGATTTTGATCCTTGTTTTGAAAACAAGTGGTATATAGGATCCATATATGGATTTTAACGGACTTGAACGGACTTATATGAGATATGACTAGGCCTTCAACAAAGCATATAGGTTGTAGTTGAACATAAGTTGAGATGTGACTCGGATTTGAAAGTACACTTGTAGCGACAATCGCTATGGATGCAGTTTAGAATTGTTTTGTTTTTGACAATTGTTATGAAACTCTATAGAGAGATCCATAGGGATTTCTTGCCATATTTACAATGTTTTATATGTATGTTTCTTTTTTTTGAAATCTTGAATAGTAAAAAGTTAAGTAACATCTTGAAAATGACCAAAACATCGCTAGTGCAAAACTGCCACGTTTGACCTTGATTTTTGGACTTCAGTTGTTTCAAAAAGGACTTTAAATTCGAGCGATTTGTTTCATTCTTTTTAAAAGTATCACCTAAATATTTTTAGATTGTTTAAAAATAGTTTGAGATATTTATGAATTTTTAAGAATTAGATATGAATTCAAAGAAGGAAATTTTAGAATAAAACATATTCTATTTCCAAGTTTTATTAATTTTTCAATTTTTTTATTTTTAAGTAATATTTTGGATAAATGTTTTAAACCTATTATAAGTATTTCCAAATATTTTAATGTTTTCAAAATGGGGTTAGAATTTCTAAATGGCCAAATGGTTGATTGTTTAATTACTTATTAGGAAAGTAATTAACTATGCTTAACACTAATAAGATGATGAAGTAATTTTATCTATTTATGAGAATTAAGATTCGTGTCGAGTAGGAATGGAGCAATAGGGCTCTAGTCTAATGGGCTTCCATCTTAACCGAGGAATAGGTAAGTGGAAAATATCAAAAACGCATTAATTGTGTTGATTTCTTATTGTTTATGGAAATCATTAATACTATACTTGACACTAAAAGCCAACGAGGTAGATTTATCTATTTGTGAGATTCAAGACTGAAGTGTCTGGGCAAGGCTTGGAGCAACCAGTGTCCAAATTTACCTAGCTTTGCTCTTGGGCGAGGAATAGTTAAGTTGGAATGTCGGAAACGAGTTAAGTGTACGAATCGCAATTTGTATATGCAATTGTTATGACTAGATAATCTATTAGTCGATTATCGAACTTGACCTAATATTAACTTAGAAAGTAATCGAAAGACTTCACTGTTTAATACCAATAAAAACCCCTGGGGAGGAGTAATGGTACAAAAAGTTTCTAGCTTTCATTTACTTCTGAAAGAACCGAAATTGAGTTAACCAGAGATTTATCGATTAGTTCTGAAGAGTCTGGGATCGAAAAGTGTTCTACTTACTGAATACCACTTCAAAATTAGTATACGAGTTATATGTTTTGAAAGCGGTTGAAGTAAAGGAATCTATGTGGAGATTCAAGATCTGTTTAAGATGCTCTAACACATGTAAATGTTCCTAATCTATTCAGGATGTGGGAATCCATGTGTGATTCCGAGATCTATTGAATATGGAAATCATGTGTGGTTTTGAAATCTATTCGGGATGGGAGGATCCAATTTGAGATTCATGTTCTATTTGAGCGATAATGATTCATGTGAAAGATGCCGAACGTAACCTCAACACTGGGAATGGCTAAAGATAGAGTAGGCTGCACAATATAGGGTTTGGGTTACCCATGATAGGATATTATCAACTCCAGATCCAGAGTATGCTTATCGATATGTTGGTACTAGGAGTTGATGGTATTGGACTCCACGTGGTTCATGTTTGTGTTCAGGTGTTGGCCGCTTGTGTTTACCTTATGGTATATTTTAATTGGAGATATACGATGTCTGGATGGTGTTTTCTGATCCTTGTGCATGGAGATCCGCTTCAGTTTCTGGAGGCATCTCCGTGGAAAATCCATCAAGTGAACATACCTAAGCGGTTTTGAGTGTAACATAATATGTTGCGATGTGACCAATGTAAGCACCACAGCTTTTTGATATTATTATATCCCATACCCTGGACATTATCTATCATATCATTATATTAAACTTAATAAATAGTTGGTTTCTTTTGAGGGGAAAACCGTTATGGGAATCCGTTCAGTCTCAATAGTCACTGTTACATATACTCATATATCTCGAGTTTTCTCATACCATACTTATGTCTAACGCTTGGTTTTTGTTTCCCTAAAATCCTTGCATACTCTTTCAAGTAGGCTGAGTATCAGGTTTTACCTTGGACGCATCAGAGTTAAGAAGACGGGTTAGAGGCTTCCATTATCTATCTATTTCTATTTTAGTTGTTCTATTTTAGCTCTATGCATATATCAGCGTTGTGAGGACAGGTAGTTATACCTGTCCAGGCTGATGATAGTACTTAGGTTTTGTAACTCTAAAAATCCTATATTCAGAGTAATCCTTCATGCTGTTCTTTTGATATTATAAATTATCATTCCGTTGTGAGATTCTGATATAGTGTTCTTCTTATCTTGTTCTATTCTTTTTCTTTTATTTTACCTTAACTTTCCATCTTTTCGGTACTTGGGTGCTCGACAAACTAATACCATGGATGTATTAATGTCGATATATGAGGGTCGAAAAGTCGGATCGTTACAGTATAGTATAAAGACCTAAGATAAAGATATGAAGATTCATGAGTTCAAAGACAAAAGAAATGAAGATCTCAAGATTATAATTTAGTGCATATAGTCATTAGTAAATATTGTTAAAGTCCTTGATAGCAATTTCTGTCTCTATCTCCAATTTCTGATCTTTGAGATTTAAATTATTTTGATTTCAAAAATATATTTTAAATACTTTATATTTTAAATTAAAAAATATTTGAAACCTATGTTTAAAATATTTTAAAGTGTAGAATTTTCAAAATATTTTAAGGAAAACAATTTTCATTTTTAACTAGCATATGTCGACATACATATATGGGATACGTCGACATATATGTCGCAAAATAGTTTTTTTTTAATTTTGAATGGAAGCGTCTATTAGATACAACCCTTCACGAATGGACACATATTTTAGTTTACTATATAAAGGGGAGTGCAAATGAATTTTTCAATAACTAATTACTTAGTTTCTTCCTACTTTTTATTCTATTGAAAATTCTCTTGAAAAATATACTATATTCTATTCAAAATCATAAAGAATCAATTCATATTTCTTTGTACTGATTCAAAAGTACTTTCTTACTATTTTGGAAACATCTCTCCCAATTCAAATATCAAAGTGCTATCCAAGAGGTTATACGATCCATTGTATCCAAAGTACAACTATTTGTCTTTGGAAAACAATGGACTCTAATCTTGTTTATGTGGGTATGCTTGTAGCCCTTTAAAATCAAGTGAAGGTGCTTGTAGTCTGTTCAAATAAAATGGGTGTACTTAGTAGACCAGTAAATATAGTGGGTGGGCTTGTAGCCTGTTCAAAATCAAGTGAGTTTACCCCAGACTCGGAATATAGGAGGCTGTGTCTCGTAGCCTTGAAATCAAGATTTAATTGGTTTGCTTGCTACCATATAGAGTAGGCACTTGAAAGAAATATGCACAAAAAATTAGATGGGAATGAATGTAGGAGAAATCTGAACCAGTATATAATCCATGGTGTCATCTCTCTAACTCTTTACTTTTTAATTTACTACTTTTATATTTATCGGTGATTGCATCTATGACTAATTGTTAATATAAATCTGTGTTGTTATTCTGTGATTTAAAATTAATTAAATATTCCAATTTCAAATGCTCAAAAATTCCGGGTCGTCACAATTTGTTAATAAATTTTCACACATATATATAAGATTTAGGTTTTCTATTTTAAAAGGCTGTTTGTTTTTTTGTTAAAATAGTAGTGGTTTTCAGAGGATTTAAAAAATAAAGGGTATAAAAGTTATATGGTTTGTTAGCCATTTGAATAAATATAGATAATATTGAGAGGTAGAAAAATAAACAATTACAAATATTGTTCTTTTTAAAGTTCAGATAAAGAGCATATTCCCAGTTCTCTTCTAAGTTTATAAATGATGCTTCACAAAAGGTTTTGTAAAAATGTCCGCTATCTGGATTTTGTTATTGATGAATTCTAAAGATATGACACCTTTTTCTACATTATCTCTAAGAAAATAATGTCTGATATCAATGTGTTTAGTTTGAGAATGGTTTATAGGATTCTTAGATAGATTAATTGCACTTGTATTGTCACAATATATTGGAGAACAAGTTATAGTTTTACCAAAATCTTGAAGCATTTGTTGCATATATATAACTTGTGCACAAGCCAGATCAGCAGAAATGTATTCTGCTTCACAAGTTGAAAGAGAAACCAAATTCTGCTTTTTACTGAACCACGATAAAAGGGATTGACCAATAAAATGACAAGTGTCACTCGTACTTTTTCTATCCTTTTTGCAACCTCCGAAATTAGCATCACTATATGACACGAGTTCGAAAGATCCGCCTTTAGGATAAAAAAGACCATAATCTGTAGTGTTGGTTAAGTATCTCAAAATACGTTTAACCGCTCTATAATGTGATTCTTCTGGTTGTGCTTGAAATCTTGCACACAAACATACACTCATCATAATATTGGGTCTACTAGTAGTTAGGTATAACAGGGAGCCTATTATACTTCGGTATAACTTTTGATCGAAATCTTTCCCGTTTTCATCTTTATCCATATGAATGCTTGTGCTCATTGGTGTTGGTTTACTAGAGGTCTTCTCCATTCCAAATCGTTTTAATAAGTCATGACAATATTTTTCATGATATATGAAAATACCATTTTTTAATTGTTTAATTTGCAATCCTAAGAAAAAATTTAATTCTCCCATATGGGACATTTCGAATTCATTTTTCATGATATTCGCAAATTCGTTACATAATTTTTCATTAGTTGACCCAAAAATTATGCCATCTGCATATATTTGAACAATTAAAATATCGATATGATCTCTTTTTGTAAATAGTGTTGTATCTATTTTACCAATTTGAAAACCAAAACTAATTAAATGAGTTTTTAATCTATCATACCAAGCACGAAGTGCTTGTTTTAAACCATATAATACTTTCTTTAATTTATATACATATCCAGGAAATGTTTCATGTGTGAATAATGGAGGTTGTTCAACATAGACTCTTTCTTTTATAAAATCATTTAAGAAAGCACTTTTTACATCCATTTGAAAAAGTTTAAGATTATGATGACAAGCAAAAGCAAGTAATTTTCAGATGGCTTCTAGTCGAGCTACTGGAGCAAAAGTCTCTTCATAATCAATGCCTTCCTCTTGATTGTATCCTTGGGAAATAAGTCTTGCTTTATTTCGAACAATGTTTCCATTTTCGTCAACTTTATTCTTATAGACCCATTTTGTTCCAATTACAGATTGATCTGTAGGTCTAGGAACAAATTCCCATACGTCATTTCTTTTGAATTGATTGAGTTCTTCTTGCATTTCCATAATCCATGATCCATTATTCAAAGCTTCTTTGTAATTCTTTGGCTCAAAGTTTGAAATAAATGCAACGTGACTCATTTGATTGAGTTGATGTCTGTGGAAACTTTTGTGTTTAAATCACCAATTATGTTATTAATTGGATGATTTTTGAGAATACGAGGAGGTGATCTCAACATATTTTCATTGTTAACGAAAGTCTCATTATTGTTACTTAAAAGAGTTGTATTTTCTGTAGGTTTTATTGAAATTTCATCTTCATCGCTGCTTTTGTTAGTCAAAAAGTTTTCATCGAATGAGACATGTAAACTTTCTTTAATAGTATTGGTACGTTTATTAAAGATTATGTAAGCTTTGCTACAATCGGAATACCCGACAAAGGTGCCTTCATCAGCTTTTGAATCGAATTTCCCGAGATTTTCTTTGGTGTTTAAAATAAAACATTTTAAACCAAATATCCTGAAATATGAGATTTTGGGTTTCTTGCCAAAAACATCTCATAACAAGTATTTTTGGTTAAAGGATGTAATGTGACACGGTTCAATACTTAACATGCAGTAAGTACAGCTTCTGCCCAAAAAGTAATTGGTAGACCACTACAGTTGAGCATCGTTCATGTACATTCTTGAAGCGTGCGATTTTTCCTTTCTACGACACCATGTTGTTGCGGTGTTCAAGGAAATGAGTAATTATGTGAGATACCTTTCTTGTTACAAAAATTTTCAAAATTTTCATTTTCAAATTCGCCCGCATGATCACTTCTTTTACATTTTATCTTAAGATCCGTTAATTTTTTAGTTCTTTTAGCGAAAATCTTAAACATTTCAAAAGTATCACTTTTATGTTTTAGAAAAAGTGTCCATGTATATCTTGAAAAATCATCTATAATAACTAGTACATACTTATTATGATTTATTGAACGTACTTGAGTAGGTCCAAACAGATCTAGATGTAATAACTCTAATGGTTGTTTAGTTGAAATTTCCGTTTTAGATTTAAAAGAACTTCGTTTTAATTTGCCATATTGATATGCGTCGCATAGATTCTTAACTTTATAATTTATTTTAGGAAGACCTCTAACTAAATTATGTTTAGCCAACTTGTTTAAAAACTTAAAATTTATGTGATATAACCGTTTATGCCAAATCCATGGATCATTAAAATCTACGGATATACATAAATCACTTGAGTTATTAACTTTCATATTCAAGACATAGATGTTTCTATATCTTAATCCTTCAAAAATCAGATTTTTTTTGATCGAATATGTTACATCTATTCTTTTCAAAATCTATTTTAAATCCTTTGTCACAAAGTTGACTAATACTTAATAGGTTATGTTTCAAATTCTTGACTAAGAGAACATTAGTAATAATAGGTGAAGTGGACATACCGATATTGATAACATCTCCGATCCCAATGACAAATCCTTTAGAATTATCTCCTAAAGTTACCATCTCGCCATCAATATAGGTTATATTTGATAGCATATCTGCGTTGCCAGTAAAGTGTTTGGAGCAGCCACTATCGAGTATCCATTTCTCGTTATGTTTTCTTTTGGGTACCTACAAGATAAAAACAATTTAATTGGTACCTACTTCCTTCGTTAGGGTCCTAAGTGTTAGAAGGAGAAGGTAGCCATACCTAGGAGGGTTTGGGACCTTTGAAGACATAATTTTTATTTTGAACAACATTTTTCAAAAACTTATCTATATGCTTTTGTCTAATTAACTTATTGTTAGACTTAGGAATCCAAATTTTTATTTCTTTAGAATTTAAAGCCTTTTTGTTAGAAGATGGCTTTTTTGATCTTTTTATAGAGAAAGATATAATTTTTATGTTTAGGAGCTTTCTTCAATCCTAATCCATTGTCATTACCCGATGGTTTAGAATTTTTGATTATGTTATCTAAATTCTGTTTTCCTTTGTTAAATTTTAAAACATTACCTGTAATCTTTTCCAACTTATTTTTAAGATTAGAAATTTTGAATTTTGAAGCTTCTAGATTATCTTTTAAGATAATGTTTTCATTGCTAATTTTATTATTTTCTAGTTTAACTTTTCCTAATTCACATGATAAAGAATCATTTTCAATAGAAAGTTTCTTGCATTTTCTTGAGCAATTTCTAATTCTTCTTCTAAAATAGATTTCTCATCTTTTAGTAACCCTATTTCAAGTTCCATTCGATTTATCTTTGCGGCATATTCCTTATTTAACTTCTTAGTTTCTCTATATTTATCATCAATTTCCATGCTTAATTCTAAGATTTCATAATAAGTAAGATCAAGACATACCTCATCGGTGTTTGTCATAAAGCATACATTGCTTGCTCATTATCACTGTTGCTATCGCTGTTTGATGATGACGATAAATCTGAATCATCCTAAGTAACTTGAAAAGCTCGTTTCTTTTTCTTGAATCTTTCGAACTTGCTTTTCTTTTTGTCATTGTTGAGTTCTGGGCAATGCTTTTTCATATGTCCAAACTTATTGCATTCGTAACATTTGATTGAAGTTTGTCCAGATGAGTTTGAATTTCCTCTTTTTTGAGACTTTGTCAACCTTTTGAACTTCTTGAATTTGTTGTAGTTTTTGGCAATAAATACTATCTCATCTTCATCCAAGTCGGAATCTTTGTCATTAACTTGAAAGGTTATATTCTTTTTCTCATGACTTTGTTCTTTTCTTGCTTGCAAGTTTGCTTCATCCGACATCAAGTTTCCTATCAATTCTTCAACTTTAATTTGAGATAGGACATTAGCTTCTTCAATGGCCAACACTTTTCTTTCCCAATCATTTGTTAGAGAATTCAAAATACGTGTAACTAAATCAAAGTCTGTGAACTTGACTCCAAGTGCCATGAGATCATGTTGAATAGTTTGAAACCTAGTGTACATGTCACTAATAGACTCATTTGCTTTCAGTTTAAATGAATGAAATTGATTTTGCAAAATTGAAATCTTTCTTTGTTTGACTTTGTGCCTTCATGCGTGACTTTTAAAGTGCGCCAAATATCATATGCAGTAGTGCACAACATGACACGTAAAATAAGTAAAGCAAGAAAACGATCACACCAGAATTATTATACTGGTTTTGACCTCTCGTCCTACATCCAATTCCCGAAGCTCCCCTTCAGACTTTCAACTATCAAAAATACCCTCACTTCGCCTAGAGAAATAAGCTTGCAATAAAAGAAATTTCTTTGACAATAATGTGTTTTTGACAATATAGTTTTTGACTGCTTAGTACAATCCTTCCTATAATCTCCTTTGAGTAGTATGTAATTTAAAGCTTTGATATAAGGAAGAAATAAAAGTATGCTTTTGTGTACTTTTAGAAATCAGAGAAAGCACGGGAATATTAGAGAATAAAGAGAAAAGAGTTCAAAAAAACAAGTGAGTTTAACTTCTCAAATCCATGCTTATTTATAGATGTTAAAGAGTTTCTTTGAGAAGTAATGACCTTTAGTATATTCCATTTTAGTCCAAGAGTTGTAATGTTTAAGAAGGAAGAGATATGATCAGAAACTGTGGATGCAACTCTTCGATTGAAGAAGATGTCTGTTGAGAACTTCTGGTCGTTACCCAGGTCAGACGTCTAGACGTTTATGTCAGACGTCTGGCCTGTAGTGAAAATTTTAAAACAGTGGATTTTACCAGATGTCTGACTTTATGAGTCAGACGTCTAACACTTGTACAGCATGAAATTTTTCCTTTTTGAGTTTGTTAAATTTTTTCAATAGCTTGTATGTGCTTTTGCATGTAAGAACTACTCAAGGAGATTGTACATATCATCTATTTAAGATACTGACACAATATACTAATATTTCTAATACAATGATCCTCTTGTGCTTGTCTTTAAGTCTTGGTTGCAATCATTCACCTACATATAGATGATATATATATATATATTGTATGCTAGTGATTGTATAGTTGCTGTCATCGAAATCATAGAATAGAGGTTCTAATAGATAATAATCGATTAGTATTATTCATGTTATGAATTTAAAAATTTACTCTCGATCGTTTACAATGTAAGGAGTGTACCATATATATCTATGGCTTTTAAGCACCCTCAAGTCATGAACTACCTATATTGATGTTTATATTGACCCTAGATAGATAAAAAAATTATGT
Organism: Allium fistulosum; assembly: GCA_030737815.1. Classification (NCBI taxonomy): domain Eukaryota; kingdom Viridiplantae; phylum Streptophyta; class Magnoliopsida; order Asparagales; family Amaryllidaceae; genus Allium; species Allium fistulosum. Next base: position 151,552,334 of record CM060908.1, read on the forward strand.
GGTTTTGTTGAGCACACTCAAGGGTCACATAATTATCCTTAGGTTATCATGAAATGATGGATCTTGAGTATATAATGTAATTTATGACTTATTGAGCACCCTCAAGGTCAAAAAGATGATAAGGAGTAAGTAAACAATAGTTAGGAGATATATATGAAATATAATTAGCAAAGATTTTCTTACCATTTGTAGGATAACAATTTGTTAACACCCTCAAGGTTGTAATAAGAAGATAAATAGGTTCTAACCTCCATTGAAAAAATTTATATATGAAATTTATGTATCTCTTTTAGGATTCTTGAATAATGCAGAATTTAGTAGGTTCCTTATTAGGTAAAATAATCGAATGAGTATAAGAACATGCGTGATCATATAAAATCTTCTTTAATAAATTTGAGCAGCTAATATAATTAATAAAATTGTTTATCAATTAAAATATAATATATAAAGTAAATTAAAGATTGACAAAGAAATGCAAGAATATACTTACCAATAAATCTTTTGGCATGTTGTTACTTCATTACCCATGTAAGAACCAAATAACATACCTATTAAAACATTTGTGTCTTGGTCACTTAAGTGTGAAATTGATAAGGTTGTTTATTATCTTCCATGAGTTATGAACTCCAAAGCAATACAAGGGTATAAATATAGATCCATATTACATTGCATAGAAAAAAAAATTGGTGAACAACCACATTCAAATACGAGAAATATCAATGAAATTGTTTCATTCAAAATGAGAAAGTAAATTATATGTTAATACCTCGGTTATTGATTTTGATGAACCATATACAACCATATAAAATATAGATACTGATGTTTCGCCAAGTTATATCTTATGTAGTGCAGAATATTGCACATGTGCTGAATCGAAGACTATACATGTAATGACGCGACTTTTCAACCCTCGAATGTCAACACTAATACATCCACGGTATTGGTGTACCGAGCACCTAAGTGTCGAAAAGACAGAAATTTAGGGTAAAATAAAAGAAAAGGAATAGAACAAGATAAGAAGACCACAATATTAGAATCTCACAATGGAATGATAATTTATAATATCAAAAGAATAGTACAAAGGGTTACTTTGAATATAGGATTTTCAGAGTTACAAAACCTAAGTACTGTCATCAGCCTAGACAGTTATAACTACCTGTCCTCACAATGCTAATATATTCATATAGCTAAAAAAATTGAAATAAATATAGATAGTTAATGTACCCTTGGCCTAATTAATGCTCCAACATTTTTGGTGGACTTAATGAATCTAGTTTTCCAATATGTATAAGTTTGTCCTTGTTTTTATCGATGATATTCTGGTCTATTCCAAGACCAAGGAGGAACATTCATACAATCAAAGGATTGTTCTAGGAACACTAAGAGAGCATGTGTTGAAGGCTAAGTTCTCGCAATGTCATTTTTAGTGTTCGGAAGTTAGGTTCTTAGGTCATGTTGTTTCGGAGGAGGGTATTTCTGTTGATCCCGCTAAGGTTGTGGCAGTTCAGGACTGGAAGAGGCTGGAAAGTGCAATGGATATTAGAAGCTTTCTGGGTCTGTGACGCCCCACCTCTATACCCACGCTAACCAAGAACACTACGGTGTAGTGCTGTCAATTAGCACGGAGAATAAGGCTGTTGAGGAGCGACCATCCATGTAACTTCTTTGTGCGAGCACCGATATGTCAGATAGAATAGGATGCATATCTTTTAAGGAGGAAATCCGACATTCCGATACAAACACAAAGCTATCACACGGTGGCTATATATAATCTTCGGAAACAAATATAGAAATAAACGTAACATAAATCAGTCACAGACAATTCATATCACAGAGGCGGAAATAGATATGAATAAATATACAACACATGAAAGTGTACATCAGAGTAGTGGTCAAATAAGATCCACAATAACACAAAAGAATAGATACAAGTGCAAACCAAAAGAATATGTATACATCAAGGAGTCTAATCTCAAATGTATACAAACAAAAACTACTAAACTAGAGTAGTTAGCCAAAAGTCAGATGATGGCTCCAGATAGGAAGTCATGAGGAAGCACCTGTAAAATCTCAGTCTGACCCGAGTATTATTTAAGAAGAAAATAATAAACGGATCAGTCTAGCTATAATTATCAGATAAAATGAGATAGAATATGAGATATGATAATAGAGCGTATGATAACAAAAAGGTGTCATACTATGATAAGTATACATTATAAAATCACGAAAGTCATACAAAATCTCAAGAATCTCATAGCATAAAAAGAATGTCATATTCTTTATTTAATTCACCAAGCCACAATAAATGACATACATATCAATGCCAACTGAAAAGGTGGTGAAACATAAAATTCCAGAAATCAATAATTAGAAATCCAGAAAACACAAAAAAGGGAGGGAAGGCCTATGAGCCGAATGCTCCACGAATGGTCCGAAGACCGATGAGCCGAATGCTCCACGAATGGTCCGAAGACCGATGAGCCGAATGCTCCACGAATGGTCCGAAGACCGATGAGCCGAATGCTCCACGAATGGTCCGAAGACCGATGAGCCGAATGCTCCACGAATGGTCCGAAGACCGATGAGCCGAATGCTCCACGAATGGTCCGAAGACCGATGAGCCGAATGCTCCACGAATGGTCCGAAGACCGATGAGCCGAATGCTCCATGAATGGTCCGAAGACCGATGAGCCGAATGCTCCACGAATGGTCCGAAGACCGATGAGCCGAATGCTCCACGAATGGTCCGAAGACCGATGAGCCGAATGCTCCACGAATGGTCCGAAGACCGATGAGCCGAATGCTCCACGAATGGTCCGAAGACCGTAGGGTGCTACCCTAGAAATGTGATGGAAAAACATCACATGATCGGGGTATAGTCTCCCACGTAGACAAAGAGACATCGCTCAAACGCTAGTCTAAATCACAAAAATGATCGTCATGATCATAAGGAAGTGTCGATTACACTAAGCTAGTAAATATAAGAGTTTAGCTTCATGTCCCATAACCACTTGCTTAACTCAAATATTTACGAACAAATTGTAGATCTGCACTAGAAAATTGTCACAAGAGAGTTTCAATCGAACAAGTCCAAAAATTAACCGACGAAGTAAACGCAAGCGTTTCATACCACTTGTTTTGCTAAGCCGTTTAATTATATTTTCTCATACGAATGAGGTAAAGGTTTGTATATACTAGTAGATTGGAAAACAGTTTTATAAACGAGTTTGATATTGAAAATAGAGTTGAAATCGTTTTGATGAAAGAGTTTTGATATTTACTACTAGTATTGAAACCTTTATATTTTTAAAGTGACAAGTCATAGAAGTGATTGTAGAAACAATCAATTATAAAAGTTCACATTCGAAGACGTGAATAAAATCCAAAGAAATCAATTCCCAAAACCATCAAAGTAAGAAGTTCCGTTGAATGGTTTTCGGATAAGATTGCCTACGCAGAGTTATACGGGGTACGACCTAATGAAGGCAAGCGACCTAAGTTTAAAAAGGCGGGCGACTTAACAAAGTGGCCGATAATAAATGATAACAACAAAAAGGGAATCAACACGAATTGATTAGAGTTGGATATTCAAGCACAATAGGGAAATAGGCAAAAGACTGCAGATTCAGACGTCTGGAATAATTGGTTCAGACGTCTGAATCTGGAAAATTAAATATTTTCCAGAACACAGATTCAGACGTCTGAACGAAATATTTCAGACGTCTGAAATAGGCAATTTAAGCCTATTTTCTTTCTGTTTGAAATCGAGCCAATTCAGACGTCTGGGGCAAAGATTCAGACGTCTGAATCTGGGAATAAAAATCTTCCCAATATAGTATTCAGACGTCTGAATCTTACGTTCAGACGTCTGAAACTGGGGTTCAGGGCATTCCCTGAACCTAGACCAAAAATGGCCAAATGAATACCGGAAGCGATCGATCGAGCGACAACGACTAAGGATTTACGCCAAGCGACAACCCAGCCTTAACGGCTCTTCGACACGCCTCAAATACCAATGTCCAAATATCCATAAAAGGATTTTCATAGATTTTGATTTCAAAACACCGAAAATTGGAATATACACCAAATCAATCCAAACCAAAATCAATTGCACAAGAATAAGTGTTAGGAATTCATACCTAACAATCGAAGATAATTATTGACTTAGATGTGAGATAAAAATCTCACCTTTTCACAAAATCAATGAAGAAGGAGCTTTGAAGCAATGGCAAGAGCAATCACTCTTCAATTCCAACTTAAGAAGCTTGAATCTAAGCTAAAAGAGAAACATTTCCCGAATTTAGGTTTAGGAAATTTCTGAGATTGAAAGGAGAAAGAGTTGGAGAAGGAGAAGAAGATGCTTACCAATGGCTTCAACTTGGATTTGGAGGTAGGAGCTTGAATTTGCAATTGAAGCTAGGGCTTAGGAATTTCCATTTCCAATCTCTTCCCCCATTATTCTCTTGAGCTTGAGGGTGTTAAGAAATGAGGAATGAATGAAGAGAAGTGGAGTGGAGAGGGGTAATGATATAACCAGATTTGGGCAAGTGGGCTGAATCCAAACCCAAACCCAAAGTCCAATAGAAAATAGCAAAATTCGACTTTCTCCAAACATATCGAAGCTTATACTTAAAAAGGTCGCAAACGGCATTTTGAACTCAATGGAAGTGGTCTCGAGTCCTAATTCGACTGTTTGCAAAAAGTAGCTTTTCGGACTAAAATCCGACGAACGATGTTATATTTAAATAAAATATTTAAATATAAAATCGACAAATGTGCGGGTTGTTACAGGGTCTAGCAGTTATTGTAGGATATTCGTACAAGATTTCTCAAAGTTTGCCTCTCGCTTAACGAATTTGATGAAGAAAGATGTCAAATTTGTCTGGCCGGATAAATGCGAGCAAGCATTTTTAAAGCTAAAGGAAAAGTTGACTGGTGCTCCTGTTTTCAATATGCCACACGAAGGTGAGGGTTTGATTATTCACGCTGATGCGTGTGGAACATGTCTTAGTGCTGTGTTGATGCATCATGGGAGGGTGATCGCTTATGCGGGTCAGCAGCTCGAACTGCATGAAGCGAGGTGTGCAACTCATGACTTGGAGTTGTTAGCAGTGGTATTTGCATTAAAGATGTGAGGGTATCATGTGCTTGGTGAAAGGTTTTAATTATACATGGACCATAAGTCTTTAAAGTATTTTTTTACACAAAAGGAATTGAACATGAGGCAGCGAAGTTGGTTGGAATTTCTTATGGCCTATGATCTGGATATTTTGTATAATCCGGGAAAAGCTAATGGTGTAGTTGACTCACTCAGTTGGAGGTATACAGTTATGGCAAATGTTGAGGTTCGTCCGACTCATATCGAGGGAAATCGACATAGAGACCTTCATTTTGCTAGGATAGCTAAGAATGAAAATGAGAATGAGGCACCGGAGAGTTGGCCGAGATTCGAGGTGGATAGCCATGGCATTTTGAGAATGAACGGTAGGTTGTGTGTCCCGAATATTGATGAGATTTGGCAAGATGTTCTAGTAGAGAGTCAGTATTCTAGGCTGACGATACATTCTGGGGTCACTATGATGTATCAAGGTATGAAGAGGACATTATGGTAGGAGGGTATAAAGAGGGATGCTTTTATCTTTGTGAGAAGGTGTGCTAACTGCCAACACGTAAAGGGTAATCATCAAAAGACGGCCAGACTGCTTCATTCACTTGAGATTCCAAAGTGGAAATGGGATCATATTTCAATGGATTTCATCGACAGATTACCTAGGTTGAGGAAGGGTAGCGTAGGCGTGTGGGTTATCGTGGATAGGTTGACCAAGAGAGCGCACTTCTTTCCTTTTAAGACTACGAGGACAACTTTTAGTTTGGCTAAGTTATATATGTAGACGATCGTCAGCATGCACGGTGTTCCTTGTGATATTGTGACTGAAAGAGATCCTATATTCACAAGCCAGTTCTGGAAGGGTTTGCATGAAGCATTAGGAATCGAGCTTAGTTTGAGTACCGCTTACCATCCGCAGACAAATGGGCAAACGGAGAGGGTAACCAGTGTTGGAGGACTTGCTTTGAGCATGAATTTTAGATTTTAGAAGTTCACGGGAAGAATGCTTACCACTTGTTGAGTTTTCATACGACAAAAGTTATCAGGCCAGTATCGGAATGGCACCATTTGAAGCATTGTATGGAAGACCTTGCAAAGCTCCACATTGTTGGGTAGAACCTGGAGATCGTCTTATGCTTGCATCAGATATGATCAGAGAGGCATCAGATAAGGTTATAGAGATTCGAAAGCGAATCAAGGAAGCGTAGAATCAACAGAAGGGTTATGCAAACGAGAGGCGCAGAGACTTGGAGTTCTCGGTTGGAGCTTTGTATTTGTAAAGGTTTCTCCGATGGGAAGTGTAGTTCGGTTTGGAAGAGCTGGGAAGTTGGCTCCTTGTTATGGAGTATTGTTCCTAATTCTTGAGAGGATTGATACGTTCACATATAGATTCGGTTTACCGATTAGGCTATCGGGTGTGCACAATATATTTCATATATCGCATTTACATAAGTTTGTGCATGATCCTTCTAGTGGAAGCGTCGTAGCAAGAGGACTGAAGATAGAGCCAAATTTGACTATGTTGAGGCAACTTGTTCATATTGTTGATAAAGATACGAAGCAATTGAGGACTAAGATTGTAAAGTTAGTCAAGGTACAATGGAGCAAGGATGCTTGGGATTGTACTTGGGAGACTGAGGATAGATTAAGGGAATCCTATCTGGATTTTTTCTCAGACTAGAGTTTTCTTATCTTTGTTTGTATTTTAGTTGCGTTTTAGTTTGTATATAGTTTCTACAAGCTATACATATCTTATTCTTTTATCTTCTTTGATTATCGTTCTTGTTGAATTTCGAGGACGAAATGTTCTAAGTGGGGGAGAATGTAGCGACTCAGAAATTCAAACACTTCGTCTTTGAATATCGATACATTTTGAGATATGTTTAAGTGTTATAAATATAAATTTATAGCCTTGTTTAACATCATTTAATTAATAAATAATATTAACAAACTTTTTTTGAAAATTGTTTACAAAAATATATTCTTTGAAGAAAAATCGATAATTTGATCGAAAATCGGTTTATCAATAAACAGCTTTTCGATCGACACAAGTTGTTCGAACTATTGTGCACTCAACTAACAATCAGATGAACATGTTGGCAACTAATTAACATGCTCTTCTCTTCATAAAGCATGGAATTTTATAGAAAGTTCTACTAGGATAAGAGATAATATTATGAGAAGGGTACAAGAGTAATTAGCCATAAAGGAGAAGTGACATAAAGCTGTCATGATAAGAAGCAATTAACACATTGGGGTTTTGAGGGCTTTTTGGTGTTTTCCCATCACCATTCCTAACCTTATATAAGGAGGAGTACGTCTTTAGGAAATATATCTAAAATATTCCAAAGCTTAAGAGCAAATTTCAATGTCATCTTCTTCTTCTTCATCTTAAATTTCTAATGCAAATAATTTGAAAATCAATTCCAAATCACCTCAAATTTGGAGTAGATCTTACCACCATATAACAACACTTTCTACCTAATTAGATTGTGAAAAAGAAAAGCCAAGCTCTCCCCCACAACTTTAGGCTATGAGAAATAGGAGGCTAGAGGAGGCAAAGGAGCAAGGCTAAGCAAGGAAAGGAAGGAGAGAAACGAGTTAGCTAGCTTAGGTTTGAACTTGAGTGCTTAAGTTTGGTTGTTTGTTGAGTCTAAGATGGGCTAACTCACTAGTTGGATTGATAATATAACTCATATATGATTATATTTTTTTGTGTTAAAATTATTTGAATTTTTAAGTGACATATGTTGAAAACATTGATTTTGATCCTTGTTTTGAAAACAAGTGGTATATAGGATCCATATATGGATTTTAACGGACTTGAACGGACTTATATGAGATATGACTAGGCCTTCAACAAAGCATATAGGTTGTAGTTGAACATAAGTTGAGATGTGACTCGGATTTGAAAGTACACTTGTAGCGACAATCGCTATGGATGCAGTTTAGAATTGTTTTGTTTTTGACAATTGTTATGAAACTCTATAGAGAGATCCATAGGGATTTCTTGCCATATTTACAATGTTTTATATGTATGTTTCTTTTTTTTGAAATCTTGAATAGTAAAAAGTTAAGTAACATCTTGAAAATGACCAAAACATCGCTAGTGCAAAACTGCCACGTTTGACCTTGATTTTTGGACTTCAGTTGTTTCAAAAAGGACTTTAAATTCGAGCGATTTGTTTCATTCTTTTTAAAAGTATCACCTAAATATTTTTAGATTGTTTAAAAATAGTTTGAGATATTTATGAATTTTTAAGAATTAGATATGAATTCAAAGAAGGAAATTTTAGAATAAAACATATTCTATTTCCAAGTTTTATTAATTTTTCAATTTTTTTATTTTTAAGTAATATTTTGGATAAATGTTTTAAACCTATTATAAGTATTTCCAAATATTTTAATGTTTTCAAAATGGGGTTAGAATTTCTAAATGGCCAAATGGTTGATTGTTTAATTACTTATTAGGAAAGTAATTAACTATGCTTAACACTAATAAGATGATGAAGTAATTTTATCTATTTATGAGAATTAAGATTCGTGTCGAGTAGGAATGGAGCAATAGGGCTCTAGTCTAATGGGCTTCCATCTTAACCGAGGAATAGGTAAGTGGAAAATATCAAAAACGCATTAATTGTGTTGATTTCTTATTGTTTATGGAAATCATTAATACTATACTTGACACTAAAAGCCAACGAGGTAGATTTATCTATTTGTGAGATTCAAGACTGAAGTGTCTGGGCAAGGCTTGGAGCAACCAGTGTCCAAATTTACCTAGCTTTTCTCTTGGGCGAGGAATAGTTAAGTTGGAATGTCGGAAACGAGTTAAGTGTACGAATCGCAATTTGTATATGCAATTGTTATGACTAGATAATCTATTAGTCGATTATCGAACTTGACCTAATATTAACTTAGAAAGTAATCGAAAGACTTCACTGTTTAATACCAATAAAAACCCCTGGGGAGGAGTAATGGTACAAAAAGTTTCTAGCTTTCATTTACTTCTGAAAGAACCGAAATTGAGTTAACCAGAGATTTATCGATTAGTTCTGAAGAGTCTGGGATCGAAAAGTGTTCTACTTACTGAATACCACTTCAAAATTAGTATACGAGTTATATGTTTTGAAAGCGGTTGAAGTAAAGGAATCTATGTGGAGATTCAAGATCTGTTTAAGATGCTCTAACACATGTAAATGTTCCTAATCTATTCAGGATGTGGGAATCCATGTGTGATTCCGAGATCTATTGAATATGGAAATCATGTGTGGTTTTGAAATCTATTCGGGATGGGAGGATCCAATTTGAGATTCATGTTCTATTTGAGCGATAATGATTCATGTGAAAGATGCCGAACGTAACCTCAACACTGGGAATGGCTAAAGATAGAGTAGGCTGCACAATATAGGGTTTGGGTTACCCATGATAGGATATTATCAACTCCAGATCCAGAGTATGCTTATCGATATGTTGGTACTAGGAGTTGATGGTATTGGACTCCACGTGGTTCATGTTTGTGTTCAGGTGTTGGCCGCTTGTGTTTACCTTATGGTATATTTTAATTGGAGATATACGATGTCTGGATGGTGTTTTCTGATCCTTGTGCATGGAGATCCGCTTCAGTTTCTGGAGGCATCTCCGTGGAAAATCCATCAAGTGAACATACCTAAGCGGTTTTGAGTGTAACATAATATGTTGCGATGTGACCAATGTAAGCACCACAGCTTTTTGATATTATTATATCCCATACCCTGGACATTATCTATCATATCATTATATTAAACTTAATAAATAGTTGGTTTCTTTTGAGGGGAAAACCGTTATGGGAATCCGTTCAGTCTCAATAGTCACTGTTACATATACTCATATATCTCGAGTTTTCTCATACCATACTTATGTCTAACGCTTGGTTTTTGTTTCCCTAAAATCCTTGCATACTCTTTCAAGTAGGCTGAGTATCAGGTTTTACCTTGGACGCATCAGAGTTAAGAAGACGGGTTAGAGGCTTCCATTATCTATCTATTTCTATTTTAGTTGTTCTATTTTAGCTCTATGCATATATCAGCGTTGTGAGGACAGGTAGTTATACCTGTCCAGGCTGATGATAGTACTTAGGTTTTGTAACTCTAAAAATCCTATATTCAGAGTAATCCTTCATGCTGTTCTTTTGATATTATAAATTATCATTCCATTGTGAGATTCTGATATAGTGTTCTTCTTATCTTGTTCTATTCTTTTTCTTTTATTTTACCTTAACTTTCCATCTTTTCGGTACTTGGGTGCTCGACAAACTAATACCATGGATGTATTAATGTCGATATTTGAGGGTCGAAAAGTCGGATCGTTACAGTATAGTATAAAGACCTAAGATAAAGATATGAAGATATGAGAGTTCAAAGACAAAAGAAATGAAGATCTCAAGATTATAATTTAGTGCATATAGTCATTAGTAAATATTGTTAAAGTCCTTGATAGCAATTTCTGTCTCTATCTCCAATTTCTGATCTTTGAGATTTAAATTATTTTGATTTCAAAAATATATTTTAAATACTTTATATTTTAAATTAAAAAATATTTGAAACCTATGTTTAAAATATTTTAAAGTGTAGAATTTTCAAAATATTTTAAGGAAAACAATTTTCATTTTTAACTAGCATATGTCGACATACATATATGGGATACGTCGACATATATGTCGCAAAATAGTTTTTTTTTAATTTTGAATGGAAGCGTCTATTAGATACAACCCTTCACGAATGGACACATATTTTAGTTTACTATATAAAGGGGAGTGCAAATGAATTTTTCAATAACTAATTACTTAGTTTCTTCCTACTTTTTATTCTATTGAAAATTCTCTTGAAAAATATACTATATTCTATTCAAAATCATAAAGAATCAATTCATATTTCTTTGTACTGATTCAAAAGTACTTTCTTACTATTTTGGAAACATCTCTCCCAATTCAAATATCAAAGTGCTATCCAAGAGGTTATACGATCCATTGTATCCAAAGTACAACTATTTGTCTTTGGAAAACAATGGACTCTAATCTTGTTTATGTGGGTATGCTTGTAGCCCTTTAAAATCAAGTGAAGGTGCTTGTAGTCTGTTCAAATAAAATGGGTGTACTTAGTAGACCAGTAAATATAGTGGGTGGGCTTGTAGCCTGTTCAAAATCAAGTGAGTTTACCCCAGACTCGGAATATAGGAGGCTGTGTCTCGTAGCCTTGAAATCAAGATTTAATTGGTTTGCTTGCTACCATATAGAGTAGGCACTTGAAAGAAATATGCACAAAAAATTAGATGGGAATGAATGTAGGAGAAATCTGAACCAGTATATAATCCATGGTGTCATCTCTCTAACTCTTTACTTTTTAATTTACTACTTTTATATTTATCGGTGATTGCATCTATGACTAATTGTTAATATAAATCTGTGTTGTTATTCTGTGATTTAAAATCAATCTTAAAAGAAATTTAAAAAGATTTACATAAGTTGGAAAACACTATTCATCCACCCTCTAGTGTTAAATTAGCCTTAAGATCCATAATTCTGCAACCCACATTTGGTATCAGAACATTAGGTTTTCAAAAGACCTATAATCTGATTTTTGAAAAGTTTAAATGGTAAGTAATATTGTTAGCACTTTTATAGAAAATAATTTTGTGAAACCAATATGTTATTTCCAAATAGATTAGAAGTTAATTATTTTGAAAAGCCACTTGAAAATTTGGAAAGATGCAATGTTGAATTGCATGAACATGTATTTTGTATGGCTGATAGTGAGCAGACAGTTGATAGTCATACATCACAATCAAGAAGGACAACTGGATTTTAGACACGGATGTTCAAAAGACATAATGGAAGATTAAGAGAAAGGAAGAGCAAGAATGCAGATATATATACACACACACATATATGTTTAAAGACAAACTTTTGAATGGAGAAAACAATAGTATTGGAATAGAGGACGTCAACAGTATCGGTAATCTTGAAATTTTATTTAATTTTATATATTACTTTTTAATGAGTTATTTAAGTAGAAAGACATTTTAATCTTCTTTTATGTTCCAAATAATCAAAATGGATTAAATAAATAGAAAACAAGTTTTCCCTTTAAAAATAACGGCTAGTTTTTAAATTGAAAAGACACTTTAATTTTTTGAAATGCCTTTTGATTTTATCTATAGAATATTCTAAATTATTTATCTATTAAAAAATTTATATTTTTATTGTAATTAATATTATGTATTAAAATTTTAGAAAAATATTTCAAAGCAAAATATTAATTTCTAACTTTTGTAGAATTTCTACAAAATTGACTATACACTTTGAAAACAGAGCAGGAAATACTGAATGCAGTAGTATGTTTTAAATCTCAAAAATTATAAATTAATTATTTTTAAATTAAAATTTTTACATGAGTATAAGATAGATATACTCGACGCTATAAAAAATTTGGAGCCAAAATTCAAATTTTTGTAGCCTTAAAATTAAATCATTTTTCAATCATAAAAATATATTCCAGATAATAATTGATATACATAACTATATAAAAAAAATCTAAAAGCAGTTTAATAATTTAACATTTTCTAGATTTTCGTACAAAATTGATTACTCTTTTTAAATGTCGAACATGCAAGTTAAACGTAGTAATTTTATGGAAAATCTCTAAAATTATTAAATGTATATTTTTACATGAATTTTTTTGGTCTGATAACATTATGTAAAAATTTCATATCCAAATTTGAAAGTTAACTATTTTATTATTTTCAAATAAACGGACACTTGGTGGTTACAACAACCATATCACTGACGTAGGCCATTGCTATTTTGAATTTTTATGTCCTTTTACACAAAAAAAATTTAACGTAGAAAAATTTAATTTCCAGAATATAATTTGTATGTATAACCACATAAAAAATCCCGAGCACTTTAAATTAATGTAACATTTCCTTTTATTTTGTTAATTTCAAATAGACACTTCAATTGTCAAGTTGTGCTTTTCATTTTTAATTTAACGGTCATACCTCTTCGTGATTGCTTATACTTCTTCCGTAATGACTTTTATAAATTGTTTCCTTTCAAATATCATCCCACTAATCATTTATCATGATGACTATACTAAATAGAAAAGTATACCTTCTTCCATGATTTCAGCTTTTCTAATATTGATTTTATATCTTTTACTCGTATTTCTTACTAACTTTATAATGATATATTAATATTATGACTTCGTGAAATTAATTGAATGTACTTAGAGTGTATTAGTAAGACTCTATTTATAGAATTCCTTGTATTAATGAGAATGGACACATCATATGACACTTGTCATATAAACAAATAGTAACACATATGTAAAGTGACATGTGTCATTACATTTGTCCTTTAGGAAGATCATTATATACATGCATGATATCAAGTGTCATTACACGTGTAGTTCATCAATATACTTGTAATTTAAAAAACGAATGAGACACAAAATACATTATGATATATGTTAGAGTCACATTATCTCACACGTGATAGAGTTATGAATGATTTTTAGAACTCTGCTTGTGTTGAATCAAAATTTGAAAAAAAAAAGTTTAGTAGAATATCTCATTTTTTATTATGTTTTTCAACATATATAATCATTCATGCTTTTTCATGATTTAACATTCATGATTATAAACTCCTAAAAATATTGTGTTTGATTTTTAAAAGACTAACCATATGGATCCAACATAGTATGGATACCAGTACATATATGTTCTATTCCTTCAGGTACTATGTATAATAAGATAAGAAAGATAAAAAAAGACAATGGAGACCTTTTATGTGATTAATCATATCCTAATATTCTTCGAAAAAGAAATTTTTCAAGATGGTAATGACACTAGCTAAAACCTATAATCAACCATCTTACTGTTATTCCCAGATTCTTTTTATTATTAAATTTGACATTAAAACCTATAATCAACCATCTTACTATTATTCCCATATTCGTATTATTATTAAATTTATATAATGTTTTTAGTGATATTTTTATCTCTACATTTCTCACCTATACTTTGCATATCAGGCTAAAAAAATTATTATAAATTATCATGTCATTTTAAAAATAAACAATGTATGAGAATGAAACAATATTTACTTAAAAATACTTATTAAACATAAATTTGATGATATACATAGTTACGCTTATCAAATATTATGATTAGTCTATGATTAAATTTCATAATTAATATGGTTTATTATGTAAATATATGTGATAAATCTGATATATAAATTTTCTTTGTCAAATTTGGATGCTTGGGATTATATAATAATATCATTTACGTCATATTGAATCGTTTCCCATACTCTCATCATTGAATTTTGATTTCATATATATATATATATATATATAATCTAATTTATACTGTTTTTAATACATTACGTATTGATTTTCATCTTACTTAGGAGTTTTTCCCATTATTATTGGTAATGATTATAGTATCCCGCATTCATATTTGGTATTAATTAAAAAAATAGTTTAAGTTACATTTATTTAGTTATATTTGATTTGTCTTATTTAATGTCTTTAATATCTATCATTATTCATATATGCCATATAGTTAAATCCATATTGCTTAGCATTCCAATATAGTTTATGTGTGTATCATTAGGGGGAGTTTTATTTTTCACCCATTTTTGTTAATGATAAAGGGGAAGAAAATTATAAATTATACACATGCATATATTCAGAGGGACCTATATCATATTTTATATACGGGAATATTTAATGGTTGTCATCAACAAAAAGGGAAGAATGTTAATACATCTGTGATTGATTTTGGTAACGACAACAACAATATAAAATATAGATACTAATGTTTTGCCAAGTTATATAGTCATAGTGAAGAATATTACATTATTGCTGAATCAAAGACTGGACAGTATAAAGACATAAGATAAAGATATAAAGTATCATGAGTTCAAAGACAAAATAAATGAAGATCTTAAGAATATAAATTGTTGTATATAGTCATTAGTAAATATTGTTAAAGTCCTTGATAGTAATTTCTGATCTCCATCTCCAATTTTTGATCTTTGATATTTTTAAATTATTTTAATTTCAGAAAAATACTTTATAAACTTTATAAATGTTTGTCTAAGTTCAAATATATTTAAAATATATGTTCAAAATATTTTAAAGTAAAGGATTTTCAAAATATTTTGAAGAAAAAAATATTCATTTTTAACTAGTATTAGTATATGTCGACATACATATATGGAATACGTCAACATATATGCCATGAATGGTTTTTTAAATTTTGAATGGACGTGTCTATTCGATGAAACCCCTCATGAATGGACATATCTAATAGTTTACTATATTAAGGGGAGTGAAAACGAATTTTTCAATAACTAATTACTTAATTTCTTCCCACCGCTTAGTCTCTTGAAAATACTCTTGAAAAATATACTCTATTCCATTCAAAATCATATAGAATCTATTCATACTTCATTGTATTGATTCAATACTACTTTCTTACTGTTTTGGAAACATCTCTCTCTCTCTCTCAATTCAAAGATCAAAGTACGATCCAAGAGGCTATACGATCCATTGTATCTAAAGTACGACTATTTGTCTTTGGAAAACCATCAACTCTACTTTTGTTTATGTGGGTGCGTTTGTAGCCCGTTCAAATCAAGTGGGTGTGCTTGTAGCCCATGTAGCCCATTCAAATCAAGCGAGTGTGCTTGTAGCCCATTCAAATTAATTGAGTGTGCTAAGTAGCCCATTCAAATTAATTGAGTGTGCTAAGTAGCCCAATAAATCTAGTAGGTATACTTGTATCCAGTTCAAATCAAGTGAGTTTACCCCAGACTCGGGATACAAGAGGGTGTGTCTCGTCGCCTTAAAATCGAGATTGTAATTAGTTTGCTTGCTACCATACAAAATAGGCACTTGAAAGGAAATACAAATAAGAAATTGTCCAGGACTGGATGTAGGAGAAATCTGCACCAATATAAAATCTCTGGAGTCATCTCTCTAACTCTTTACCTTTTACTTTATTTCTTTTAAATCTAACCGTGATTGCATTTGTGGCTGATTGTTAGTATAAATCTATGTTGTTAATCTATGATTTAATATCAATCTTTAAAGAAATTTAAAAGGATTTATGTAAGTTAGAAAACACTATTCACCCTACCACCCTCTAATGTTATATTAGCCTTAAGATTCATAATTCCGCAACCCATATTATAGTGTGAGATCGTCTATTTAATATTATTGAATACAATAAGGATCTTGCCATGTTAGAAACATATTTGGACTAAAGATTATAGACAGACATAGGAATTTGACCACTAAATGTCAGTTTTGATCTATTTACTTAAGTGCAGCTCATTCGATATCCTTAAAATTTTAAAGATGAATAAATGCATTTTCATAAAGAATTTGATAAAGTCTTGCAGTAAAAGGTTTTCTTTCAAACAATTCGATCTTTAAAAGTGAAAAATAAAATTTGAGAGTTGTAATAATGTTGGCATGGTTGGGATAAAGAGAGTAAATAGTCCCCTCTATTTCATGAAGAGATATCCAAATTGGAGTGGTTTAAGATATTTGTGGATGCTAAATAAGGAACAAGAATATGATTTCTAGTTCAAATGTATTTTTCTCATAGAAAACAATTTTATGTAAGATTTATTTCTTTGAGTTTGAGATATTTGGTTTGAAACATGTTAATTCTATAGACTTCTCCATTCTGCTTATCGCTGAGAGTTTTCTAAGAGGTTCTCTAATCCATTGTCGGGTAGGTGTTTTTATTTTTATTCCTTTTTGAAATATGTTGCCCAGGGGATATGTATCAATCCATGCTGCTACCTAATATATAAGTTTGGGACTTAGATAAAATTTCATTCCACTTATTTTATTGTGAATCAAAGCTTCAGATCTAGGACTTCCCTGCTTCAAGTGCTCATGCTTTGACTTCAAACTTCAGCATCCGCCAATTTCTCCAATAGCCGATCAAATGTAACATCCTATGTTTGTTGCCACCTAGACATTTATCACCCAACATCAACATCACCACCTTGTCACTTCTAACATCGTCGTCAATTACTGTTATATCTTGAGTTACCATCAATCAGTCCTAGTCAACCGATGCTGATGGATCGTGCTTGGCCTAGTGTGGAGTTGAGGTGAAGAGAAATTGTTTCTTTTGGTTTCGGGTGACATCTATAGAATTAGTTCGATGTTGAATGAGATAGAGTAACAAAAGGATTGTCTCCATGCATAATCCCTATAAAATAATCTTCATTTCCCAATAAATTCGAGCATAGACACACCTGAGAGTGGAATCCCTCAATACCTGATTTGGTCAAGAAAGAATCTTCATTTCATGAAGATTGCATTGTATCACTAGGAATCCCAAGTCAAAAGTTCATGTTTCAGACTACATTAAGATCTGTTTAGTACCATTGATGTAATTCCTACGTTAGTGGGTAATACCAAACACATAGTTCCAACGTGTGTTAGAGCTCGTTCGACGACATGACTGGACTTTCTACATAGAATAGTTTCGTACATTGTGTAAAAAAAATAGGACACGCATACTACAGGGAACACAAATACTATCCCTAGTACATGTATAGAATATGGTGGATTGATAGGCATCAACATTCGTTAGATGTTATATATTGACTACTACACACAGAGACTAGAAAATCATATACTCAAGTATAATTTTTTTAATAAAGAATACATGACCATGCTTATCATCCAAGTTTTTAGTTTAGTTTTGGAACCCAACAGACGCTCCATACATATCTCTACCGTCGCAATGTCCACTTCTACTTCTACAATGCCAGGGATGGCTTTAAGCTCAATGCCGAGGTCCATTCCTATGGCTATTGAATCTCCCAAAACTCATCGTCCTCTTCAACCTTTATTTTACGTGGCTGTGCTGATGATCATTAAGGTGCCATGTGGCAAGATACTATAGATATTAACCTAGAAGGGGTAATGGTCTTAGAAAATTCCCAAGATTATTCTGCTTTTCAACTTTCTACTGTTGAACTTTGGAAAATTTGTAATAGGTATGGGATTCCCTTAGATAAAGTTAGGCTCTTATTCCCGCATGAGTAGAAGAAGAACCTACCAATTGGTTACACTGCCTATAACAGGTACACGTTCTTATTCAAAGTGGTACCTCCCTTAATCCATTTTCCCACCATGTTCTTTAATTGATGAGGCTCTCCTCATTGCAACTGCATCCCAACGCTTATGTCGTTCTCTGAGCTTATGCTTATTGTGATAGAGAAGAGAGGAAGTGTTAGTACGAGGTTGAGTGCTGCGACCATGAAAAGGATTGCCATGAGCTTCCAAGCTCTCCCAGGGGCGTTGGCTCGTACCATCCCATGCATCCATCCCCATCCCATCATTCCAAAAGTTCTCATTCTCACAAGACCAACTCTCTAATGAAGTGAACTCCTCCCCTCCAACTATTCCATCACGTGCTCCTACCACGAGCTTTGTCCCTGTTACTTATAGTCTGCTTGTTCCTACTTCAAAAGGCAAGAAAATTCTTGTATCTACTTTGGACTCATTTTACAAACAACCAAAGACATCCATTGCCCTTATCAACTTCCTTTATTGAACGTCGTTCAAGCAGAAAAACTACTGTTACTACTACCTCTTTATCTTCTACCCTTGTTCTGACATCCTTACAACTTAAATATCCGAGATTCTATCTCATGAGGATTCACTTCAACTATAATCTTGATTATATTCCAGTTATTGACGTCAAACGTGATCATTCCACTTACGACACTCTATTGACGTCAAACGTGATCATTCCACTTACGACATTCCACCAAGGAAGCATTAACAAAGATAAAGTCCTTAAGGTAGAAAACTAAAAATATCTTACAGTGAGACTTTTTCTCCATCTGAAATTACTAGGAATTTTTTTTATTGAAATAAATAACGCAAACTACAAAAAGAACATCCATACTTTATACATCTCTTTCAATTTGATATATTCCTTATTATTCCAAACGTCGCACTTTTATACATAGTTGTGGAACTAGATTATTTATGGAAATTTAAACGAATATAGATACAACTAAATTGTGTCCACAATGCTCCTAATAAATTAATACATAGAAGTTTACATTCCAAGTCAAATTAGGGCAATCCGAGTTAATACTAACAATTACAACCAGATTATCATAAATTTGGAATAAAGAATACAATCTTATCAATGTTCTACTTTAACAAATTGAAGGACTTATTTCCAAATTTCCATATTAGGATATAAATACAATTCCATTGCAATTTCCTAACTTAAGGAATATGGAGGCAAGATTTCAGTTAAATCCATTCTTTTTAAGCCTATAATTCAACAGATCTTGCACAAGCATAATAATTAAATAAAATTCAACTATATAAATTTCAATGTTATATATAAATAATATGATTTCTCACTCACCTTTCTAGCTTTCAAAATCTCCCAAATAGGAATTTGTCCCTTTAATTGACTCTTTTTTTCCTTTCCAACCCAAAAGTATGAATAACAAGATATATACATACCTATTAGAATTACAGATCCAAGAGGAGGTTTGAGTTGGTGGAAATTTTGATTTGTGAGTGTAAAATTTACCTATTGCACAAAATTGATTCGCTCCTTTTCTTCTTCTCTTTTTTTTCCGCCCTTCACTAATATATATACATATATATACCCACACACACATTTATACACATGCATATAATATATATATATGCACATACACACACAAATATATAATATTTTTATAATTTCTAGAAACAGGGGAGGGGAGAAATGGTAAAGATCCGCTACTTCGATTGGAAAATTTGAGAAGAAAAGAGAGGGGCAAGGCCTGTATTTATAGGTGCTGGAATCAATTCTATGCGTTATATTTAAATTAATCAAATTAGGACCGTTAGGCCGAGGTTCAACCCTAGCCCCCACTGGTTCAACCGGTCAACCGCTCCTAAGGTATCGAGCGCCAGTGAGCGACCAATCCAAGGAAAAGCCGATTGGTGGGTCCACACGATTATTATTTTTTATTTCCTATCTAACACCATTTTCGTCATTTCTGATACAAAACTTCAACCGCCAATAAGTTCTTCGTTTGAACTCCGATCACAAAACTTTTTATATGAAAGTTGCTTAGAAAATCACTAAGAACACAATAATTCAAGTATTATAGTCAAATTCTTATGTTTTCTCAAATTCCATCTTTGCGACTAAATAATTATTTATGAATTATTGTTTATTCTACGGGGTGTTATATAAACATTATCTACTATGTACACCATCGTCGAGTACATACCAAATAATAGCGATCACTCATCTAAGTAGCAACAAATAGTAATCACCCTTTAAATAGTATGTCTCGAACAGATCATTCTATATTATAATTTATAAATTTTTCTTAAGTATATTATTATTACCTTATAATATTAGCAATAACGATTATAATAGTTTATATTATAAATTAAAGTTATATTACTATTATTATTATTTTAAAAAAAATCTACTCCGTGGATTAGAGCTAATGGATTCGGATGGCCCATCATAATCAACCCCCTTTCTAGCCAGCTCAACATAGAGCATCAATTTCCCAATCATTCTCACTTTTTTGAGGGTTAACTGCTTCACATTTTAAATATTTATTTATACTCAGAATCGTTTATTGCAATAAATATTTATTTAACTTACTTAAATGTATTTTAATATTCTGTATTAAAGCAAACTATTTTCTTCTCTTATATAAATGTTTTTAGTGTTATTCTGTTACTTGCCTTTATATAACTTTTAACGTAAACATTAATTTATTATTATTATTTATTAATTTTCCTAGAAATTCAATAATAATTTTTCATAGTAACTTAATAATATAATATGTAAAATTCATGCAACCAAAATAATGACCAAATAAATAAGAAATACACTTAAATCCAGCCCAATTATATTTCTTAAGAAAGAATATCAAAATACGCAAGCAATCATTCAAATGAACACCATTACCTATCAATATGATATATATGTATATATATATTGATATCTATTTAATATTTTAAAATGTGAATACTTACGAATTTGAATCCTACTAGGACACTTTCACTAAAAATCCCTAAAGAAACCAAACCATATGATAAATTGCCCAAAATCTCACAAAATCTAATGCAACAAACCGCATGTGAAACTGATGTAATATGCAAAATTTATAGCGATTAGTAGTTATATGGTTTAAATTTTAATTACTAAAAGTACAAGAGTTTATTTATAAAATTACCATTCCATTATAAACTTGACCGTGCATCTAAACCTAGCAGTTGTCATTGATACTTTGTTGTCACCAACATAGTTCTCCAATGGTCGATCGATGACTATTGTAAAATTCCACACACCACCGCTTTTTTGGTTTAAACCACTCGAGATCCTCCACAGTCACCATTCGACAACCACCACTGCATAGATTTCACAAATTTTCCCAAAACAATCGACCATGTCTTCATGATATATGACGATCGTCCACCACATGTGTGCTGTTCTCACCATCCTCTACATAACTATCTCCTTCACACACCATATCTCCATAATCATCACCTAGTCATTGTTCCACCTTTTAATCACAATTGGATACCATGGAAAGTCAAGACTGATTCACCATTTTTGATCAATTGGAGCACTAAACTAAAAACTAACCAAACATGTTTCTACGTATTGTTGAGAGCTTCAATTTGGTATATCATTTGCTTAATTTTGATCTCGTTCAATGTTTGGATCGATATATTTTGATTAGCGATATTAATCACCATTAGTGATTAGTAATTTTATGAAACTATCATTTTCTCATGTGGAGACCAAGCCTAGCGTTTTCTAAGTTCATTTGTATTGGTAGTTAATTAGGTTTGGTCACTGCAATCGTTTGGATCAAAAGCAATTACGTACTTTATTTTGTTATTGTAAAGTCATTATTTCACAAACCCTAACATTAAATTTATTGAATTTATACTCTAAACTGATCAACTTGAAATGTTCTACATGAATTTTATATATACAACACCTAAATCAATATCTCGTAAAATTACCATTTTAATTAATCAATGTTAACTGTGTTAAATTTGTGGGTCATTACATAACCAGGACCGGTCCTTAGGTATAGCGAGCATGACAATTGCCTAGGGAAACACCCTTGGTCCAAAATTCAATATATAAAATAAATTCACAATAGTTTAAGAAAACAGTTAGACGTTTAGTTGATTTAAGTTCTAGTTTTAATAGAAGTTAAAATCCAGTTGTATTCATTTTATATATCACTACTTGAATGTGCTTTAGTATGATTATTATTTCGTTCAACAAATGCACTTCGTTAGGGGAAACCCAAATAATAGGACCGTCACTATACATACTTGATTTATTTCCATGTTTCGGATGTTCATTTCTATTTAATAGCATAAATTTTATATTATAGGGTATTACAAATTCGATTTGGCCTATGAATATGTGCTTTGTTGCTTCTCAAGGAGGTAGTGTATGAAAGAAAATGTATTCTAGAATATGATCTCATTATTGGTAGAGGTCACTACAATAAAAAAGACTTTTACAGCGCAAAAAAAAACGCTGTGAAAACCTGTAATAGTGTTTTGATAAACGCTATCTCAGTACATGTTGTTAAAAATAAGCAACTTTTAACATCATAAATAAAAACTCTGTAAATGGTGGCTTTTTACAACGTTTGATAAATGCGAAGAAGAATATTCTACAATGTTTATTATATGTTGTTTTAGATTTCTGATAGCGTTAGTTATTATTTCTTTATCTTTTACAATATTTTATTGCTACCGTCGATCTTATTTTAAAGCATTTTATATATGGTGTTATTTGTACCTTACATCATGAATTTATTCTTAAAATTACAGCATGTAAGAAATGTTGTCTTTTGTTATTTATCGCTGTTAATACTTTCCTGTGTACTTTCACACCTCAATCTCACTTTTGGGTTATATATATATAAGTTCAAAATTAGCCGATATCTGTAATATATTTGAATCAAAAGGAAATCACATCACCTAAAAAATGAAAACACATTCAAAAACCAAATAACAATTATATCATATTCAAAAATTAAAATCATATCATCACATCCAAGTTCTTACATATTCAAAAACCAAATTCATACAATCCCATAAACCATGTTTTCACCACATCCATACATCAAGTTTTGATAATAAATATACACCAAGTTTTGAGAAAATGCACAAATCTAAAAAACATCATTTTCTTACTACACCAAAAAGAACTTCAACATCTTGCTAGTTCTTCACCCTAAATCTTCATTTACCTATAATAAATAAATAAAACAATTAGCGACCAAATAGCGATTAACGATATAAAAATGCCAATCGAAACAGAACAATTAGGAGCCACATTTTCCTTAGATTTCAAGCAACCGAGGCTATATTTTCCTTAGATTTCAAAATAATGATAGTTCTAAAAACCCATATTCTATGAATGATGTTCATAAACTCTTAAAAGAAAGATAAAGGATTGAGCATTCTTTTACCACCGAAGATCTTAATAACGAAATCCAAAACTTAAAAAGGAAATTCAAATCATACAAAATGAAAATAGAAATCTTGACTATAGACTCTCTTTCCTAGAACAAGCAAAAAAAATTATCCCCATTGAAAATAATCAAATTGAATTGTTCTCAAATAAAAATTCCAAGTCAAGAAGAATTTATTTCAAAAATAGATATTGTTATATCTCAAAAATAGTTTATTCAAAAAACTCTTTTAGTTGATAATCATTTACAAAAAGAATTAACTGCGCTTGTAGGTAGTGGTGCAGATATGAATGTAATTCAAGAAGGAATAATTCCAACTAGATATTTTCATAAAACTACTAACTCATTGAGTCATGCAGGTGGAGAAAAACTTGATATTAATTTTAAATTACCACAAGCTTTTTTTTTTAGAAAAATATGTAATCCTCTACAGGAGAGGAGAGCACACAGTCACATATATATAACAACAATAGTAAAGGAGCTGCCAACAAGCCTGACAGGTAGCAAGAGACCCCCCCATACAGAAAAAGAAAAAACAAACCCTCCCAAAACTCCTAAGAAACTAAAAACCAACCCTAAAGAGACTAAACACTATCCAGAAACCAAGACCAATAGCGACGCCAAAAGAGCAGCAACCAACTGAAAAAACTTCCGCAACCGCAACCGCAACCGCAACCTCAACAACTAAGCTGAAACATCGCAAAAAACAACATCTATGCAAACTACAGACTAACTCCAAAAACAACAAAAATACAATAAAACCCCCAAAAACACGACAACGGGTAGCCAAAAGACTAAAAGACTTTACGATTTAAACGAGGACTTCTCCTAATATTATTAGCTGAAAATCTCATTTTATTCCTTCTCTTCAATTTGGCTTCACGAATTAATTCTCTCGCATGAGCAGAAGAACGAGGAAATTTACCTATAGCCGCAAGACAACAATACATCACAAATCTAATACCCCCTGTCCAATAATAGATAGCTCGATCGGAATCTACATCCCCGGTCAAAAAAGAACACACATCATACTTATCATCACCCAAATTTTCCTCATCCAAATCACTATTAACCAATTTAACATCAGCCTTAGAATTAAAAGAGACAGTGGTAATGGGAGAAATTTTAGAGCTCCACACAGAATCATCATGAAGATCTACAGGACCTACTAAGGACATTAAACTGGTGTCACTCTCCTTCTTATTTAAAACCAAACCAAGAACTAATTTATTAACAGACCCTACATCACAATTAACTTCTGAATTAAGGCCAGGAACAACATCAGCCAGCCCCTTTGAAATTCCTTCATTTATCTTAGAATTAAGACCAAAAGCTTCAACATCAACCAGCCCATTTGAAAATCTATCCATAGAATTATTATCTTTTCCTGAATCTATATTAGCAGAAATATTCGCCCCTTCATATAAATTTTGAGTAACAAACTTATTTGTATCAAGATATACAATCTCCTCTCTAAACACAATTTCCTCTTCTAAACTATTCATCCCCTCAATAGACAAGTTATCGATTTCAATACCATTATCAATATAATCATTATTAATGATCTTACTGTCCTCGTCTAATTTAGTTAAAGCTTGGGGTATACACTGAGAAATTTGCTCACCAAGTATACTGACACATGCGTGCACATCGACAGGCACAACCGAGCTGACCAGATTCCTGTGTAAATCCTTATCGAATATCATATCTACGATAACTGGTGCTGATGATAACAGAAAACCATCAAACACCTCTCCGTGATGAAGTATGGACACGGCGTCTAGTTTTTCAGATGAACCATCGATCAATGATATCTCAGAATTGCTTCGCTTAACATTAAACTTAGAATCTGAATTACAGGATGATTTACAGCTATCAATTATAATATTAGAGAACTCCAATCCAAAATTATTATCCTCTTTGTCATCAACTGCTAGACAACTGAATCTATTATCAGTCTTGATCTCGTAATTCCCCATTTTCTGGGAATTTGGTCTGTAGCCTTTAACTCGATTAAATCCATTGGATAATTCAACATTTCCTTTACCCATATTATCCAAGACAGAACCCGAAGAATTCTTCTTCTTATTAACCACAGAAACATTGGAATCCAATGAATATTGAATAACAGAGCAATCCATTAACATAGGATCAAAATCGAAAAACTCATCCTCTTTAACATTAGCAGATAATTCGTAGTTTAGATTTCCTTTATAATCAAACAAGACATCAGTTAACTCACCTTTATCGTCTGACTTTTTTAGCAAGACCTCTGGATTACCAAAATAATCTTCTGGATCGCCAGACCTCTGCCTGTATCCCTTTCCAATGTTCGGTGAATTTATCACATTGAAATGAGTAAAAAGATCTTCTAAAAGTTGAATTCCTTCATTCCTCTTTTGCCAAAGATTATCAAGTAGGATGCCTTTGAGCAGCATACATTTTAACGTAAATTGAAAACCATGATCTATGAATTGCGGCCCTGAATCTATAATCTTCGGTTTCATCCAGCAAGAATGTTCCTTAAAACCCAAATTGCCACTTTCGATAAGTTCTTGAGCTCCAGAGGAAGGCTCAAATAACCTCGGGCAAGAAAATCTCTTATGGCCATGCTTTCCACAAGCGAAACACCTGACTGTATCTCTACATTGATAAGCAATATGATCGTGATCTCCACATCTAAAACACTTCTTAACCGCCCAGTTTTTGGACCCATGTCGATTCCAAGATCTTGGTAATCCCTCCTTAAAGATTTGGGCGTAAGAGCGATGCAAGGAATCGCGATCTGAGATGAAGAAAGAAACATGCGAAAAAGATTTGGATTTGGGATTTAGGTTAGAAGAAGAAGATGGTTGAAAACGAGTAGCAGTGAACAAAGAAGCCATTCTCATGTAAATATGGGTAGTTTTATATGTAGAGGTTACGGATGTGAAGATTTCAACTATTTGAAACAATATTTCCCAAATATGAGAGCTTTTGAATATTACATAGTTTCATTAAATTACCACAAGCTTATATATGTAAAATAAAACTTGTATTCCAACAAGCTTTTTATTAGTAAAAATATCACTAATCAAGTCATACTTGGAACACCATTTATAGATAAAATTTATCCTATAACAAATATTGATAAAAATAAAATAACAAGTATATATGAAAACAAGCCTATTACTTTTGAATATATAACTAAACCTTTTACAAAGGTTCTACATGAAATAAACGATCTTTTGACCTAATAGACTTATCATTTAAATTATCTAAAACAAGAAGTCATTTCTCTTAATATAAAGGAAAAATTCCAAAATCCAAAGTTACAAGAAAAAATAAAAATGATTTATAGCAAATTTTTTATGGAAATTTTTAATGATCATCCAAATGCCTTTTGGGAAAGAAAGAAGCATATTGTTAATCTTCCATATAAAGAAAATTTTGATGAAAAGAAATTCCCTACTAAAGCAAGACCCTGTCAAATGAATTCTAAATATTTAGTTGCAAAAAAGAAATTGAATCATTATTAAAAAAGCGCAATATCCCCTACTTGGAGGCCCAAAACTAACGGCTACTTATGCTGTAATCATCCACAGTTATTAATTCTCGATGATCAAATACGGTAATGTTAAGTAGATTGATATAACAGAAACATATGGATATAGAATTTTTTTAAAATCATCAAACAACTTTCACATTCCATTTCAAATCATTTCGAATTCATTACATATTCCCAATACAAGAACCACATTTAGAGAAAATATAGTTATTACAACATACTCCAAAATCGACTTAAGAAGATGCCTCCTTGGAAAAACAGAGTGTGTGTGTGTGATGGCAATTAAACAACTTTGCCTTTACAACAAAACACAGCGGAATCAAAATAGAAAGAACTCTCA
Source organism: Allium fistulosum (assembly GCA_030737815.1). Lineage (NCBI taxonomy): Eukaryota > Viridiplantae > Streptophyta > Magnoliopsida > Asparagales > Amaryllidaceae > Allium > Allium fistulosum. The sequence goes on from CM060908.1 coordinate 151,579,902, forward strand.
TTATCTATCTTGCCTCCTGCACGTCTCCGAAAGCCCGTTCATCAAAAGAGGTACCTGAAAATCTCAACTCTCAAACTACTCAAAATCAATTGAGCACCCTAGAGTTTAAAGGGAAAACATAAACTTTGAGTCAGACATAAAGCCTAGTATGAATAATAATCTACCATCTCAAACCATTCAGATATCTAGTAAAACATGCCGCTTAGCGGAACGGGGTTTCCCTCAGTAGTATCTTCCAAAATTTTATAATAACCATATACTGTGCTCCTACATCCACAATGGTTAAAAAACATAAAAATTCAAAATATTATGATGATATACAAACAAGTAAATCAATTTTGGATTTCCCATCCCCATTCATTCTGACTATCTATCTTAGTTACAGTTTCTAGGGTCACTATTAACCCAATAGTTTTCATGAGCAGACTAGTAACATGTTTAAAGCTTAAGGACTCCCTGTCTGGTCTCATAATTTTCATGAGATCACCAAGAATCTATTGGATCCTGCTAATAACTTCATTGTTTATGGGTCTCCCTGAACCTATTGGTATCTCCAATAACTTCCCTTATATTCTAGTTTTCATGGGTTGAGTAGGAACCTATTGGTTTCTGTCAATAACTTAATCCATATATAATTTTTATGGGTTCACTACAAACCTATTGGCCCCTGCCAATAACTCTTTCTAATCATAGTTTTTATGGATTTACTATGAACCTATTGGCCCCTGCCAATAACTGTTCCTAAACATAGTTCTCATGGGTTTACTATAAACTTATCTATCTAACAACTTCCTTAATCAGTATTTAAGCATGTTACTTTCTAGTCTATCAGACCTCCTGGATGCAATTCTACTCATTCAGGAGTTAGCTTAATTTATATTCACTACTGGGTCAACCTAGTTGGTTATTCTGCTCCTTTTCCCCAAAATACAGTTATGGGTCCATATTAAAGTGAATATGTATATTAGAAGAAGCAAACATATTAACATAATAATACCAACATCTGTGGTTCAATATCATTGAAATCATTTTTATATGTGTAATATCCCGGAAATTTTAACAATATCAATTTAATAATCTGTTAAATAATTAAATTGATATTGATGATCTTTGATAATAAGATTTGAATTTAATTTAATAATCTGATTAAATTAGTATTAATTGGTGATTTTATCTTTTAAAGGCTAATAAGATATTTTCTATTTGAATATATATATTTATTTATATATATTGTAAATAGAAGCTTTGGGTAAATTGGAATTTAAATTTAATTTAATATGACTTTTCAAAGTTATTTAAATTAGAAAATTTATAGTTTTAAAATACTTTAATTGCTTAAGATATTTTTACTTAAGTTTAAAATTATATAAGAGTTAAGAAAAAGGCTTGTTTTGTTTCTTTTTAAAATATCACTTGATAATATAATCTCTTATATAAATTATTTAAATATCAAATATGTTAATTTCAAATAATAAGTATAATATATTATTTTTATAAATATGATTGGATTTTGAAGATTATGGAATTTTTATTTAATTGAATGAATAGTTATATATGTATATATATAACTTAACTTTTAAATTGAATCTTAGGATTTAATTTAATTTGGATTTGAATTTAAAGTTTAAAATTCAAAGGGATGAATATTTAAATTAGAATATTTGTATACACTTTTATTTTAAAATATAATTTGCTTTTGTTTCTTTAAAAAGTAATATATATAGGTAAGTATTAATAAATAAGAAAAAGGATTTTTATTTACTTTTAAAATATATAAAACATAAAGGTATGTAAATTGTATATATAAAAACAATAAGCTAAAATGGAAACATTAAAGCTAAATTGAAGTTAACATAAAAACAAGTTAATAAATAAGAAATAATTTTAATAATAGAATAACATGTGTAAGGCTATTAAGAACATGCAAAACACTTGGAATCATTTTAACAACTTAAATTTACAAGTGGCATTGTCTTGTTTATTTTTGAAAACGTTCATTCAAAATAGATAAGAGGAAACTTGGCAATTTCATTTTAATTCAAACTTTTCTTCTCTTCTAAAAACTGAAATTAGAAATCTAAAAGCCTCAAAACAGAATTATCAAAAATCAAAGATCAAAACCTATCTGCATATCTCAAAATCAAAACAAAGCCCGCATGCATTTTCTTTTAATCTGAGATTTTCAAAGCATCTTCCTCAAAACATAAGATCCCTGTAACCAAGTTGAAATCTGAATTAAAGCCACTACATTTTCTCCAATCTAAAATCAAACCCCTGTAATCCTTTTTCCAAATCAAAGAATCAGCCTGCCTTCATTTCTTTCAAATCTGGAATCAACCCAGAGCAACTGTCTGCATTCATCTCTTCAAACTGGAAATCAAGCTTGCATGTTAATGAAAGCAATTTAAAGGCAACAATTCAAGAAGCTGTCTGCCTTCATTTGCAACCTGGAAGCCAGCAACTCAAGTTTAGAATCAAATCTAAAGAGGAATTCAAGTTTCCCTGTTTCAAGTCTAAAGTCTTCAAAAATTAAAGAACTGCCTCTGTTTAAATCAAGTGAGTAACAATTTTAACTTAAACTAACTTAAGTAAATATAATTGCTTGATTTTTCCTGTGATAATCATGTTTGTAGTGATGAAATTCTCTGTAATATGTATAGTTTGGAATGCATGTATGTTTTGATATGTTATTGCCTGTTCTAGTAAGCCAGTTTTAAATCCTGATCAAAAATAAATGATTTCTTGTTCAAATCCTTATGAAAGATGGTTGCATGTGAATGTATAGATAGTTCTGCATATATATTGATATACAAGTGAAATTTTTGCTGTATGTATATATGGATGTTTTGTATGCATGTGTGATCATGTTCTCTGTTCAGTTCTTCCAGATTCCAGAATTCCTTTTAAATCATTTACCACTTGATCTAGCTTTTGTTAGGACTAACTTTATAAACAAAATATGTTTGAATTATCATAGACAAATGTTTAAAATTTTAATTAAGTCAAACTTTAAGCAGAGTGTCTCTGTAAAACAAGAAGAACAGTGTATGTTTAGGACAAGTGAAAATTTAAATATCTTAATTTATCAAGACAGGTTTATAAACTAAAAACTTATACCAAAACTTGATTTTTAAAGGAGAAATCATAATTTTTAGTTTAGTAATATAGGTGCAGTTCTGTGTTGAACAGAAAATAGGAATAGGGGATTTTTGGGTGATCTCGGGAATTTGAAGTGTCGAGTTTCTTCTGGTAGGTGGAGGAATGGTCAGTGATGCCGAGAAAAATATTGGGTGGCGTTGCAGTTCATCGTGGTGGTGGCGGTGATGAGTTTTTGCCTGTAGCCCTAGTTTGAGCTAGGTAGTTTGTTTGAGTCTGAACTACCTGTAGGAATGATCGAGTGATGTGAGGTTTGGGTAGATGAAAGTATGGCCATTGACGAGGTGATGGTCGGAGTCGCTGCTATCCTGGTGGACGGAGGTCCGTGATTGTCGCGTTGTCAGGTTAGGGATTGTAGAAGGGGAAGACTGTTCCAGGTTTTTATTTTTAGCTCGAGTTCTCGATTTTGATTTAGAGGATGGATCGAAGTAGTGATGGTCGTATTCTGGTACGTGAGTGATCGTCGACTGGTGGGGGAAGTCGTGGATGATCGGAGATGTCGCCGGTGGATGTGCATGTGCACATGGTCGTGGATGTGTCTGGTGAAGTCTGGTTTTAAGCAGAGGAGTGGTTCTCGGGGTTCTCTCGTGACATTTGAATTTTTGCTCGGAGTTTTTAGAGCTGAGACTCGAAGTGGATTAGGGTGTGGTCTCAGGTAGTTTGTGTTGCGAGTTTTTAATAATCTGAGTGTTTTTAATTTAAAACTGATTTTAAATTTGAAAAGTAAATTTAAAACAGAAATTTTAAATTAAAGTGTAATCTGAAATCTAGTTTAAATCTGTATTTCAGATTTAAAATAAAAGCAGTTTTTAAATTAAATTGATTTAAATAATTTTAGTGTTTAAATTATATATTAAATGGATGGAATTTAAAAGTAATTTGGAAGTTAATGTTTTCAAATATATTTTGGAATGACAATAATCATTAATAAGGAAATGTGTTACAAGGACTTAATGATTGGTAATAAATTTAAATTAATTTGTAATTAAGGATTTAAATTAATTTAAGTAAGGTTTAGGATTAATTAAATAGAGGTTTAAACTAATTAATTAATAATTAAGATTAATTAATTAGGAATATCTAATTTATAATTATGGATTATAAGTTGGAATATCAATTAATGATTAAGAATTAATTAAATAAGTAATTAAAGATTAATTAAGTTATGGGAAACACTTAATTAATTAAATAATTAATTGGTTATTAAGGTTTATTAATTTGAAATTAATCTAAGTTAATTACTTAAGAAAAGTAATTAAATAATTGTTAATGAAGGTCATTAACTATGGATTATTAAATAATTAATTAATGTGATTAATTTTAATAATTAATTAGATTAATTAATTAATTTAAAGATAATCAATTATAGAATTTGTTTAAATGAATTACTTAATGGAAGTAATTAAGAAATTAATTACTTATTGTAATTAATTAAGATAATTTGATTTAGCTTAAGTTAATTAATTAAGTTTAATTAATTTAGAATAATCAAGAGATGATTTGATAAATAATTACTTAATTGTAATTAATAAGTATTATTATTTAAGGAAGTAAATAATTGATAATTACTGGAAGTAATTAATTGAATGGTGATTGTATTAATGGAAGTAATTTAAGTTTAATTACTTTGAATAATTAATCAAGGGATTAATTAAGAAATTAATTAAGGAGAATTAATTTAGTAAATGAAAGTAATTAAGGGTAGTTAATTACTGATTTAAGATTAATCAAGGTGATTAATAAATGTTGTTTAATTTAAAGTTAATTACTTAATGTAATTAATTTAATTAAGTAATTAATAATTAAGTTGTAATTAAGGATCATTAATTAATATAATTAATGATGTAATTAAGATTGATTAAATAAGAAATAATTAATAAATGAAGTGATTAATTTGTAATTAATTAAGGTTTAATATAATTAATTATAGTGATTAATTTAATTAATTATAGAATTTATTTAATGAAGTAATTAAAGGTTAATTACTATAAGTGGTTAAGGTTAATTAATTTGAGTAATTAATTAAAGATAAATTACTTAAAGGTAATTAAAAGATAATTAATCAAAGATGATTAATTGAAAAAGGTAATTAGAGGATAATTAATTAATTTGTAATTAATTAATGTTTAAGTAAGAAGGATTTATAAAATAAAGTAATTAATTTAATTAACTTTAAATTAATTAAAGATGATATAAATCATTACTTATGGATGGATGATAATACTGAATGCTTTGCAATTGTTTGATATCTCTGATGAGATATATGTTGTGTGATATGGATGTTTAGTAGAATTGTGATGATAATATGAATTATCTGATAATGTTGATTATCTGTTGAGAATTATCTTTCTATGTGTATAAGATAATTGTATTAAATTGTTTTAACCTTTAAAACAACTTGGCCTTAAAAGATACGTTTTGGATTTCGATGAGACCGGGATCGGGTTTCCGTATACCGGATTTCCAGGTCTGGAGACCCGAATACCACATCGATCCAAATTTACGTTAGGTCGTGAAATCCAAATGGAGCAAGTGAAGACTCGAGGTGTAAGAACGATTCTTTGTCAGTATAACTCTGTGGGTGATTCCGTAATGAGTTGACGGAGATAGTACTTTCAGATTCGAGATAAAGATTTAGAGTGCAAGGGTTATTGTCGTTAACTCTGAGGGTGATTCCAATACGAGTGTAACGAGATAATGCCTTCGGTTTCGTTCGAACCCGGAACGAACTTGTATGGATTGAATGCTTTCAGAACATCGTCAGGTGGACGATGAGCATTCTAAGATAGATGTGTTCTGTTTTAAGGTAATCGTGACCTCAAGCCTCACAAACCGGGAATGGCTAAAACAGGGGAGGTGCAGCAAGGTTAGTGGGTAGCACCCAAGTAGGACAAGATTATCTCTGTCTAGAGGTCCCTTCTTATTATTATTCGGCTGTGTGGGCAGTTGTGAGCTCCAACTGCTGGGATATCTTGTGCGGGAATTATCCAGTAAGGGATGTTCCGGCCTTGTGTTGCAGGGGATTGGGAGTGATCCTCCGTACGGTGATCTAGGCCACGTACTGTGACGGGCGGTACCCCGGTAGCCCTGCCATTGATGGAATCCAAACTCCAATAAGTGCCGTACGTTTTAGTTGTGCCCAACTATGTTGGAACGTGAGATGTAAGCATTCCAGCTATTTCATATTTATTTGAAAACCCTAGACCTATTATAATACAATCGAATTTCCTATCAAATGTTTTGGTTAGCGTAAGGTAAAAACTTACCCATATTTATTGATGGGGAGTCTTACGTGATACCTTTTCTTTCAAAAAGGTTTTGAAGTTAAACAAGTTTAACCTGTTACTCACACCAGACCCATGTCTGACCCAAGTTGTTTATTTCTGTTTTATAAACTCTTGGGTACTCAAATTTTTACGAGTAGCCAAGGGATTCAGGTTTAGCTTTGACGAGTAATCTGGAGGAGCAATGGAGCAGGAGGCTTCGGCGTTGTAGATATAGATAGTAGTTTTCCGCTGTGTTGATCTTTGTATTGATCTGTATTGTGTTGAGATGTAATAACTAGACAGATGTTTATAACTGTCTAGTATGTGATGTGTAATCTGTGTAACTCTGATAGATGATGTATATGATACTATGTAATATTTATGTGATATATTATATTTCGTTTCGTTTCCGCTGTGAGTATCTGTTGTTGTTTTCTTTTCTCTTCTTCTCTTTTCTATTTCTCACCCCTTTCTTTCTTACTGTCGATGCGATTTTCCGGGAGTGGAAAGCCGGGTCGTCACACGTGGTATCAGAGCTTAGGTTGAGCGAATGCCTAAGCTTTTGGTTAAGTGAATATCAGAGCTATTGGTTGAGTGAATACCTAGCTCTGGAGTGGTATCTATCGTGAGAGAGCGTATTTGTAATTTTTATATAACTATATATATATTCTACCTATATTGTTGGGTTACCCGTTCAGGTTTTCCAATATGAGTTATAAAGGTAGATAGGGTGGTGGTGTGTGAAACACGACTACAAATGGTTGGAATTAAGGTTGGAAGTGTATTTATCGAGACTGTAAACCCAATACTGTCTCGAGTAAGTTTTGCTGTGATGAAGGATTTCATCGAATCTCTGAAGGAAACCTGTTAAGGTTCGGAGTTTATCTGTAAAGTTGGATGAGTAGAGTTTGGATCTATCGGTTGAACAAAAGCAAGTGATGGTATCTTGATACCTCAGGTAATAGTAGCTGTATGATGAGATACAGTGACGATGGATGTTCCCGAAGATGTTTTCTTTGGAACGAGTTTAAGGAAGTGTGTCTGTTTCAGTGTTATGGCTGAGTTCAGCATGATATTTCTATTTGGTTTGGGATCAAGTTTCTCGAAGAACTTTGGATTAGGAAGTCCTTGGCATCAGTGTCAGCAGTGCAGCTCGGAGTATTCTGTGATGGCAGGAAGTTGTCAGGCTGAGTAGTTTCTCTGGAGGTGAAGTTCAGAAGCAGCAGGGTGCATCCATTTCTTCGATGGATTGGATAGTTAAGTATGGGCTGTTCTGATTTGTTAAGAGGAACAGTTTTCTTTGGAAATAGGCTGGGTTGATCGCAAAAGTGACTTGCGATAGTTTGAGGGTTCTCTTGGGTTATCAGAGTTTTTCTGAGTGTCTTCAGAGAAGTCAGGAGTTGTCCGCATCTGAAGGTTGAGTTTTCTTATCGACTGGATTCCAGGAGTAGTACCGGTAGTTCAGTCTAGTTGAAGGATGTTTCCTAGAGATGGAGTTGGTGCAGCAACTCAAGTTTTGATGAAGTATCTGAGTTTTATTTATGGATCAGTGAACCTTATTTCTGGAATGAGTTGTCCAGTCTGTGCTTGTGTTCTACCTCAGATCAGAATTGAGCAGCGAAAGCAGTTTGGAGTATATCTCTGGATAGGAGAAGTAAGTTTGGAATCTACTGATGTTGTGAAGTAAAGTTGTGTTTGGATCTCTTCTGTGTTCTGATTTGGATAAGTATTGGGTTTTCAGGATTGAATTGTCAGTTTGGACAATTGGAATTCATTGAATTTTACGTATCTCTGAGGGAGTACGTGTTTGATCTATCTCTGGTTTTAGAATCAGCAGTTCTGGAAGGTTTAGTTGTTGAGTCAGACTCGTCTGTAGTCTGATATTCTGTTTAGTTCTGTAGATCTAGATGAGTAGGAGATCTATAGCTTAGTAGTTTAGATTATTGTAGAGCGAGTATCCCGGTATATATATACTTGGGGAAACTCGAGGAATTCTATCTAGAATTTTGTCTGGATAGTTAGATTTGATTGATTGGATGAATTGGTTGCTATGGTTGTTAGCATATGGATGATAGTATATGCTTGTGTTTTAAAATTTAAAATCTTTAATAAGATTATTAAATTACCTTTGTTTAAATTTCGGGGACGAAATTATTTTAAGGGGGAAGGAATGTAATATCCCGGAAATTTTAACAATATCAATTTAATAATCTGTTAAATAATTAAATTGATATTGATGATCTTTGATAATAAGATTTGAATTTAATTTAATAATCTGATTAAATTAGTATTAATTGGTGATTTTATCTTTTAAAGGCTAATAAGATATTTTCTATTTGAATATATATATTTATTTATATATATTGTAAATAGAAGCTTTGGGTAAATTGGAATTTAAATTTAATTTAATATGACTTTTCAAAGTTATTTAAATTAGAAAATTTATAGTTTTAAAATACTTTAATTGCTTAAGATATTTTTACTTAAGTTTAAAATTATATAAGAGTTAAGAAAAAGGCTTGTTTTGTTTCTTTTTAAAATATCACTTGATAATATAATCTCTTATATAAATTATTTAAATATCAAATATGTTAATTTCAAATAATAAGTATAATATATTATTTTTATAAATATGATTGGATTTTGAAGATTATGGAATTTTTATTTAATTGAATGAATAGTTATATATGTATATATATAACTTAACTTTTAAATTGAATCTTAGGATTTAATTTAATTTGGATTTGAATTTAAAGTTTAAAATTCAAAGGGATGAATATTTAAATTGTTTTGGATTTTAGAATATTTGTATACACTTTTATTTTAAAATATAATTTGCTTTTGTTTCTTTAAAAAGTAATATATATAGGTAAGTATTAATAAATAAGAAAAAGGATTTTTATTTACTTTTAAAATATATAAAACATAAAGGTATGTAAATTGTATATATAAAAACAATAAGCTAAAATGGAAACATTAAAGCTAAATTGAAGTTAACATAAAAACAAGTTAATAAATAAGAAATAATTTTAATAATAGAATAACATGTGTAAGGCTATTAAGAACATGCAAAACACTTGGAATCATTTTAACAACTTAAATTTACAAGTGGCATTGTCTTGTTTATTTTTGAAAACGTTCATTCAAAATAGATAAGAGGAAACTTGGCAATTTCATTTTAATTCAAACTTTTCTTCTCTTCTAAAAACTGAAATTAGAAATCTAAAAGCCTCAAAACAGAATTATCAAAAATCAAAGATCAAAACCTATCTGCATATCTCAAAATCAAAACAAAGCCCGCATGCATTTTCTTTTAATCTGAGATTTTCAAAGCATCTTCCTCAAAACATAAGATCCCTGTAACCAAGTTGAAATCTGAATTAAAGCCACTACATTTTCTCCAATCTAAAATCAAACCCCTGTAATCCTTTTTCCAAATCAAAGAATCAGCCTGCCTTCATTTCTTTCAAATCTGGAATCAACCCAGAGCAACTGTCTGCATTCATCTCTTCAAACTGGAAATCAAGCTTGCATGTTAATGAAAGCAATTTAAAGGCAACAATTCAAGAAGCTGTCTGCCTTCATTTGCAACCTGGAAGCCAGCAACTCAAGTTTAGAATCAAATCTAAAGAGGAATTCAAGTTTCCCTGTTTCAAGTCTAAAGTCTTCAAAAATTAAAGAACTGCCTCTGTTTAAATCAAGTGAGTAACAATTTTAACTTAAACTAACTTAAGTAAATATAATTGCTTGATTTTTCCTGTGATAATCATGTTTGTAGTGATGAAATTCTCTGTAATATGTATAGTTTGGAATGCATGTATGTTTTGATATGTTATTGCCTGTTCTAGTAAGCCAGTTTTAAATCCTGATCAAAAATAAATGATTTCTTGTTCAAATCCTTATGAAAGATGGTTGCATGTGAATGTATAGATAGTTCTGCATATATATTGATATACAAGTGAAATTTTTGCTGTATGTATATATGGATGTTTTGTATGCATGTGTGATCATGTTCTCTGTTCAGTTCTTCCAGATTCCAGAATTCCTTTTAAATCATTTACCACTTGATCTAGCTTTTGTTAGGACTAACTTTATAAACAAAATATGTTTGAATTATCATAGACAAATGTTTAAAATTTTAATTAAGTCAAACTTTAAGCAGAGTGTCTCTGTAAAACAAGAAGAACAGTGTATGTTTAGGACAAGTGAAAATTTAAATATCTTAATTTATCAAGACAGGTTTATAAACTAAAAACTTATACCAAAACTTGATTTTTAAAGGAGAAATCATAATTTTTAGTTTAGTAATATAGGTGCAGTTCTGTGTTGAACAGAAAATAGGAATAGGGGATTTTTGGGTGATCTCGGGAATTTGAAGTGTCGAGTTTCTTCTGGTAGGTGGAGGAATGGTCAGTGATGCCGAGAAAAATATTGGGTGGCGTTGCAGTTCATCATGGTGGTGGCGGTGATGAGTTTTTGCCTGTAGCCCTAGTTTGAGCTAGGTAGTTTGTTTGAGTCTGAACTACCTGTAGGAATGATCGAGTGATGTGAGGTTTGGGTAGATGAAAGTATGGCCATTGACGAGGTGATGGTCGGAGTCGCTGCTATCCTGGTGGACGGAGGTCCGTGATTGTCGCGTTGTCAGGTTAGGGATTGTAGAAGGGGAAGACTGTTCCAGGTTTTTATTTTTAGCTCGAGTTCTCGATTTTGATTTAGAGGATGGATCGAAGTAGTGATGGTCGTATTCTGGTACGTGAGTGATCGTCGACTGGTGGGGGAAGTCGTGGATGATCGGAGATGTCGCCGGTGGATGTGCACGTGCACATGGTCGTGGATGTGTCTGGTGAAGTCTGGTTTTAAGCAGAGGAGTGGTTCTCGGGGTTCTCTCGTGACATTTGAATTTTTGCTCGGAGTTTTTAGAGCTGAGACTCGAAGTGGATTAGGGTGTGGTCTCAGGTAGTTTGTGTTGCGAGTTTTTAATAATCTGAGTGTTTTTAATTTAAAACTGATTTTAAATTTGAAAAGTAAATTTAAAACAGAAATTTTAAATTAAAGTTTAATCTGAAATCTAGTTTAAATCTGTATTTCAGATTTAAAATAAAAGCAGTTTTTAAATTAAATTGATTTAAATAATTTTAGTGTTTAAATTATATATTAAATGGATGGAATTTAAAAGTAATTTGGAAGTTAATGTTTTCAAATATATTTTGGAATGACAATAATCATTAATAAGGAAATGTGTTACAAGGACTTAATGATTGGTAATAAATTTAAATTAATTTGTAATTAAGGATTTAAATTAATTTAAGTAAGGTTTAGGATTAATTAAATAGAGGTTTAAACTAATTAATTAATAATTAAGATTAATTAATTAGGAATATCTAATTTATAATTATGGATTATAAGTTGGAATATCAATTAATGATTAAGAATTAATTAAATAAGTAATTAAAGATTAATTAAGTTATGGGAAACACTTAATTAATTAAATAATTAATTGGTTATTAAGATTTATTAATTTGAAATTAATCTAAGTTAATTACTTAAGAAAAGTAATTAAATAATTGTTAATGAAGGTCATTAACTATGGATTATTAAATAATTAATTAATGTGATTAATTTTAATAATTAATTAGATTAATTAATTAATTTAAAGATAATCAATTATAGAATTTGTTTAAATGAATTACTTAATGGAAGTAATTAAGAAATTAATTACTTATTGTAATTAATTAAGATAATTTGATTTAGTTTAAGTTAATTAATTAAGTTTAATTAATTTAGAATAATCAAGAGATGATTTGATAAATAATTACTTAATTGTAATTAATAAGTATGATTATTTAAGGAAGTAAATAATTGATAATTACTGGAAGTAATTAATTGAATGGTGATTGTATTAATGGAAGTAATTTAAGTTTAATTACTTTGAATAATTAATCAAGGGATTAATTAAGAAATTAATTAAGGAGAATTAATTTAGTAAATGAAAGTAATTAAGGGTAGTTAATTACTGATTTAAGATTAATCAAGGTGATTAATAAATGTTGTTTAATTTAAAGTTAATTACTTAATGTAATTAATTTAATTAAGTAATTAATAATTAAGTTGTAATTAAGGATCATTAATTAATATAATTAATGATGTAATTAAGATTGATTAAATAAGAAATAATTAATAAATGAAGTGATTAATTTGTAATTAATTAAGGTTTAATATAATTAATTATAGTGATTAATTTAATTAATTATAGAATTTATTTAATGAAGTAATTAAAGGTTAATTACTATAAGTGGTTAAGGTTAATTAATTTGAGTAATTAATTAAAGATAAATTACTTAAAGGTAATTAAAAGATAATTAATCAAAGATGATTAATTGAAAAAGGTAATTAGAGGATAATTAATTAATTTGTAATTAATTAATGTTTAAGTAAGAAGGATTTATAAAATAAAGTAATTAATTTAATTAACTTTAAATTAATTAAAGATGATATAAATCATTACTTATGGATGGATGATAATACTGAATGCTTTGCAATTGTTTGATATCTCTGATGAGATATATGTTGTGTGATATGGATGTTTAGTAGAATTGTGATGATAATATGAATTATCTGATAATGTTGATTATCTGTTGAGAATTATCTTTCTATGTGTATAAGATAATTGTATTAAATTGTTTTAACCTTTAAAACAACTTGGCCTTAAAAGATACGTTTTGGATTTCGATGAGACCGGGATCGGGTTTCCGTATACCGGATTTCCAGGTCTGGAGACCCGAATACCACATCGATCCAAATTTACGTTAGGTCGTGAAATCCAAATGGAGCAAGTGAAGACTCGAGGTGTAAGAACGATTCTTTGTCAGTATAACTCTGTGGGTGATTCCGTAATGAGTTGACGGAGATAGTACTTTCAGATTCGAGATAAAGATTTAGAGTGCAAGGGTTATTGTCGTTAACTCTGAGGGTGATTCCAATACGAGTGTAACGAGATAATGCCTTCGGTTTCGTTCGAACCCGGAACGAACTTGTATGGATTGAATGCTTTCAGAACATCGTCAGGTGGACGATGAGCATTCTAAGATAGATGTGTTCTGTTTTAAGGTAATCGTGACCTCAAGCCTCACAAACCGGGATGGCTAAAACAGGGGAGGTGCAGCAAGGTTAGTGGGTAGCACCCAAGTAGGACAAGATTATCTCTGTCTAGAGGTCCCTTCTTATTATTATTCGGCTGTGTGGGCAGTTGTGAGCTCCAACTGCTGGGATATCTTGTGCGGGAATTATCCAGTAAGGGATGTTCCGGCCTTGTGTTGCAGGGGATTGGGAGTGATCCTCGGTACGGTGATCTAGGCCACGTACTGTGACGGGCGGTACCCCGGTAGCCCTGCCATTGATGGAATCCAAACTCCAATAAGTGCCGTACGTTTTAGTTGTGCCCAACTATGTTGGAACGTGAGATGTAAGCATTCCAGCTATTTCATATTTATTTGAAAACCCTAGACCTATTATAATACAATCGAATTTCCTATCAAATGTTTTGGTTAGCGTAAGGTAAAAACTTACCCATATTTATTGATGGGGAGTCTTACGTGATACCTTTTCTTTCAAAAAGGTTTTGAAGTTAAACAAGTTTAACCTGTTACTCACACCAGACCCATGTCTGACCCAAGTTGTTTATTTCTGTTTTATAAACTCTTGGGTACTCAAATTTTTACGAGTAACCAAGGGATTCAGGTTTAGCTTTGACGAGTAATCTGGAGGAGCAATGGAGCAGGAGGCTTCGGCGTTGTAGATATAGATAGTAGTTTTCCGCTGTGTTGATCTTTGTATTGATCTGTATTGTGTTGAGATGTAATAACTAGACAGATGTTTATAACTGTCTAGTATGTGATGTGTAATCTGTGTAACTCTGATAGATGATGTATATGATACTATGTAATATTTATGTGATATATTATATTTCGTTTCGTTTCCGCTGTGAGTATCTGTTGTTGTTTTCTTTTCTCTTCTTCTCTTTTCTATTTCTCACCCCTTTCTTTCTTACTGTCGATGCGATTTTCCGGGAGTGGAAAGCCGGGTCGTCACAATATGAAACATGGTTAATCCTTTTAACCTATTATTTTACCAAGGAAATCTTCTTTAAAACTTCATACTCAAAAGTCATTTAAAGACTCCTTTACTTTTGCCATGGTTTTTCATTAAAAACGAGATTGAGTTATCTGTTTTGAAAACTAAGGCTTTCGAAATCTTATATCTTTACTTTCAAAACCCTTGGATAACCTCCTTCGAAAGCATTCAAATCTTCTTTTCAAAACACTAAGCATATGCCTTTTGAAATAATTTAAATCATCTCTTTCGAAACTCTCAAAACATACCTTTCGAAAGTATTAAAATATTACTTATTAACTCTTAGAAGCATAGCTTCGAAACCATTGAAAGTACCCCTTTTGAAACCATTGAAAGTACCCATTTCAAAACCATTATCTTTGAAAATATCTTTTGGGTCAAGGTGAATATAAACAAAAGTACCCCTTTCGAAACCGTTATTCTTCATATAAAAGTGTATGGGGAAAAACTGATGGTTTCGGAACCATCCTTTCGAAAGCATTTATCATTTAAGTAAAACATTTGAAGGTTAGCTTCGAAACCCCTTCCGAAGCCATTGCCTTCGAAATCACTAACCCTTTCGAAAGATTTAGGAAGTGGCTTAATACATTTAGAAAACAAAATCTACTTTTTGAACCAGTTGATGACTTCAATCCAGTCGAAAGGCACAGGGTCGGCAGCAGGGTTTCGACTGTGTTCAATCAACCCTTTCGAAAACATTGATTAAAAAAAGTAACTCATTCAAAAGCTACACTTTGAACAAAAAGGAGGCAACCCTTTGAAAGCTATTTAAAAGTCCCTTTCGAAAGCATTGGTTTCGACTCCTTCGAAAGCATTCATTAAAATAAGGCAAGCACATTTCTTTGGATAATAAAACAAGGACCTTCGAAAGCTAACTGGTTTTGACCCCTTCGAAAGCATGATTTCGATTCCATACTTGCCGCCTTTCTCCATTCCATTACATACCAACGTATTGATACCTTGTGTATTGGTTTCGACTTAGTTGGTTTGATGCGAAAGTATAGGGTTAAAATGTACCTCTGAAAGAGGCGAAACATAATTTCGGGGTAAAGACTGTTTTAATGCCTTTCTAAGTAATTGCTTTTTAACTAACCTGACTATTTGTAAACATTTAATTGGTTTCCATAAACTTCTCAAATTTTTTCCTAAAAACTGCTGCAATTTTTTCAGATCTAAAAATGATTTAGCAAATAAGCCCTTCCATTAAGCAGAACCATTAGATCATTTAAGTCCTTCATGTAAAATAATTTAATTTTCATAGTAAATTACATAGGAAAAATCTCCAAAAATCACAGAAATTCACTTTTAATATGTTATCCAACATATATAAATTTCAGACCCAAATTCTTCATATTATAGCCAAAATTAATTTCTAACCCAATTATTCATGTCTTCATTTGAGAATTCATATTAAATTTCCATAGCTTGGAAAATTATATAAATTAAAATCCATCTCCAAAATAATGTTTTGCATAATATATAATTTCCTCATGCCAATTCGAAATTTAGAAACACAATTTTAGACTAAAATCGAATTAAACCTTTATAAACAATCTTGTTTGAATCTAACATATCATAAATTCTATGCATATCATCATTAAAATCATCACACATGGTTTAAACATAAAACTTGAAATCAAATGATCCTAGAAAAAAGAGAAGGTTATGATTATTATTCACTTTGATTAGGATGAGGAACTTGAGATTTGATTCTTTGACTAATTCCCCTTTCTTAATTTCCTAGCTTTAATTTGATTTTTCTCCTTTTCTTCCCTAGGCAATGGTCGGCTTGCTTCTCTTCTTTTCTTACATTTTTTTGTTCTGTAAAAATGAACGTGAAATGAAAATAGTATCGTGAGTATAAGGATTAAAGGATTATGGTGCGGCAATTCCTATATTACCCTCACATTAATTACTCTCCTAATTAACATACAAAACCGTTCATAAACCCATTCTTTAATTGATTAATTAAGCTCGACCACTTTTTAAATTTTCAAATCTCAATCCTCTTCTCACTCTAATATTTACATTATTCTATTTAATTTATCTAATTAAATCTCCTAAATAATGTTATTTAAAAGTATGGGTGTTACAAAAAGGTTTAATAAAACCATATCAATCACCTTGGTCATGTACTACATTTTATGTAAACAAACATAGTGAACAAGAAAGTGGAGTACCTAGATTAGTAATAAATTACAAACCTCTTAATAAGATTCTAAAATGGATTAGGCATCCAATTCGTAATAAAAAGGATTTATTGGATAGGCTACATGATTCCATTATATTTTCTAAGTGATTTAAAATCTGGCTATTGGCAGATCCATATTTCAAATTTGACCAACACAAAACTACTTTTAATGTCCCAATTGGACATTATGAATGGATGGTATTGCCTTTTGATTTAAAAATTGCTCGCTCAGAATTTCAAAAAATAATGAATGACATTTTTGTTCCATATAGTGAATTTATTATAGTTTATATTGATGATATTTTAGTATTTTCTAAAGATATTGAAACACATTTTAAACATCTTGATATTTAAAAAAAAATCATTATTCAAAGTGGCTTAGTAATATCAAGAGCAAAAATGTCTTTATTTCAAACAAATGTGAGATTTTTAGGCCATAATATTGAAAAAGGAAAAATAATTCCGACAAATAGAAGTATAGAATTTGCCTTAGAATTTCCTATATAATAACTGATAAAACATAGTTACAAAGGTTTTGGGTGGCTTAAAATTTATATCCTCTTATTATATTAATTTAGTTACAGATGCTTTTATCTTATATGATAGACTAAAAAAGAAATCAGGTCCATGGACAGAACAGCTACTCAAGCTGTTAAAATAATAAAAGAAAAGGTAAAAAATTTGCCTTGTTAAATGCTTTCAAATCCAAATTGGGAAAAGATAATTGAGACAGATGCATTAGATATAGGATTTGGTGGAATTTTAAAACAAATATGTCCAAAAACAAAACAAGAATATCTTGTCAGATTTTACTCAGGTAAATGGACTAATAGTCAAAAGAACTATGCAACCATAGCCAAGGAAATTCTTGCTATAGTTAAATGTATTTTAAAATTTCAAGTGATTTATATAATCAAAATTTATTATAAAAACTGATTGTAAACCAGCTAAATATATGTTTAATGAAGATTTTAAATATGATGTATCAAAACAAATATTTGCCAGACGACAAACTTATGTAGCACCTTTGACTTTGAAATCCTTTATAAAAAAGGTGAATAAAACAGTCTTCCTAACTTTTTAACTCGTGAATTTTTGCAAGACAATGATCCCCAAAGAAAGGGGTAATTCCGCTAACAGAAGAAAGGGTAAAGAAAATATCCTCCTGGCCCAATATGGCAACAAAAAACTATTTGTTGAAAATTTGACAGCCGCTTCAGGAATAATAATCCTAATGATCCTTTATTCAAGGAATTTTTAGAATTTAAGAAAAATAAGGGCTAATAGCCAATCTGGTGTTCGTCATCATATGCTAGCATAACTAGCAATGAAGAAGCTAAAGAAAATATAACCGCTTATGCGGAAAATCCACATAAAGAAATCATACTTCTCTTAGGATTTGATGATATAAAAAAGAAGAATGATCCCTGGAACCTACTATAAAGGTATCTTGATACTTCATCATCTAGTGTCATGGCATATAAGCAAAGGGCATATTATGAGGCAATAATAAAAGTTTCTAAGACCTATGAAATAACCCGTTTTAATGCAGGTGGCCCGAATGTTTATAGTTTCAGTAAAATAATTATTAAAAGGCTAATAATGCCTTAAGGATGGGGGCTGTCTACCTTAAAGAAAAAGAAACGTTTTACCTGATAAGAAAATTTCTATTATGTATAACTATTGGGACTATGTAGAAGCACATCATAAAGTACTTCTCTATGAAAATAATACATTGAAACATTCATGGTTTATAAAAATTTGCGAGGAAGTTTGTAAATGACCAATACGAAATTGGTTTATGGACTGGTGGACAAAATATGAACCCTCACTTGATATTCTTTTTTTTGAAATGGTACTTTATATACAACAAATCACTGTGACAACATATCACATGTCAATAAATGTTCGAATCACGCTACGCAAGTTTCAAACTTGTGACCTCTCGCACCAAAGCCAAATCACTTAACCACTGGGACAATGGTGCTTGTCACTTGATATTCTTTTAGAAAAATTAAAATAGTTTTATTCAAACTGGGTTGATGTTTAACCAAGATTTAGTAATCTTAAACAATATTTAACGATGTCAGGAGCAGACCCACAATATCTCTTTATTGAAATTTTCATTCTTTAGATTTAGAAATGGAAACCAGAAATAGGATATACCAATAAGGAATGTTTCTTTACAAAATTTTGAGAAAAAGTAACCAGAAATGAAAACAGTACAGGTCGGATATTTAGCCAAGAAATGATATCAAAAATAGGCACAAGGTAAAATTCTATAGGGAATAGGAATCTGTAATTCAGCATAAAGAAGCTCCAAGCCCGTTCCAACATATTATCAGAAAATTGAAGATGCATAAAGGAATAGTCACTAAAGGAGATATTCTTTATGCCTATATTTCATAAATAAAGAAAGATTTAATAAAAAAATATTGGTAAGGAAGATGCAAATTCAGACACATCAATCTCTTCATCAAAAGCTAAATGATATAGCTGAGGAAGATCAATTTTCAGACCTAAATGATGAAGATTTTGCAAAGATATTCAAAAAGCTGGAAAAGGAGGCCTACAATAAGGGAAAGGACAAAGGTAAAATGAATCCGGATTAATAATTGTTTAGTGATCTGGCAAATTTGATAAAACTGCAAACTGTAGAAGATAAAGTTCTTTTGAAAAAGGACAAAATACCTAACACACTACTTGATAAAAAAGGACAAGATGTTGTCTCCACTTTAATAAAGTGGACATCTAAGCTATGGATTTCAAAATTTTGGAATCCGAAATTAATTGGTTTGAATTCCATTTTCGTGTACAGCTTAGCCTATAAATAAAGATGGGATTCAGTTGAAAAGGACAGACTTCCTTCTTCCATCCATTCTCTTCTCTACTCCCAAGCCTTCTGCCATTATAATATATAACTGTGTAATATTTAAAGTGTGTAGAATAAGGAAAAGCCTACTACTTCCACTTGCTCTAACTTTTGTAATTTTTTATTTATAATTTTTAATTTTGTCTTAATATATTGAATATAGCTTGAATTACAGGCTAAATTAATTGTGTGTTGAATTACTTCTGTTCGGTATGTATGTTTTTATGTGTTCATATGTTTAAGGAATACGTAATGAACTGAAAATATCATTCATGGGTTAAGATCAGTATCAAAGGATAGTAATTTTTAGCTATCTTCTAAGTCATGTAATTTTGTCCATTTCAAAGCCATGACAAGGCATTTTTCGGAATTTCTTTACACTGGCTTATAAACCAGAAATTATCGTCAAATCAATACCTGACTTGTAAACTAGCCCCATATTTGTTTTGGTATTTTCAATTTAATATGTAAGATCCTAAAAACATTATAGCAATGTTAGTACTATGCTAGTACTATAGCAATATGCTAAAACAACCTTTTACTTCGTAATTTGTCTTAGTGTATTGCGTTATGAATTTTGCCAGCACTTTTAGAAATGGTATCAGAGCCATAATATGTACATATAGCTTCAAAATAATTCAATACAGACTTAATAAAAATGAATATGATTAGGAAAAGAGATACTGTTAAAAACAGTATTAAACAAGAATATGAATTCCCCAAAATTTAGATTTACTAAATAAGTGGACAATTCCAAAAATTGAACCTAAGCTAATATACCAATTAGGTACTTTTGAAAAACTCTGTTTAAAACAAGTAGTTGAAACTACAAAAGAGTCAATTTCACCTGATAATGAAGAAATGATTATTAAACTATTAAGTGAATTAGATTTACAAACTTATAGGAAAACACACAAATTTATTTACATAGGTTTAATACAAATTGCATTTAAACTTTTAACCCTTGAAGGTCTGCCAGAAAGTTTGATAGCTGCTTTATGAGATGGTAGAAATTTAGATTGGAAATAATCATTAATGGGACTAATACAGTCAAGTTTGGCACATGGTCCAGTTTATTTTAATGTTTATCCTAATTTACAACCCTCTTTATCTGATGTCAACATTTTAGAAGCTATTACTTTAAATGTTAAGACCCATAGATATAATTATATTTTAGGATATGAAGTAATGTGCATTTGCTATTGTTAGCACCAAAATTGGTCACTAACCTCGTTGAGAAAGATTGTGCAGAGAGATAAATGATGAAAGTAAATTTAAACAAAGAGCAATATGCTAAATTGAATGCAAAGACGAGAACACCGGATTTATAGTGGTTCGGCGTAACTGCCTACGTCCACTTTGAGGTTAATCTTTATTGCTTTACTTGATAATTGATTACAGATACAATCCGTACACCAACTACTTGAACACAATTGCTAAGTAAAGAGAATGAGTCTTGAAAGCGGAAGAGTCTCCCCAGTGTTCTCGAAAAAAGGTCCCTTTCACTGTGCCCCTGCCTTTCTATTTATAGACAAAGATGGGTCGGACTTCCTTGGTGGGCCTGGCAGCTAAATACCTCGGCCCAGAAAGAGTGAGCTCTGTGTGCCAAACCATTCATGCCGAACGAAGTGATGCCGAACGATATCGTCATGCCGTACGAAGTGATGCCGAATGATATCGTCATGTCGAACGAAGTGATGCACTGAGTGGAGAGTGCAGGCCGAGCAATAGTCGAAGCCGGATGAGATTGGATGAATGCCGAACACCTCTGGATGCCGAACATCTCTAGATGCCGAACATCTCTAGATGCCGAACAACCCTGAATGCCGAACACCTCTGGATGCCGAACGATCTCGAATGTCGAACATGATTTATGCCGAACGAGATTGAGTGCCGAACGAGGTGTGGACGCCGAGCAGCATGGAGTGCCGAACGAGGTATGGATGCCGAGCAGTATGGAGTGCCGAATGACTCTGCCATGCCGAACGGTCCATGTATGTCGAATGCTCTACGTATGCCGAACGCTCTCGAATGCCGAACGAACCATGTATGCCGAACACTCTCGAATGCCGAACGTTCCTGAATACCGGATGCTCCCTGAGTGCCAAACGTTCTCGAATGCCGAACAGGGTCTAATGCCGAACGATATACAATACTGAACGACTCTTAATGCCGAACGGTATGTAAGTGCCGAGTGCCTAGTTGCCTGGTCAAATCTTCAGGTAACAGCTATATAATTTACTATAAGCCTTTATATACACTAAACTCCTAATGTAAATTGGTTGATAAACCTTTAAATGAAACCATTTGAATAGATACAAATTTTAGTCAACATAATATAACTACAAGAAGATTAATAAAATGGAAGGAAATTCCTCTTGTAGAAAATTGGAAAATAGAAAGAGTTGTTCCTTCACAACCAGTAACAAATAATAGTATAACTAATATTATAAAACCCCTAGAGGAACTATTCAAATACAAATGGATAATAATCTCTCTTGACCTAGTTCTAGAAAACATATTTATCAAAAACAAAATCTTTTCACTCTCATATTTAACCTTTTGACCGTTGAATCTCCATTAAGAATGTCCACATCTCAAATTTGAGAAACTAAGAGAAAATCGTCTGATGATGGATCTTTAAAAGATAACCTTGTTGAAAAATTATATGTAAACAAAAATAATATTGTAAAATGTATTTACAGCAATCAAGAAGCGGATATAACTAAATCAGAAATGAATTTTTCTATTTAATGGACTGTACGACTAAAATAGATTTTAGCCCTGGCTCTCACGATAGATAGAAAATTAAACTTGAGTTTAATCTTTCAAAATGGGAACCATTTAGGAAATGGTTTTTTGAAATTTTTTCAAAAGACGAACAAAAATGTTTTCAAGATGAATTCTATAAATTCACATCTGAAACAAATATAATGTTTCCATTCATTCCTTGGTTTACAACAAATTATTGAACAATGTATTTCCGAAATAGAAAGAGATTATAAACTTCCAAACTGAAATCTACTAAAGGCAGTATATACTCCTCAACAATCTTTTCAAATATAAAAAAATGGTAAGTATTTCTAGTATATTTAAAGCAAAAGATCCTTTCTCTTTTTCTAAATTTTGTATTCTACTTACAAATTCGTTCCTTAAGTTGTATTTTTTTTGTTCATTATTATAAATCCAATAATTATATAGGTCTTCGTGGTATAGTTTTTCTGTCATGTAGAAAGAAATTTTTCGCTCTATCATTTCTGAAAAGGTTGATAAACTTGGCGGATATGTAAAAGAGATTAGATTTTTTCCTTTATTTGGGCATATATAAAAAAAATATTGTGCCATTTCATTTCGTATAGCATTTTCAAACCTATCATTTTTTAAATATCTCAATGGGCGGTTCCATCGTTTATAATCGAAAAGAAAAGTTACAATAGGTTTTTCAAACCAAAAATAAGTTTTCTCTTCTTTAAGTTTTCCCAATTCCCAATTATCTTGATGGATATCAAGATAAGAATCTTCGTAAACCGGGTTATCTTTGTCTTCTTTAGTAGATCCCTCTTGTTCATGTTTCGTCTTCTTCGTTTC